>CM060371.1:11181665-11552592 GCA_030545235.1 Helianthus tuberosus | reverse complement strand
AAACAGAAAGAAACAAGTCTAATTAAAAAATCCATTTGTTAATACATTTATGTATTAAAGTGATCCAAAGTCATTTAACCATGATCATGAATATTAGAGAACAACACAATGGATGTAACTCTACCTCCACCAATCATGGTTTCTTCAGGCTTACTTCCAACCGGTTCTTTGTTAGAATCATTAATCCAAATCTCTAACGAAGTGACAACCGTTGACAAGATTCCGGTTACACAATACAATAACGTTTCGACAATGGTAAGAAGGATCAAACTTCTTTCATCATTGTTCGAAGAAATTCAAGAAACAAACAGTCAACTTCCACCTTCTTCTATTTTGTGTCTCACTGAGCTTTATTCGGTTATCCGAAGAGTGAAGTCACTGATGCAAACGTGTAAAGAAGGTAGCCGTTTGTGGAATCTTGTTCGGTCAGAAGGTGTTTCAAATCAGTTTTATGTGATTGTGAAAGAAATGAGTCGAGCGTTGGATATTTTACCGCTCAGTTTGTTGAAAATAACGGTGGATACTAGAGAACAAGTGGAGCTTCTTCATAAACAAGTCAAACGAGTTGACTCGTTGGTTGATGATAAAGAGATTCAAAGAAGAGATGAGCTTGTTCAAGTGATGATGTCTAGTAGTTCTAAAAGTAGCAAGAGTAAAGGTGTCATTGACTTTGAGAAAGTCAAAGTGATCATGGCACAAATCGGTTTAAAAACGCCGATTGATTACGAGGAAGAGATTTCGAAACTAGAAGCTGAAGTAGAGAAGCAAGCGGGTACAGGTGGGCTTATCGTGGTCTCGAATATTAACAATCTCATTTCCCTTGTTTCGTTGTCGAAATCCATGGTTTTCGACAAAGAAGATCAGAAAACTGCCAAAGACGAATTTATGGACATGTATTCCCAACACCAACAGCATCATTACCCGTCTACTCAATCGACGGTCATCAACATTCCGGACGAATACCGTTGCCCAATTTCACTTGATTTAATGCAGGTAGGGCTATTCATCGAATCCAATACCGAATTTTTGAATTGCTCGAATCGAATTTTTTTAATATATTTTTTTCTTTTGCTAGAATGATAACCAACCAATTCGATTCGAATTCGGAAAAAATCGATTAAATTCGGTTTGAAATTCAGTTAAAATATGTAATAAATTCGTTATGGCTTGGTAATGGGTTTGGTAAGGGCTATTTTAATCCTTAGATTTTTTTTTAGAGATTAATTTATACTATAACCCAATAAAAGGTATATATGTAATATTTCTATAAAAAATAAATAAATATGTATAATTTTAATTCGAATTTTGAATCAAAATTAAAATTATAAATTCGTATTCGATTTGCTAGACTCAAATTGAAGCGAATTCGAATTCTTGATAATCGAATTTCGAATTTTTTGAAGTCAAAACGAATTCTGAACAAATGCAGGACCCAGTGATAGTAGCATCGGGACACACGTACGACCGCGTGTCAATCGCACAGTGGATCAACTCCGGGCACCATACATGTCCGAAAAGCGGACAGAGATTAATCCACATGGCACTCATTCCAAACTACGCACTGAAAAGCTTGATCCACCAATTCTGTCAAGAAAACAACATACCATTAACCGATCCCGCAACATCAAGTTCTTCATCGTCGCATATCGAAAGAAGCCCAAGTATGAAGAGAAAGCTACCTGAAAAGGCAGTTGATCACATATCCGCCACGAAAACCGCCATGGATACGGTAAAAAAGACTGCAGAATTTCTTGTTGGGAAGTTAGCAATGGGTTCGATCGATATCCAACGGCAAGCAGCTTACGAGTTAAGATTACTCGCCAAAACCGGTATGGATAACCGAAGGATAATTTCAGAAGCGGGAGCGATTCCGTTTTTGGTAACGTTACTTTCGTCACATGATCCGAGAATACAAGAGAATGCGGTCACAGCACTTTTAAACCTTTCGATATTCGACAACAATAAGGTGTTAATAGTGGCTGCAGGAGCAATAGACAACATCGTAGACGTACTGGATTCGGGTAAAACAATGGAGGCAAGAGAAAATGCAGCAGCAGCAATATTTAGTTTATCGTTAATCGATGATTATAAAGTGATCATCGGTAGTCGTCCAAAAGCAATTCCGTCATTGGTTGGGCTGTTAAGAGATGGAACCACCGCGGGAAAAAGAGATGCTGCAACCGCATTGTTTAATCTTGCTGTTTATAGTGTAAATAAAGTGAACGTTGTTGTTTCAGGGGCGGTACCGCTTTTGATCAACTTGTTGATGGATGATAAGGCGGGGATTACGGATGATGCATTGGCGGTGCTTTCGCTGTTATTGGGGTGTTCCGAGGGACTTGAGGAAATAAGGAAGAGTAAAAGTTTGGTACCGATTCTCATTGATCTTTTAAGATTTGGATCTCCGAAAGGAAAAGAGAATGCTTTAACTTTATTATTAGGGCTATGTAAAGACGGTGGCGATGAAGTTGCGAGAAGATTGTTAATGAATCCACGAGGCATACCGTCTCTTCAAAGCTTGGCGGCTGATGGCTCCATGAAAGCTCAAAGAAAGGCCGATGCTCTGCTTAGATTGCTCAACCGATGCTGCTCACAATCTTCCAAACCTGTTGAATGAAAACACGCGCCTAGATTGGATTCGTTGCAAATTTGAAAATGTAAATTTATGGAGATGTAATAAATGAAAATTGTTGTTTTTACCTGTTCATTGAATGCAAAAGTTTTTTATACTATGGATAGAGACATGGAAATCTGAGATTGCTCAACAAATAGCTTTAAACAGATGAATAACAGTTTTTACACAGAATTTACAATAAATTACAGGAAATATAACTGAGGCCCTACTGGTAATCATACTAAACTCGTAACGCATATACTATTATTACAAGAATAATGAGGTTAATGGGGTTTAACCATACGGGTGAAAGGGGTCGGATTCTTCTGTGAACGATGATTCTCAAAAGGCGAACGATTTTGTTAGTCCTCTAGAATTCCACCAATTCCAATTTGATATGTTTGCCATTTATAATGTACTTCCAGAACCAGCTTCCACTATCTATAAACTCCTTTTTAATAGGATTTAATTGTATAGATAAACCTGAATCAAAAGTTTGAGGGGCATAAGTAGGACACACACCACACACAATAATATATACACACACATACTAGAGGGATGCCCGCACGATGCGGTGGGGGAACACAGACACCGGCAATCAGGTAACATGCTAATTTTGTTTAAATTAAATATATATATAGCAATACAATACTCAAATTAAAAAGGATAAAATGCTCGTTTTTATAGTGTATTTTTTTTAAATAATAATATATGAAAAAGTTACAGCTGTTTAAAAATCGTGAGTGTAGTTGGTTTCAAAGTCAACAATATGTTTTAAAAGTTGTATCGAGTCTTAAAATTACGTAAAGTTACATTTTTGTCCTCCTTATGTGTATTATAATATAGTATAGATATAGCCATATAGGATATATGTGTGTGTGCTTCTTGCAGAAACAAAAGTGAATTTTCTTTGAGATAACTATTTAATATACACACACAAACATGCACAAACGTATCGATGTGAAGCAGTAAAAAAACCTGAACTTCCGGATGTGACCGTCATCTTGTAGCCATCTGGGACTTCAAACACATGATTTCCCTGAATAAAGAACAAAAGATGACAAGTGTTTGACTAATTGATCATGAAGATATGAATCAGATTCTTAAATAAAATCTAGAGAGTGAAAAGACGAGAATAAATCTAACCTCGATGTTAACATCAACAGCCTCAAATTCAGCGTTTCCATGCAGTATGACTTTTACTGCCTCAAACCGCTGAACATCATGCTTCCAATAGAGATTTTTATCTGAACTCCAGTTTATTCCTTTATTTTGTATGTTTACGTTCACTAACTTGCACCGTGCACACCTACATAAAATAAATGTCATATTCAGCCCAAAGTCTCATAGTGACGATCAATTTCTTTTAACTACCTGTAACCATATTGTAGTATGGACTCATTGTTTCTGTCGATATGAGAGCCCATCACATTTTCAGCCACGACCATTAAGCTCCCATCAAGCTGAACGTTTCTCCATAGGAATTCAGAAACGTCGAGTTGCAATTCGGAGCCTTTTGAAATTGAACCTCCATGAAACTTGTAAAGTAAAAAGAGACGAATAAGTGAGAAACAATAAAGAACAAACTCTGTTAAACAGTTAACAGTTTCGATACAGAAGATAAGAAATGAGCTTACTTTCTGTCTGGTGACTTCCCAAAGAGGACCAAGAGCGGGATGAAGAAGGATGATATACGGTGGTCCAGAATCAACGTATTTATCGTTACTCTCTATCTGCAAACAATAACTTTCTGGTAAATGAAGTACCAAACATATCTCGGTATGAAAGCAGATGTTAACCACAAATGATACCATAATATAAGTGAGTATATGGTACCTCAGGGAGCTTGATACCACAAGGTGAAAGAATATCATACGCATTTCTTACTGTGTCAAGTAGTGCGCCATCTGGAGTCTGCACACACGTAGTTTAAAGTACCTATTAGCAAACTTACAAGACAAAAAGCAACCACCATAACGTCTAACACATACCAACTTGAAAATTAAGAAATAGAAGCAAATACATTTACAATTTTACATACTATTACTTTACAACATTTTTAGGCATAGAGGTGTTGTACCTCATGCTTTGGGAAGTTATCAAAAAAATTTGATTTTTACTTTTAACCCAAAACTATTTGATTTTCTACTTTTAACCCCCAAACTTTTCATATTTTGCAATTTAACCTCACAACATTTTTACTTTCAAGTTTCAACTTTGGTCCCCTGTACTTTTCATCTTTTGCAAATTTTTCGTTTTACGTTTCTTTCCAAATTTTGCGAGGTAGACAGCGCAACGTGCGTGTGAGGTTCAACGTTATTATGTCGCCTATTTTTTCCCATTTGACAGGTTCGTCGCAATGCGAAGGTCCTAGATCGACTTAGTTGTTCTTTTCTATGTTTTACGTTTCGGTCTAATTTCTTCGCATTAAAAGGCCGCAACTTCAGTGTTGGTGGTGGTGGTGGTTGCTGGCGGTAGTGTGGCATTGGTGCTAGTTGGCACGGTTTTACGCCCCCGCCGCAACACTGGGGGCTTAATACTAGTTGAATCTCAAAACAAATAAAGGGATACAAGAAAGAACACATCAGTGGAGCACACATGATACTGACATAGTACAAAAAAGAAAGAAAAAAAGTAAAAGAGAAAAAAAAAAAAGAAAATAGAGAAATGGACCTGATGCAATGACATGTCAGCTGGTTTTCGTTTCTTCTTGGCAGATGAGGTAACTTTCCTTCGATGATTATAGACAATGAAGGTATCTAGCAATTCTGCAATTACATCACATGGTTGGATTTTATGATGATATAAATGGATTTACAAAAGGAGGATAAAATAAATGATAATACAATGCATTAAACAGAAAACGAATAGCATTATGCCATTATACCTTCTACACCTTCAGAACATCGAGTGGAAAAACTATTGACAAGATGATCAGCGATATTTTGCATTGTACATTCCAAACGCCCACCTGGAATACTGCCCACAGAAAATACAAGCTATATGTAAATCCTACTATGTTAAGCAAATTTATAAATCTACATAAACCATTACTAAATGCTATGTATATTAAATGCTAGTCACTTCTTGAACGATGAGAATGATGCAAGCCATCATGTTATGCAATGGTTTGAACTTTAAAACAAGTTAACCTATAAGAACGGAAGAAATATCCAAAAAAATAAACTCTTAGAATCAATGAAATTCTTGGTTTTTGTGAGGTTCGAACAGTGAAAGTTCATACACATGTGAAAGCTTGGTTAAAGACAGTTTTCAACTTCTCGTAATCTAAAATGAAATGGAAACATGGATTATAGTTTGAGTGAGTTGCATTTTACGTCCTTCAAGTTTGAGCCATATTGCAAGCAGTGTCCTTTAACTAACGAAATTACACTGGAAGTCCTTTATGTTTCAGTTTCTATACAGTTAATTTTTACGTCTTTTTATCTTAACCCAGTTAATTTTTATTTTTTTTTTGTTAACTCCAGACATGTGCCTTGCATGTGAGGGTAATATTGTTTTTTACTTTTAACTAAAAGCGTAAATTACAACTTATATCCTTAGCTATAAACACAACTGCAGGTTGTGTCATTTCTCATTTAAAAGGGGAACTAAATGACCATTGCGCCCTCGCATGAGTGCCACATGACATGACCTGACTTAACGTTAAAAACCAACTCGGTTAAGGTAAATGGACACCGCCTGTATAGAAAATGAAACATATAGGACATCCAGTGTAATTTCGGTAGTTAAAGGACACCACCTGCAATTTGGATCAAATTTAAAGGACATAAAATGCAATTTACTTTTTTAGTTTTTCCTTCAAAATGTTTATTTTGGTTTCACCACTTGAATTGTATATGTTATTAGATGGTCAAACTAGTATAAAAAACATATAAAGTAAATGCTATGAGAAACTGAACGATCCTGATTATGTAAACAGATAGATAGCATACCCATGTTGGAACCCAAAATGGTCCACAAAGTTGATCGTTTTTTTCACATTTAGCACCAATCCAGGTAAGCTACTCTCATCTTTACTTGATGCAATATGCTCTGCAGCCTTCAAGTCCACATAAAGGATATTTGTATTTGCTGGGAACTCTGTCTGCAAACTTAACAAATGAACATGGTTGATTGGAGAACATAACAAGAATCTTCTGCTAACAAAACTTCTAGACAAAAATTTGAAGGGAATGATAACAAGATTAAGTATACGGAAATTTAATAAATGGGTTCAAATAATACCTATCAGAAGAAGATCCATCAGCAATTCCAAATTTGTCAAACTCGGTATACTCAATGCACGACACACCGTATGTCCATGTTCCGTCAGGCTTGCCTTTTTCAACTAGAACGTTTATGCCTTCTGTAGCACCAGAGTTTCGTTTGCATGATGCGAAACCGAGCTTCTGCAAAATTATCAGTTAGAAAATATAGTTTTTTACAAGGATTTAATCTCTTCTGGCTAAAGTTAATCTATTCAAGGGTCAAAAGATGTGAAAATAATCCTATGTGACAGAGTCACCCAGTTTTATATGTGAAAATATGCCACACTATGCAGTTAATGCGGTAAAAAATGGGATGATATTTGAGATATAGGTTATCGCGGTGGGATATCCATAATTTTAATATCATGCAGAATTTATATACATAGCAATTTAACACCAACAATTCAGTATACTCTCCTACCATTAACAGATTAACCTTTTGCAACTTGCAAAACACTAACAATTGTAGCAAGTAGCAACTAATTAAGACTTATAAAACACTAACATCTAACAATTAAGACTTAAAACACTAATAGCAACAATAAGAAGAAAGACGAATGGTAGAACTAAGAAGAAAGGTACTGATATCGAGAAAATCGGTGATATATGGGTCAATATTGCCAATAACATCGGTACCAATATTTGACACCAATATTTTTACATAGGGACTGATAACTGATATTAACTGCATAGATGCCACATAATTAGAAAGGCTAGTTGACTGCATAATATCTGGATGACAGATCTTGCTATTACTATTATTATACTCAAGAAAACAGCAGTATTATTTTCTTTAACAGTCAGACAAAAATGTTACCTTCCCTTCATGCAGACCAATCCCCGCCATGGCTAAGAGGGTCACATCTGTAGCCGCTACAACATTACTGCAAGATTATAACCGTTAGAAATAAGATAAAAAGTACAGATCCACAAGCATAAGAAAAACGTATCTATTCAGATAGCAGACCTGACTTGTCGAACAGTTGCACCTTCTCTTCTATGATCGCGAAACCACTGAAAAACGCCTTTTTCATAAGCAAGTTTCCATATCACACCATGACCACCGGGCTTGCAGACAGGCAAGAACTGTCCCTTTGCTAACCACTGGCCATCTTCAGCGCTAATAGCGGGGACGAGTGGCTGGCAAGCACAATTAATAGAACCTAAGTATATTGTCTTAATGTCTTATATTATAATTATGCCTAAATACACTTGTTGAATATATTATGAAAATTTTAGTTAGAGGACCTGTTCAAAAAGACGGAAATTTGATCGACCTCTTCCGAACCATTTGGATCTTTCGCACAGCGATGTGATATGTTCATGGTTGTTTTTCGCCGAACTTGTCATCATCGCAACGGGAGTTATGCATTGTTCTCCGAATAATTTGAAGTATAAGAACTCCCTTGCCTTGCAATTATTCAACAGTTGTTACTACAGGTAAAAATAGTATACGTAAAAATGAAAATGCAAATCAAAGTCCTCAAATTTCTGCAAAGGAATAGTGGGTAGGGGTGAGCAGAAAACCGATTTAACCGAACTGAAAGAAACCGAACGGGAATTTACGGTCCGGTTACGGTTTTGTATTGTATGAAAACCGAACCGAATAACCTAAAAAAAATCATTTTTTTAATGTTTGTTATATATTGACTTAGGAATTATTGTTTTTATTCTTGAATATTAAGTAGCTTTGCTATTTGTGGGATTTTACTGGGTATGGTTGTTGTTGTTGTATTCTTGAATATTAAGTATTTATAATAAAAACATTAGCATGTTTGTTTATCTTTGAAATGATTTATCCATTTCCTACAAGAAATAACAAAATTTAACATAAAAATTAAATGATTTTCAAAGTATTATAGAAGAAAATGTCTTAATAAAAACATTGGAGAATAATAAAAATAGATTAAAATGTTAGGTATATGTGAACAATATTATTAAAAAGGTTAAATATAATATCTTAAATGTAAACATCTAAGAAAGATTCTTATAAAAAACCGAAAAAACGAACCAAAACGTTGCTAAAACCAAAAAAACTGAAAACCAAACGTTTTTCAAAAACCAAACCGTGCACACCCCGAAAAACCAAACGGTTCAGGACTTCAGGCATGATCTCGGTCTTGATCAACACCTTCATAAGACGAGAAACATAAAAAACGAGATCCTACCTGAAGATCTCTTATAAGACCTTCCAACAAGGTGTTGCCACAAAAAGGAAGCATTGCAGCAGGGAGACATTCACCTGTGACGGAGTCCACTAATCCGAGCCTGTCAGCAGAGCCTCCAAGAGGATAAATCTCTCCTAGGCTCGGCAAACCCTAAATTCGGTTAAAATACATAAATTTCATGATACTGTCTCCTGATATCTTATGAAATAATTGACGACACACGATCTCATCTTACCTCAATTCCCCATAGAGCAGCATGAGCCGCGTATTCAGTGTCTTGAGAAAGATCAAGTACACTTGGAGGATGAATTTCTACTAATCGCATTCCTGTTGAGTTAGAATTATCTACGTTTTGAAAATTCGCATTCTGCTCTCCGTGTGGAGACTGAGAAAGAAGCTCTAACACCGTTAACTGGTATCTGCCAGAAAATCAATCATTTAAGTATATGATCTTATCAATATACATTTTATAACCATATAAGCTTGTATACTCCATACTTGTATATCAGACAGCATTGATACAAAGTCCAGTCTAAAAAACAATTAGCATTCAATAAATGGCACATATTCAAAGAATTATAAAACATACAGGCCACATGTTCGAAACACTGCCAACAATTGCCGTTAAACAAAGCCATTTCCGATAATCAAACTTTAAACTTCCAAATTCACAAGTAACATCCAAAAACTTCTATTAATTTAAATTAAATTAGTATAATGATCCATATAAGGTAATGCTAACTTCAATTATTCATGTATGCATATATCCACACAGGCTATCTTACAAATCAGGCTACAATCAGGTTATAAGTGCTAATTAACATCAAATTCAAACATATATAAAACAAGTGTTACTAAACATGTAAAGAAAAACACAAAAACTAACCCAATTATCCCTCCAATACAATCATAAAACTCCTCAACGTCTTTCAAAGTCTTCAACAACGAATTCAACGCAACCGCATCAACCTTCTTCACCCGAACCTCCCGATCCTCACTCCCGTCCCACTTTTCAATCATTTCAACCAAACTATACAACGCACTCTTCAACGAACTTCTAGCAGACACAAATTCACCATTAATCTCACCATCAACACCATCCGTATCACAATCCGACACTAACACATGCTCCTGACCAGCAGCAACAATGCACTTAACCAAAAACAACTCATACTCATCCAAATCAACCGCCTCCAAAACCCTAGCGAATCCGTTCTTATAACCACCGCTTTTAAAAAACCGCTTCACCTTCGAATCAGAATCAACCACGTGGATTTTATCTCTTAAACTTTTGGAACCGGATAGCTTGGAGCGGAGGATACGGAGGCGCGTGAGCTCTTCACCGAAGTCGAAATCCGGTGGCGGAGGTACGTACTCTACCGGTACGGTGGAGACAAGCGTTCGACGGCGGTTGGACGGTGACGACGGTGAAGGCGGTACTGATGAGAGGTAAGTGAACGGAAGTTTGTTAGATGGACGGAGGGATTTGTGAGAGTTGAAGAAGAGAGAGTGGGAGTCACACGCCGAAAATGTGAAATAGATGCCGTTATGGTGGAGGGAAGAGGTGGTTACTCGAGCCATAGAGTGTGTTTGTGTGGAGAGTGCGAGTGAAATGGGGTGGGGGTGGGGTGGGAGGGGTAGTTACAGGGGAGGGATAAGAGGAGATACTGGGAGCATATACCAAAGAGAAAGAAGAAACAATAGGAAGGTGCTTTTTGCGTGTTTGTTTGCGGAGATTTCTATTTTGTGCTAGGCGTAACAAACTCGAAATAATTTCGTAATTTATTTATTTTTTTATTAATATAATAAGATCTTAAAACATAATCTTTTTAACGGCTATTTTTGTTTTGTTTAAGAAAAAATTATTTAACTAGTAAATAACGAATTGAAGTTTTATAACAGAGAAACTTGTTTAGACCACCCGGTGTGATATATCGCTCATGTCATATTAGTCATAATGGCGCCTTATAGCGTCCTTCCCCTATTTCCTAGGCGCCATCGATGGTCCATTGGCACACTAATGAACGCTAATGGCTCTTTTTGGAGGGGCCCTTTGATTTAAACTGTTGTACAATAGTTATATTTAAAAAAAAGATTACTTTAAATTTTTAATATTCACACTATATATATCCTACAATTTTTACCTAAACCATACCATTTCTATCATCTATTCTACATAATTTTTATACAAACTATCCAATTCACACAATGTTTCCTAACAACCAAAACGTGCGGGACTCCAATTGTTATGGGTGAAATTCTGAGCCCATATCCTGAAGCATATCCTGATTTAATGTTAACTGTTTATGATCAGGATACCAGACCAGGATATTGGTAACATCCTGAGGCAGTATCGATCAGGATATCAGACCAGGATATTGGTGACATCCTGACGCAGTATCCTGGCAGTTACTAACGATTTTCTTTTGTAGCAAGGTACCAACGTTAAAGGACTTGATCTACCTGAAGATTCGCTCAAGGTGGTTGAAAAATGGACGTTGATGGTGGAAGAATGGGTCTTGTAACGGTCAGAATAGAAGAAAGGCATATTCCGCAAGAATATCGGATGTTGGTCAAAGCTATTGACGTTGTAACGGTCATATGAGCTGAAGACCCGGTTTTATGGTTAATATGCACGTGGAAAACAAGTTAAAAGAGTCTCCCAACGTTCAGAATGGAATATTCCAAAGTATCCCGGAATAATAGGATAGTTTGTTATTTTTTGTTACTATAAATAGGGGCGATCAGATCAATAGGAACACACACTTTTTTCTCCACTCTCGGACTCACACTTCTTTTTTCTTTCTATCACGCACAAACACTCAACACTTGTAATCGTTGTACCACTTAGCATTGATCTGCGCCATATCCTGCACTGTATCCTGATATTTGAAGTAATAGAAGAACAAGGCAGCTGCGATTGTCAGCTCCCGAGGTTTTATGCCGACGATCTAGATTGATCAAGGGCTTTCCTCGTACATCTCGTGTCACCCTTTACATTTTTGCTCATTGTTTGATCACAGATACAGCTCTATATCCTGAGCCGTATCCTGAAACTGTTTTCACAAATTAACAAACCAACATATTTTTTACAAAGTATTACTAGCACACCACCTCACAAAACTAATTTGATCACTTAATTGCTTAGGTAATTTTTGACCAAAACAATTTGGCGCCCACCGTGGGGCAAGTGGTGCTATTTTTAATCAATACTTTGTTAAAATCATTACTAGATTTTCTGTTTTCGAAGTTCTTTTCAAAACTATTTCTAATGGCTTCTCAATCAAATTTGAGCTCTTCTTTCATGTCTGTTTCAACTTCTGCTGCTGCTGGTTCATTACCTCCTCCACCTTCACAAATTCAGACTTTTCAGAGGGGAAATGAAAGCCACACACCGAGAGAAATTCCTGCTGCTCAGAATGTTTCTAGATCCGGAAATTCATGGAGAACCCATATCCTTGCTTCTAATAACGAAATTTTGTCTTTGTTTGGTAGTATACAGGAACAAATGAAGAGGCAGCAAGAAACTAACAAGACGATCATGAAGGATATACAATTCTTGAAGTCAAACTCCAGGAAACCTGTGGAGGATACAACTACTCCTCTATAGCCTAGGATGTTGATCTTTAGTTCAGCAACATTTACCGAGGATAATCAAGGCAACATGATACTGAGTCAGTCCCGGAGCAACATGCTGGAGATACCATCATCCGCCAGGATATCGACCGTGAGGGATCCGGGATATGGCCCAGGATATGGTCCAGGATATGGTAACATGTTTACCAATATCAGTATCCCTGCTACTAATAATTCTGATTCTTTGCAGGATATAGGTGTAACACCAGTATTGACCAGGGAACTTCAAAAATTGAAGGATATGATATCAAGTGTTCCTGGAGTAGTGCAGCCTATACCGAAAGTATCCCATGATAGTCACAGGATATCTCGATTTGCTCATCCAATTTGTGATGCTGAAATTCCAAAAAGATTCCAGACTCCCAGTATAAAGTTGTATGATGGGATGACATATCCTGAGGAGCATATTGCCTAGTATAGGGAAATGATGGAAACAAATCCAATCCTACCAGAACTTAAGGAAGCATGCTTATGCAAAGGCTTCGGTTCAACTTTAACAGGATCGGCCTTAAAATGGCTTTTAAATGCTCCACCTTATTCAATTACATCATTTTCTCATTTAGTTAATTTGTTTATCAGTCAATTTTCTTGTAGCAGGAGCTTTGAGAAACTAACAAGTGATCTTTACAGGATAACACAAGGATCACAAAAATCCCTAAGGGATTATGTTAACAAATTTAGTAGAGAATCCCTGGATATCCTGAATCTTGATATTGCTACGGCAGTACAAGCGTTCAAAAGGGGGTTACGGAAGGATCGTCAATTTTATCAGGATCTTGTAATGAATCCTTGCAGGAACTTGGACGAAGCTCGAAACAGGGCCTTGAGATATATCAGGCTGGAAGATGATAAGAAAATGCAAGAGAGGATGAATGCATCCTCAACATATGAATCAACTAACAGGAAGTCAGAATCCTCATACAAACCATATCGTTCTAAGCCATATGGCAGGAATGACGGCAAGAAAGTGAATGATGTTGAAGATGAGGATCCTGAGGAGTATCCTGAATTGTCGGGATATTGTTTTTCTGTTAATATACCTAAACTAATGTATGCTATGCATGGTTTAGGAGACAAAGCGAGGTGGCATTGGAAAAAACAACAAAAAGCTGATTGGAAGGATAAATCCAAGTGGTGTGCCTTCCATGAGGATTTTGGACATGTTACGGAGGATTGCATAGCCCTGAGGAAGGAAATAAGCTACCTACTAAGCAAAGGATATCTGAAGGATCTTCTGGGCAGAAAGAAGAATAAGGGTCAGGATATTGAGAAGGATCCTGAACGAGCAGCATCACCTCCCGCCGACGCCAAGATAATTAACTTTATTTCAGGAGGGTCCGATATCTGCGGAACTTCTTATTCTGCAGCCAAAAGACATGCAAAGGAGGCTAAGGCCAAAAGGGGAAATAAGCCAACTAGGATATCGACCCTGACAACTGATAAAGTGATCACGTTCGATAGTGATGACAGGGATACTGTCCAGGATCCTCACCATGATGTTTTGGTAATAACTTTATATGTTGCTAACCATTTTGTACGCAGGATATTGGTGGACAATGGCAGCTCGGTCAACATCATCCAATTGGAAACCTTGGAGAGAATGAACATCCCCGAGATGGAGATTACCTCAAAGTCCACTGTGCTTATAGGGTTTAGTGGAGAAGAAAAGAATACTGTTGGGGAGATAAAACTGCCCGTATATGTTGAAGGGGTCAATTCGATACAGCGCTTCTGTGTGATGGACTCCTTATCCTACTATAATATCATATTGGGCAGGCCATGGATCCATGATATGAAAGATGTACCGTCAACTTATCATCAGCGTATCATGATCCCTACTCCTTGGGGGTTTGTCAAGGTGGAAAGTGATCAACAGGAGGCAAAGGAATGTTACTCATCCTCGATGAAATCCTCAACCAAGCCTAATGCAGCATAGCAATTAAAGATGCAGGCCCAGGATATCGTGGAGGCTTCAGAGCAGGATGTAAAGAAAATTATCCTAGATCAGGATAATCCAGATATCTCGGTGCTCGTAGGAGCCAATATCCCTCAGGATATTGAAAATCAGTTAACTAACTTTTTGAAATGCAGGATGTCAACATTCGCATGGAAGCATGAGGATATGACAGGTATTTCTAAGGATATTATAACTCACAAGCTTGGAATTGACAGCTCTTTCAAGCCTATCTGGCAAAAGAGAAGGAAGTTTGCTCCAGAACGAAACGTAATTAATCAAGAAGAGGTTGAAAGACTATTGAAGTCCAAGATGTTCAGGGAAGTCAAATTTCCCAAGTGGCTAGCAAATGTGGTCGTGATTCAAAAGAAGAATGGGAAATGGAGAGTTTGTGTAGATTACACAGACTTGAACAAAGCATGTCCTAAAGAACCATTCCCTCTGCCTCATATAGACTCGATGGTGGATGCCACTGCTGGTCATGAGATGTTAACCTTCATGGATGCATCCTCAGGATTCCAGCAGATCCAAATGGAACCTTCAGACCAGGAGGATACTGCTTTCATGACACCAACAGGTATTTACTGTTATACTGCTATGCCTTTTGGTTTGAAAAATGCAGGTGCAACGTACCAGAGATTGGTGAACATGATGTTTAAAGACAAACTGGGGGACACCATAGAAGTGTACATTGACGATATGGTAGTCAAATACAAGAAGGATGAGGATCATCTCCAGGATATTAAAGGAGCATTTGATATCCTGGACCAGTACAATATGAAACTAAATCCTGCCAAGTGCCATTTCGGAGTGGGGGCAGGAAAATTTTTAGGATGCATGGTGACTGAAAGGGATATAGAGGCAAGCCCGGAGCAGATTAAAGCTATAGTGGATATCAAATCATCTTCCAACATGAAAGATGTACAAAGACTGACGGGGCGAGTAGCGGCATTAAATAGATTTATCTCAAGATTCTCAGAAAAATGTAAAGAATTCTACGATATCCTAAAGAAGAATAAGAGGTTTGAGTGGGGAGAAAAGCATGAAGCAGCCTTACAGGAATTAAAGCAATATCTTTCAAACCGCACCTCTGATGATGAAGCCCGAGGATGGTGAACCACTATCCCTATACCTCGCTGTATCAGGGAATGCTGTAAGTGCCGTTCTTATAAAAGACCATGAAGATCAGCAATATCCTGTTTATTATGTTAGTAAAAGTTTGTTAGATGCTGAAACTAGGTATTCTCATTTAGAAAAATTGATATTAGCTCTAGTCATGGCATCAACAAAGCTTAGACATTATTTTGAGACACATAGGATCCATGTTAAAACGAATTATCCTGTCAAAAATGTGCTTAGGAAACCAGAGATGTCAGGCAGGATGGCCAAGTGGTCAGTAAAGTTGAGTGCTTATGATTTAGTATATGAACCTAGAAATGCCATAAAGTCTCAGGCTTTAGCTGACTTTGTGGCTGATTTCAGTAGTGACATTCAGGACGAGGTAGACCTAGAAGTTCAACAGTTAGGAGAATCTTCAGGATCCTGGACATTATATACTGATGGTGCATCCAATATAAGAGGTGTAGGTTTAGGTATACTACTAAAATCGCCACAGGGGGACATATTACCCCAGGCCATTAGGTGTGAATTTCCTGCTACCAATAATGAGGCAGAATATGAAGCTTTAATTGCAGGATTAGAATTGGCTAAGAGTATGAGTATCAAGAATTTGCGAGTATATGTTGACTCCTTGTTAATTACTAACCATTTTAATGGATCCTATGCAGTTAAGGGTGAGAAATTAATCGAATACCTCGATATTCTCAAAAAATTAGCAGAATATTTCGATGTTTTTACACTTGAACAGGTACCAAGAGAGGATAACGCTGAAGCAGATGCCTTAGCAAGTCTGGGATCATCGATCAGGATACCAGAAGGAACCCAAATACCAATAATACATGTCTTGTATCCTGCAACGAATCCTCGGGATAAAGAAGTAGCGGGTATTCAGGATCCTGGAGCAGAGTATCCCGACGAGGATCCTGAATCTTGGACGGCTCCAATCATGAGATATCTCAAAGAAGGAAACATCCCTGGAAATGAAAATCCTAAGGCATTTAGGATGAAGGTATCACGATTCACTATTATAAATAATATTTTATACAATAAATCTCTTGCAGGACCGTATTTGAGGTGCTTGGAGGATCCTGAAGCTAAAGAAGTACTTCAGGATATACATGAAGGGGATTGTGGTAACCATACTGGGGGCAGGTCGTTATTCTCAAAAGTATTAAGGACATGATATTATTGGCCAACAATGAGAAAAGATGCCGCAGAATATGCTCGAAGATGTGACGCATGTCAAAGACATAGTAACATACTGCATCAACCTGCTGAACCATTATATCCTATTGTTTCCCCTTGGCCATTTATGAAGTGGGGTATGGATATAGTGGGAAAACTACCAAAAGCTCCGGGAAGAAAAGTCTTTATGCTAGCAATGACGGATTATTTCTCTAAGTGGGTTGAAGCTGAAGCATTTGTTCAAGTTAGAGACCAAGAAGTAGTATCCTTCATAAAGAGGAATATACTGACCAGATTCGGAGTACCAGCCGAGATAATCTGTGACAATGGTTCTCAGTTTATAAGCAAGAGAACTACTGACTTTTGCAAGAGTTGGGGAATCAAAATGATAACATCTACTCCAGTACATCCTCAAGCGAATGGACAAGCAGAATCCTCAAACAAGATAATTGTCAATAACTTAAAGAAAAGGCTTGGAGCCAAAAAAGGAAGATAGCAGAAGAATTACTCTTTGTTTTGTGGGCTGATAGGACAACGGTAAAGAATGCAACAGGCCAAACCCCATTTTCCTTGGTATTTGAAGCAGAAGTAATGATTCCAACGGAAATGACAATACCTACTGCAAGATCTACCCTAAGTGATCCTGAGCAGAATCCTGGAGCCTTGAGTCAGGATTTAGACACTATAGATGAGAAGAGAGATGCGGCAAGGCTAAGGATGGCAGCATATCAACAGAGAATATCCAGGGCATATAACAAGAATATTAGGACCAGAAGATTTAAGGTTGGAGATTGGGTGTTAAGAAAGGCTTTTCAGAATACTACTAATCCTGCCGATGGCAAGTTAGCTCCAAAATGGGAAGGACCATACGAAGTTGAATCAGAAGCAGGGAAAGGAGCATACAGACTCAAGAATATGGAGGGGGATATGCTACCGAGATCTTGGAATGCTATACACCTTAAGCTCTATTTCAAGTGAGTTTAGAATTTAATTTCTAACTCAGGATGGTATGAATTCTACCTTTTTTAAATATGTTTGGTTTAATTTGTTCTTTGTAACCCAATACTGACTTAAGCATCGGAGGGGTGTTAGTCAAGCTAACACCCACATTAGTGTAAGGATGTTTTGCAGTGTATGCTTCGGGATGCTCACTCAGGATATTTCAGAAGATTAGAGGATTGTCCCCCTCTCTCACGTATAAGGGATCCCGATCCCTTCACATGTTTAAAGGTATTCACCTTTCTCACGAATTGGGTTTAAACACCCCGCCTGGAGCGCAAGTTATCCAGGGATAGTTCAAGGTGGCGGGACCAGTTCATGTAAAAGTGGCTGACAATTTCGTTACTGTTGGCTATACCCTGGATCCTTAAGGTATATGAGGATTGATCACCCTCTCTCACGAAAGGGTATTTTCATACTCTCTAAGGTTTAAAGGTTATCACCTTTCTAAGTCTTGGAGTTTATACACTCCCGCCTGTAGCGCATGAAAATTTGGGATTTTCCCCAGGTTTAAAGGTTTTCACCTTTCTAAGTTTTGGGGTTTCCACACCCTCGCCTGTAGCGCACGAAACGTGGGTAAAATCCCCAGCAAAACTCAAAGACTTAAAGGTTTTCACCTTTTCAAGTCTTGAGGTTCTTATACTCCGGCTTAAATGCCTGGAAAATGGGTTTAGTCCCAATAAAATACAAAGTTTTTGGATAATCCCAAAGTATATTTGTTGATGCAGATTTTGTGTCCGATGCTTGTCGAATAGATTAGTTATTATTTTACGCTGAATTTGTAATAGTTAGTGAAACGGTCTATCGAACGTGTATAGACCCGCTCGTTTGAAGTGGTCAAACGAGAGGGTTATTCGTTTGACCGTGTGTGTGGTTGCAAGACAAATTATGGTTGTTTAATGTTGGTGTCGAAGGATAAGGCATCGAAGGATTGTGTATCCTTCGATGAGCTCGAAAGATATCCATCGAAGGTTGAAGATGGACCTCGAAGGATATGTCATCCTTCGAGGTATATGTGTATCTTTCGAAAGCTGAATGGTCGACAGATGATCTATCGACCAGTCAGTTTGATCCTTCGACCATACAACCTGTGTTTGGTATAAATACCAACACTTTGTCATTTGCAACACAAGAGTGAGAGCACAAGTGTGTGCAAGAGAGTGAGTGGAGGTTTGAGACCTCACCGGGAGAAATCACCACTTGATTTCTCCCTGGATGTATACTTCTTTGGTATTAGTTCGGTTTCCATGTAATCGGGCCGACTTGTAATGTTATACTACCGGATTAATACAAAGTTGTTTGTTTATCATCTCTTATCTCTTCCGTCTTTGAACAAAACCATAAGAATCACGGTTTCGGTCCCCAAACCCGGTCCTACAATTGGTATCAGAGCCATGGTGCCCGATTTAGTAAATCTAACCGTTTACTAAGTCACATGTGCTCTAGATCTGTGATTTTCGTGAGTTTTGTTCAAGATGTAAAAATGGTGAAAATCAAGAAAAACTCAGATCTGGACCCGAATATTCAGATCTGTGCTGAAACGAGTGTTGGGTTTTATGTTTCACACCGAAATCAACAAGTTTTCATCATCAAATATCATTTTTTTTAAGGATTTTCGTCAAATCTGCGGTATAAACAGTAGCTGTGTTCTTGATGTTCTTGGCGGCTGCTTAATCCAGATCTGGGTCGAAGGATGTTCTTTGGGTCGAAGGATCCAGATCTGGATCGAAAGATACCAGATATTTTGTGGGAACCCTCAACAACTTCGAAAGATAATCCTTCGTAGATGATCCCTCGAAAGTATTGATGTGTGTTTCGAAAGATGATCCTTCGAAAGTATGGATGTGTGTTTCGAAAGTTGATCCTTCGAAAGATGATCCTTCGATCCTTCGAAAGATGATGGGCTCGAAGGATACCAGATGTTTCGAAGAAGAAGATGTGGTTCCTGTTAAAAAAAAAAAAAAAAAAAAAAAAAAAAAAAAAAAGGCATGGATGATGAAAACTTGATTATTTGAAAAATTGTGGGGTAGTCACGGTTACCGATGAAAATGTCAAAAATGGTGACGCGACTATTATGGGCCAAAAACCAAAAACAACACGGTATGTTCACTTCCGCACGTCGATAGTTTATGATTGTTATTGGTTATTCGAAAATGTTCGAAAGCATTTTGTTATTTGTCATATTCTCGCATTTGAAGACGAACGTATGAACCTTGAACGCCAACACCGGTCCTAACGAGTTCACAAAGTCTTTGGAGGGATACAAGTCGGATCCGATGGGGTACTAGGCGACATTGCTTTATCAACTAGAATATGCAACGAAGAAATCTTTTTTGTTTATTGTCATATTCTCGCATTTGGTAACGAATGAATGAACCTGGAATGTCAACACCGGTCCTAACGAGTTCACAAAGTCTTTGGAGGGATACAAGTCGGATCCTACGGGGTACTAGGGGACGTTCTTATTCAACTAGCTTATGCAAAGAAGAAATTCGTTTTCGTGATTTTTCGAAAAACCAAGAACATTCAACGGAGATTGATGACAGTTCCGCTTAGTGGAGGGAACTGGTGAACATTTGACGACAGTTTCTTTGAAGTGGAGAGAATCTGTTAAGGTTTAGAAATCTTACCAAAGAAATGGGGGGATAAAAATTGAATTTCTTCGGTAAATTTCTAAACGCAATCACAGGTGGTAGAGTTGTGATTTTCTGATGATACAAACGGTTCGGCGTGGAATGTTTTGCATATACACATATTTGAGAATTTTAATTAATTCTCCAGCCAGCGTGAAGGGTTTTGCACGGAAAAATACAGGTTTCTGAAGTCTACAGTAGTTACAAAAGCGCTGTTCACTGAAGACCTGGGGAATCTTAATGAAAGCTGATAGTTCAAGGCTGAAGACCTGCAGGATTCGGTTTTGGGTTTGATGTTTCTTTGGGATTTTACAGGGATCTGGGGGTAACTCAATTCGTTGAGTTTGCAAACGATGTACTTGGTCAAGCTGACTTCCTGAGTACTGATGCTGAAGATCCGTAGTGCATTACGTGGTCAACTTCACAAAGGCGAGACAATGAGATCTGGATGTAGTTCAACTAAGCATGCTGGTTGAGCTTGCAAGGGATACACTTGGTCTAGCTGACTTTCCTGAGTGTTGATGCTGAAGATTAAAGTGCATTACTTGGTCGATTCCACAAAGACGGTTTACAGAAGACAGTTCACCAGAAATCTCTATCAATGTAGTATGCTTGTATGAAAGAGAGTTCTTATGACAAGATCAAGACTTGATGCAGTTCTTAAAGATTGGAACCCTTATCAAATGCCGGTTGGAGTATTGGAAGATCAGCGGAAGATCGGTCAATTGAGGAAATTGCACAACACTCAACACGGATACGCGTACTTTAAGGGGGAAATATTATACAAGGAGCATCAAGATACTACTTACCTGGATCATCGGTCAAGGGGGAATTTGTTAACACAGAGAAGATGAATACTTGACTGAAGATCGATTGCAGTTGCATTTTCAGCATTCGACAGCAACGGACAAGGGGGAATTTGTTGATGCAGATTTTGTGTCCGATGCTTGTCGAATAGATTAGTTATTATTTTACGCTGAATTTGTAATAGTTAGTGAAACGGTCTATCGAACGTGTATAGACCCGCTCGTTTGAAGTGGTCAAACGAGAGGGTTATTCGTTTGACCGTGTGTGTGGTTGCAAGACAAATTATGGTTGTTTAATGTTGGTGTCGAAGGATAAGGCATCGAAGGATTGTGTATCCTTCGATGAGCTCGAAAGATATCCATCGAAGGTTGAAGATGGACCTCGAAGGATATGTCATCCTTCGAGGTATATGTGTATCTTTCGAAAGCTGAATGGTCGACAGATGATCTATCGACCAGTCAGTTTGATCCTTCGACCATACAACCTGTGTTTGGTATAAATACCAACACTTTGTCATTTGCAACACAAGAGTGAGAGCACAAGTGTGTGCAAGAGAGTGAGTGGAGGTTTGAGACCTCACCGGGAGAAATCACCACTTGATTTCTCCCTGGATGTATACTTCTTTGGTATTAGTTCGGTTTCCATGTAATCGGGCCGACTTGTAATGTTATACTACCGGATTAATACAAAGTTGTTTGTTTATCATCTCTTATCTCTTCCGTCTTTGAACAAAACCATAAGAATCACGGTTTCGGTCCCCAAACCCGGTCCTACAATATACCAATTGTAGGACCGGGTTTGGGGACCGAAACCGTGATTCTTATGGTTTTGTTCAAAGACGGAAGAGATAAGAGATGATAAACAAACAACTTTGTATTAATCCGGTAGTATAACATTACAAGTCGGCCCGATTACATGGAAACCGAACTAATACCAAAGAAGTATACATCCAGGGAGAAATCAAGTGGTGATTTCTCCCGGTGAGGTCTCAAACCTCCACTCACTCTCTTGCACACACTTGTGCTCTCACTCTTGTGTTGCAAATGACAAAGTGTTGGTATTTATACCAAACACAGGTTGTATGGTCGAAGGATCAAACTGACTGGTCGATAGATCATCTGTCGACCATTCAGCTTTCGAAAGATACACATATACCTCGAAGGATGACATATCCTTCGAGGTCCATCTTCAACCTTCGATGGATATCTTTCGAGCTCATCGAAGGATACACAATCCTTCGATGCCTTATCCTTCGACACCAACATTAAACAACCATAATTTGTCTTGCAACCACACACACGGTCAAACGAATAACCCTCTCGTTTGACCACTTCAAACGAGCGGGTCTATACACGTTCGATAGACCGTTTCACTAACTATTACAAATTCAGCGTAAAATAATAACTAATCTATTCGACAAGCATCGGACACAAAATCTGCATCAACAATATTTTCAAAAAACATAATCATTTACAAGTCTACATAAATTTTTGAAAAAAGATTGCTAAGTTTAAACAACTGGTTGAAGAATTGCTAAAGGATCATATCCTGGTACAACATACTGGTCCTGCACAGACAGGGGACATCCGTGATAGAACATGATGTATGCTGATACTATATCCTACTGGGGACATTTATGCTGGAGCAAGAAGGAAACCTATGCCAACACTATATCCCACTAAGCCATTGTGAGGAACTCAAAGGATCAAGTTTGGGCATAATTCGCCAAGTATCCTGGACTGGGGACACCTTCGGTGGAATGGTTGCGAAAGAACTGGAATGAAAGGATTGAGATGTCTTCTGTTTCGGTATGATCTTTCCTATTTTTGTTCTTTAAAAAACCTTATCTAGATTGTCTAAATTTCTGAAACTATAACACTTATGAGTATCCTGATCGGGATATGTTCTCAGGATATATTCTCAAGATGTATTCTCAGGATATACTTCAGGATACTTGGATTGAAAACTGAAACTGTGTTCTAGTCAAACGAGTGTTCTCAAAACCAACTTTGTAAAATAAAAATGAACTGTCCTCTTTCTCTGAAAACTTTATCTGAATTGCTTGAGTTATAAAAACCCTATTTGACGGAAGTCTTAATAGGATATTTGCGAGTATACTGATCAAGATATTTTCATAAAAAGTAATAATTGCACTAAGTTTGGAACATTGGAATTCAGACTAAGCAATGCATAACAAATAACAACATGTAAGGTTAAAAGGTTAGTTTATTATTAATTTTATTCTTGGTTTCATCTCAAAAAGAGACCCATCCACCAAGAACACAATTAAGTTTTTAAAGTATATTTACATAAACAGTTGAAGGCTTCGTCCTAAAAACACGAGAACCCATTTGCCTTCAACTGTTATATTGTTCAAAATAAACCATACTGATTGATGACCAAAGGCTTCATCCTGAAACTCAGGACCCATCCACCTTTGGCCATTGTATTGTCTTAAGTGCAGGAAATATAAATTGTTCTAAGTACAGGACGACCAGATGATTCAAACCCTACAAAGCAAAATACAGGTATCATTAAAGACAAACTAACCAGGATACAGGTTCAGTGTATGTGTACGGGATACAGGATTTGGATATTTACCTTATTAAGGAAGGAGTTCATGGGCTCGATGGATTCCATGAAACCAAGGTCATCATATTAGAAACTTTCGGCAGCAACAGCGGAGGGCTTAGAGCTGGTGCCAACAGATGGTTCCTTTTTTACCAGGACAGACTTGGGGTAACTGTCAAGCTCCTCAAGATTGAAGAAAACAGGGACCTTAGCAAAGTCTACAGAAAAGGGAGTAGTTTCAATCTTATCATATTATGTGCTGATTAACCAAACATATGCAGGAATGTTCAAAACAGATATCCTTACCGAACGTATTGGAATGACTGAAAAATATATCTGTTGGAATTAGGATATCCAACAGTTATATTTTTGGGGACAATTGTTATGGGTGAAATTCTGAGCCCATATCCTGAAGCATATCCTGATTTAATGTTAGCTGTTTATGATCAGGATACCAGACCAGGATATTGGTAACATCCTGAGGCAGTATCGATCAGGATATCAGACCAGGATATTGGTGACATCCTGACGCAGTATCCTGGCAGTTACTAACGATTTTCTTTTGTAGCAAGGTACCAACGTTAAAGGACTTGATCTACCTGAAGATTCGCTCAAGGTGGTTGAAAAATGGACGTTGATGGTGGAAGAATGGGTCTTGTAACGGTCAGAATAGAAGAAAGGCATATTCCGCGAGAATATCGGATGTTGGTCAAAGCTATTGACGTTGTAACGGTCATATGAGCTGAAGACCCGGTTTTATGGTTAATATGCACGTGGAAAACAAGTTAAAAGAGTCTCCCAACGTTCAGAATGGAATATTCCAAAGTATCCCGGAATAATAGGATAGTTTGTTATTTTTTGTTACTATAAATAGGGGCGATCAGATCAATAGGAACACACACTTTTTTCTCCACTCTCGGACTCACACTTCTTTTTTCTTTCTATCACGCACAAACACTCAACACTTGTAATCGTTGTACCACTTAGCATTGATCTGCGCCATATCCTGCACTGTATCCTGATATTTGAAGTAATAGAAGAACAAGGCAGCTGCGATTGTCAGCTCCCGAGGTTTTATGCCGGGGATCTAGATTGATCAAGGGCTTTCCTCGTACATCTCGTGTCACCCTTTACATTTTTGCTCATTGTTTGATCACAGATACAGCTCTATATCCTGAGCCGTATCCTGAAACTGTTTTCGCAAATTAACAAACCAACATATTTTTTACAAAGTATTACTAGCACACCACCTCACAAAACTAATTTGATCACTTAATTGCTTAGGTAATTTTTGACCAAAACACCAATAATTCGTTTTAGGGTAATTTAGCAAACAACAAGCAAGAAGAACGGTATCGAAGAGACCCGCGAACGGGTGAGATTGGGTATTATCTGATGCCACCTACCACCCTGACCTCCCCTCAACCGACAACACCACCATCGCTTCCCCTTTTTTGGATATTATTCCGCACCAAATCAACCACCATTTTTTTCACAAACCCACGACCCATATCCCAAACTCAAAACATATGCGAAACAAATTGTGTCTTACAAAATTGGTATAGCTCAAATTCTTACAAGTGTAAGCTTAGATGATATTTAGGTGTGAACAAATTGTTATTCAAGTAACATGTTTTTATTAAACACGAATTTCTCTAATTCTCTGTCTGTAGAACTTGAACCCGAGACCTCCAAACCTAGGTATTCGAAAACCATACGGTCCTTACTTCCCTATTGGTTCCCAATTGGTTCAGCTAAATTACGATTTGCCCCGTTTAAATTTACAGTTTTACCATTGGTTTTTTTTCTTTCCAGCTAAATTACGATTCTGCCCTCGGCTTAAATTTACAGTTTTGCCATCGTTTTTGTTTTTCTTCCTGTCAAATTACGATTTTGCCTTCAGTGTAAAATTACAGTCATGCGATCGTTTTAGTTTTTCGTTTTTTGACAAAATTATGGTAGTGTTTTGTTTTAATTGTTTGATTCGGTGTAATTTTTATTCGTGTCAAATGGTTGCTTGACACACGCTCATTTGTCCTGAAAAAAAATCAATTTTGCCCTCCATTTAAATTATAGTTTTTTCATCGTTTTAGTTTTTGTTAGCAAAAGTACGGTAGTGTTTTGTTTTTTCAAACGGCTGCTTGACACACGATCATTTGTCCTGAAAAAAATCAATTTTGCCCTCCGTTTAAATTATAGTTTTTTCATCGTTTTAGTTTTTCTTAGCAAAAGTACGGTAGTGTTTTATTTTAATTGGTTGACTCGATTAAATTTTATTGAGATCGTGTTATGAGTAGTATGTACAAGTAATCAAAACACAGAAGTACATGTTACGAGAAAGAAATATTCGGCTTAGTGCCCCGCAACGCAGGCAAGGAATAGTTATCTCTACAAATGTATAATCTAACATTTTTACGATATTGTCTTTTCTTTCGGATTTTATTATCTTTAATCGAATGTTTCATTAATTCAAAGACTAATCAAAAGACAACGTGATAACTCAAAACAAGAAACATAAATAAACATCAAAGACAAATCAAAAGACAACGTAATAGCACAAGCCATACCTTAAGAAGCATAAATAGACATCAAAGCTCGTGTTACGTAATACATGTAAGGCTGGTGGGTGTGGAGGATGGTAGTCCTATGAGGATGATCCGCCCCGTAGGCGGCCACGTCATCCATTGAGTGTGGGAGATGAGCCCCAATGGATGGGTCAAAGGTGTGGTGATGAGCCCCTTTATATATACATACATATGTATGTATATGTGTGTGTGTTGGATAAGGAAGAGAGGGACCGTCGTTGGCGTCTTGGAGATGACGAGGGGGACGAGATGAAGCAGTGGGGGCGGTGTGGACGTGCCTCCACTTGGCTCGATGGCCCTCCGCCGTCCCCAATACCACATAGCCTAACCATTATGCTTAATTTAGGACTTATTTGTTATAGAGATAATGGATTTTAATAATCCCAACAATTAACCATTAGCCTGCAAGGGAACTTAAAAAATAACCAGTAGTGGTCCCACCTTTTCATATATTGTAAACCAATAGACCTTTGCTGACAAAAAATGAAAAGGAGACAAAAAGAAATTAGCGTTCTGTTAGTAAAGGTCCATTGATTTACAATATGCGAAAATGTGCGACCACCACTAATTATTTTTTAAATTAAGACCGTTGCCGACCAATGACTAATAGTTGAGATTATTAAAATTCATTATTTATTTGTTATAACATCCTTGTTTGAGTTTTTTATTTTGTCTTAATTATAAAACGGATAGATAACTAACTAGCAACTTTAAATGTTATCATATATCATGTGTTAAGAGAAGAGGAAAAAATACATAACTTCAAATATAGTTAAGAGTGCAACATAAGCTTATGGAGAAGATTATGGAGAAGAATATGTGAAAACGAAAAAAAACTTCACACGTCAACGTTCTCTTTTTTTTTTTTTTACAAATATGTTTAGGTTTTACAACAATCATAAAAACCGATCTACATTATCTATAAATTTAATGTCATGTCACTCTTTCTCCATATTCTTTAACATCCTTAATCTATTCAAAACTCCTTATGTTATTATTTTAAGGGTTATTGGATTTTAATAATTCGAATTTTCACCCGTTGACCACTAATAATCACAACTTCAAAAATTCTCTGTAACAATCCCAACTTGTAAGATTTTGGCCCCCAATGATCCTTTGCTAACTGGGTTAGTTTTTGATGACGTGGATGCTGATGTGTAAAAAAATAAAATGGTTCATTATGTGGATGATGATGTGGATATTGATATGAAAAAATATATTTTTTTAATTATATATATACATACACACTCACCATCTTCCACACCACCACTCCACTACCTCACTACCACCATAACCACCCAACTCCCACCGCACAACCATCATCTTCAACCCCCTCCGACCACCCAACTCCCACCGCACAACCACCGACTTCAATCCCCTCCGACCACCACCTACCATCCATTCCCCCAATCCTTCAATCTCCAATGAAATCAAAACCTCTGCAACAACAACAATGGAATTAACCCTATTCCCACGGTTCTGGATCCTTCATCGGTGACGGTTAGGTCAAGTTTGAGAACCACCGATACGGGGTGGTTGTCGGTCAGGTGACGAAGGTGGGGATGAATCTGAGATGGCGATGGTAGGTGGTGGCGGAAATGGCAGTGGTGGTGGGTGGAGATGACGGCGGTGTTGGTGGAGATGGCAGTGGTGGTGGTGGTGGTGGTGGTGGTGATGGTGGTGGTGGGTGGAGGTGGTCGGAGGTGATGGTGGTGGGTGATGGTGGTAGATGATGGTGGTGGCTGGAGGAGATGGTGGTGGCAGTGGAGGAGGAGGAAGTGGAGGTGGTGATGGTGCCACATAAGCAGTCAAGTCAACAAATAATAAAGTTGTGTCCACGTCATCAGCCACGTCAGCAAAAAACTAACTGGGTTATAACCCAGTTAGCAAAGGATCATTGGTGGCAAAAATCTTACAAATTGGGATTGTTACAGGGAATTTTTGAAGTTGGGATTATTAGTGGCTAACGGGTGAAACTTCAAATTATTAAAATCCAATAACCCTTATTTTAATTATTAAAACAAGAAGTTGAACCCTTGTGATTGCAATTCACATATGTAATTCATAATAATTTATTACAAAACCAGTTATTAATTTGGTAAGTATCACACCTATTAAGATATAACACAAACTCGTTTAACAATATACAACCAAAAATGGGTTTTATCAAAAGTATAGTTTGATCCATGATTTCAAACCAAGGCTCGTCCTACTTCCTAGTCCTCCCATTATGGTGATTGACTTGAAAAACACCACTTAAAACACTAGTAGCAATGCTAAATTAGTACGTACATCCTATGGTTTGTCCCCGATTATCAATACCTGAAAACACGTTATTTAAAACCCCCAAAATCATGTTTCACCAAGACACGTGTGTGGCCATATGTTTCAATGTATGGTATGCACCATCATTCCAAGCAAATGTATCTAGTAGAATAGCTAGATTGGGCGTACACCCAACATATGGTACGATAGGTGGCGTACCATGTGTTACGTCCTGCGGTAATTTGTTGGCGGTAGTCTCATAGGTGTTTCCTATTATAACACACATGAGTATACCATAAACTAACATTTATATAATGGATATTTTGTCATATAACCATTAATTTCACCATGATTCATCATCGAATGCGTATAATCAACGTAAAATATATGTAATTTTACTTATCAGTCAATACGATCATCAATCAAAATCTCAAGTCACATCATACTTGGATCCCATTTCACCATTTTTCTTTAGTTCACCCTTGGAAGTTTATTAACTTTGACTTAAAAGGTCACCAAATTAATTTCTGGATATGCTCCTTATCTCACAACTTCAAAGGATATTATAACAACCCTAAAGAAAACCGACACCCTCATAAATTTTTCGACACCCTAAAAATATTTAAAATATCCCAATATGTCTTAAAATACACCCCATACGTGAAAACGGGCCCCGGATACCTTTTATATATTTAAAATTAATTAAATATAGAATTTTTGGGGTTCAGGCGGGCCGCGTAAGCCATCCCCGAACCCTTACGCGGGCCGCGACAAGGTGATGGCTGGCACGACCCTAGGCCGCCACGTGGCCCAACACACGGCAACCCTATGCAATGACCCAGGCAAGCTATGTCGTTGACTCCCTTTGACGCGGGCCACGTAGCCCCTTGTCTTACCTTACGCGGGCCGCATAGACCCCGAAGTGAAGCCCTAAAAGTAGCATGCATTGGCCTTCAGTCAGAAATCGTTCACGAATACTTTCTCTCTCGAATTTCTTAAAGAATAGGCACAATATCGGGCATAATACCCCCCTAAATAACGAAGTTCTGCTCCGTTGTAAGTATCATAACCCCTGGATACGTATTAGATACTATGCCCGATTGATCTAGGGTTCCGTAACGGCTGTCGTGGTTCTGCCTGACGTAGTCGTTGGAATGCCGTCTCGGGGAGGGTATTACTAATGTTAAAATGGGTTATTATACTAACACGTGTGCATTTGTGTAAATTATATATAATTCTCAGGAAATCCTTACAAAAAACCTAAGACAACAATGTGAGCAATCTCCTTTTTGTAAACAATTTTTACAAAACCTTAACTATTTTACAATGCAATTTAGCAGTGATTGAGTCTTTGTAATTCTACGATTACTGTCGGTATGTTGGGGTTTTGTATACAAAATGTGAGACACGTTACCATTGGACAAAAAGTTAGCCAATGTGTAATATGACCCACCAGTCAGGATTGACAGTACTGAATGAGTAATTGGGTAGATATAAACATTGTAATCGCTCTCAATATGTTTAAATTAAATTAATGTTTCTTGATTAAACTGGGATTCACTCACCAGTATTTCCCACTGACAAATGTTTTTAAAACGCGTTTCAGGTAACACAATGTGAAAGCCAATTAGAAGCCAGCTGGACAGCACTGAAGGCTTGGAAAAATGGCTATAAAAGTTACCTAAATAAAGAAGGCGTTTTATTTCAAATAAAATGGGATTTATCCCTATAAATCAGTTTGTAATGAAAACTTGGGTTTCATCCCAATATGTTTATCTATATAAAATGTGGTGTTTTACTCTGATAAAAAAATTTCCTAACTACGGTCCTGATGAAAATTTCCGCTGCCAAATAAATAAACACCGATACCACCAACACTGAGTTCGCGGCTGCCCGTTCCCGGGACAGATAGGGGGCGGGGGTTGCGACAGAAGGTGGTATCAGAGCTAAGCCACTGATTCAGCCACAAAAGTGTTCCGCTGACACCAAAATTCAAATTGTTAGGAAATAAATTACGGGAATACGTGCATAATTGTATTTCTTGTTATGTGTTATTTGACTATTTGTTAGTTTACAGTATGAGCGACCAAGGACCATCTGATGCGTACTGTCAATTGTCTGGTTCGCCTAGAAGCGAAGGTGCCACTTCTCAGCCTGCCCTCTCAAGGTACTCTGCTGATACGGAAGAAGGAATATTCGTGTTTAAAGCTCAGTCCGAGGAGCCATTCCCTCAGAAAAAGAGAGGATGGTTCAGTCGAGAGGCACATGAGCGTAGGAAGCGTATGAAAAAGTTACAAGACCAGAGAGCACTAGCAGCAGCCAAAAGAGAAACCGATGCCTATGCCCAGGAAATGATTAATAGGGGTATAGCCAATATCCACTTCCTAGAAACCACTGCAGCTAACCCTAACCTAGAACAAATGATAGCACCCCAACCACAACCACCAATTCCTAACCAACCGATGGAGATAGAAAACCCTAAAAATCAAGTAGAAATGCATGATTTCGACCCAGAGGAAATACCTAGGGTACCTGCACCAAATCCCTTAGACCCAAATTACGACCCATGGTGGGATGACAATATGGACTATGTGCAACGTTACCCGATACACGAAGACATGCCCATGCCAAACCTAGGAGCCTACCCAAGGTTAGATCCTCTAGATCCCTATTAAGACAATGATGTATACATTAGGGAGATCTTAGAAAATCCTTACCCATACCAGGCCCCTATACCTCCATACCAGAAACCAGCACCCCAATTTCCGAACCCAGTCCTAGAACTTGCACCCCCAATGAGTGTAGACAATGTACAAGAACTTAGGACATTTGGTGATGAAATTTTAGAGAGTAGTGAAAGAATGCGACAGGTGGGAGAGCGACTCGTCTGGAAGTACGACGAGCGCAATATGGATTTCTGGATGAATCCATATCCATAGATGTGATGATGGAAACAGTAATAGTAATAATAATAATAATAATAATAATAAAATACGTGTGTATGTGTATGAAAAAAAAAACTACGGATGCCTACTACTATTAGTGTAATTTTACTTCAATTAGTATTGTAATTTTAATTTCCAGTATTGGGTTGTAGTTGATGCATATTATATGAAAATAGAGTAAGTCGCAATGATCGACGCTTTTGACTAAAATGCGTGTCATGTGATTGGCTATATTAAATATTATTTTGTGATATTAATACGTGGTAACTGTTTAAAATTCTGATGGCCGACGAAGGAAATCAAGAAAATATGAATAACGATAACCAGAGTAACATTAACTTGGTTAATGAGAATCCGAACAACAATAACAATGGAAACCAAGTGGATAATAGTGCCATCCAACACATAGTGGCACAAGGAATTATAGATGCAATGCCATATATTCTTCAAACTGTTAAGGATGCTAATAAGAAAAATAGACACGATAGCAAGCGACCCTCTGAACCTGCAAACAGCGTGAACAATGGACCCGTACTTCAAGCGCCCATTCCCAAAAGAAGAAGAACCATGCCTTATGGTTGTTCTTATAAAGAATTCTGGTCCTGCAACCAATAGAATTATGGGGCAATGAAGGACCCATTGCAACTCTGCGCTGGATAGAAACGACTGAGGCTGTTTTAAAAATAAGCAAGTGTGCTGAAGAAGACAAAATAATGTTTGCTTCTAATTTATTTAAAAACTCAGCCTTAGAATGGTGGAACACTATCCTCCAGTCAAGAGGAAGTGATAGGGTATACAACATGGAATGGGAGGAATTTAAGAATATGATAGAAAGGAAATTTTGCCCTCCCAATGAAAAGGAATAAATAGCAAATAAGTTTCTGAACCTTAGAATGACCGGGGTAGATAGTAAGGGTTATACTACTACATTCTTTGAATATGCTAGAATAGTACCAACCCTTGCATCACCTGAACCAGTATTAATCTCCCGTTACATCTGGGGATTAATCTGGGAGATTAGGCATGTAGTCAAGGCAGCTAGACCTCAAACCATAGAAGAAGCTGTAGAACTAGCAAACACCTTGACAGATGAATTAATCCGTACTAGAGAAGAAGACCAGAGGAGAAACCTAGCTCAAAAACTTACCCAGGAATTCCGATCTGGAAATTCCAACCGTGGGAAAAATGTAGGTTTCACATCTGCACCTTATTGCAAGTATTGCAAAAGGAAGCATTCTGGAAGATGCTCCATATATTGCAATTTCTGCAAAATATCATGACACAAGAAAGAATACTGCAGGAGGAAAGCCAACAACAGGATATGCTACAACTGTGGGGAACAAGGTCATATCAAGCCAAATTGTCCAATATTAGCTCCAGCTACAAATAACAAGAACACTAAAAATGCTTGAGCATTCGTTCTAACTGCAGATGAAGCCAAGATGATTCCAGATGTGATAGCCGGTACGTTTTTAGTTAATGATGTTTTTGCTAAAGTATTATTTGACTCTGGTGCAAACCAAAGTTTTATTAATACTTCATTTTGCAAACTTCTAAATCAGTCATTAACTAAACTATCACGAGAATGTTTAGTAGAGACAGCAAATGGAGAAACGATTAGGATTTCTGAAATCTTGCGTGGAGCAAGAATAGAGTTTTTAAATCAAAAGTTTTTTGCAAACCTTTACCCAATGAATCTGGCAGGATTTGATGTCGTTTTAGGAATGGATTGGTTAATAGCCAATAAAGCCAGTATTTTATGTGATCAAAAGTCAATCCAAGTAAATTCACCAAAAGGTGAAAAGATCAAAATTAAAGGAGATAAACCATCTAGATCCACGAAATTCATATCTGTGATGAAAACTGCAAGCTATATAAGAAAAGGGTCTATAGTGTATTTGATTTCTATAATCACTAACACTAAAGGAAAAGAACTAAAAGACATTCCAGTAGTGTCTCAGTTTTCAGATGTATTTCCAGAAGAACTACCAGGACTACCGCTAGACAGAGAAGTCGAATTCAGAATTCACCTATTACCAGGAACAACATCAATTGCCAAAGCACCTTACCGTTTGGTTCCGTAACGGCTGTCGTGGTTCTGCCCGACGTAGTCGTTGGAATGCCGTCTCGGGGAGGGTATTACTAATGTTAAAATGGGTTATTATACTAACACATGTGCATTTGTGTAAATTATAGATAATTCTCAGGAAATCCTTACAGAAAACCTAAGACAACAATGTGAGTAATCTCCTTTTTGTAAACAGTTTTTACAAAACCTTAACTATTTTACAATGCAATTTAGCAGTGATTGAGTCTTTATAATTCTACGATTACTGCCGGTATGTTGGGGTTTTGTATACAAAATGTGAGACACGTTACCATTGGACAAAGAGTTAGCCAATGTGTAATATGACCCACCAGTCAGGATTGATAGTACTGAATGAGTAATTGGGTAGATATAAACATTGTAATCGCTCTCAATACTGTTTAAATTAAATTAATGTTTCTTGATTAAACTGGGATTCACTCACCAGTATTTCCCACTGATAAATGTTTTTAAAACGCGTTTCAGGTAACACAATGTGAAAGCCAATTAGAAGCCAGCTGGACAGCACTGAAGGCTTGGAAAAATGGCTATAAAAGTTACCTAAATAAAGAAGGCTTTTTATTTCAAATAAAATAGGATTTATCCCTATAAATCAGTTTGTAATGAAAACTTGGGTTTCATCCCAATATGTTTATCTATATAAAATGTGGTGTTTTACTCTGATAAAAATATTTCCTAACTACGGTCCTGATGAAAATTTCCGCTGCCAAATTAATAAACACCGATACCACCAACACTGAGTTCGCGGCCGCCCGTTCCCGGGACAGATAGAGGGCGGGGGTTGCGACAGATATATTTTAATTTCACCCACCATGATTTACCAACGATTACATCAATCACCCAAAACGTACATTTATTTTTTTGTATGCACCACATAAGTTAAAACAAGACATTTTTCACCAATTCATCAACATAACACCATCTAAACAAATTTTGAATGATACAATCATACAAGTCTCACCAAGTTACTTCATACTTGATCATTAATACTATAAAAGAAGCCAAATAGTTTTTTTTTTTTTTTTAATTCAGTTATTAGTTATTTTATTTCACTGTTATTTTGTTTAATTTATTTCTTATAATATTTTTTTCCTTATCTATATTATATTATAATGCAGAGGGAAGGATTCCCAAAAGTTAAAAACTTCTTCCCCCCTTATTTATAAATAAACCCTTAAAATGAGGGTAAAGTGGTCTTTTAAACCATAATTATTTTTTAGTCCCTCAATCTATTACATTTAAATCCTTGACATTTAACATAATTATGGGTAATTAGTTACACTCCCCCCCCCCCTTTAATTCTTTAATGTATTCCTGCGATATCTTACAACCTGTAATGTTTTAAAAAAATCCGAAGGTACCATGACGATCGACACATTTTTTTAAACGTTTCGATAGTTGTCTTTTTTAGTTTCGTCGTGCGTTCATAAAGTACAAATAGTCGATGTGTAAATGTACAATAAATGAATTTAATATGCACATTATATTTAATATGCACAAATCATATTAATATGCACATTTTGGGACTGCTACTTCTGGCTAATTATATTTCAAACGGATATAATGAATTTAATTTTAAAACTTAAACGTTAATGACATAATGAAATGGATAATGAATCTAATTTTAAACGTTAATGACATAATAAATGGATAGAGAGAAAGTGATAAACCTCTTTTCCACATTCAAAGGTCGATATATTATTTGAAATACCAAGTCAACGTAAAACACATCAAATTTGAAAACTTTTTAAAAACTTTTCAAACACGCAAAACATAGGCGGGACAAACAAAAACCCGAAAATCAGATTTCAAATTTCAAACCCACATATCTTTTTCCCTCTGTGATCAGATCTGCTTACTCTCTCTCTCTCTTTCTCTCTCTCTCAAACACACTCTATTCACTATTAAATCAAAGAAGAAAACAATAGTTTGTTTTCTTCAAGCTTGAAATTTGAATCACTAACATATAGCAAATCCCCAACTCACCACAATTGCTGCTCTTTATCTCTTTCTTTGTAAACATCACTGCCATAAAAGTTCCGGTAAACTCAATCTAGGGTTCAAACGGCTGACGGAGGCTGACCAAACAAGGGTTCTGACTACTAATTTATTTCCACACGTATGTTCTTCAGATTCGTTCATGTACATCATGGGGACTCACAGCCTGATTTATTTCTACACATATGTCCTCCTTGATGTAAGTTGTTTTTGTTTGTTGTCCGATGCCCCGGTTATTTTGTGGGGTAGTTTGTTGTGTATGTTCTTCCGTGTTTTAATAAAGTTCATATTTTAGAACAGAAAAAAAAAATCATATTCTCTGCAGGTCGAAAGTCTTTCTGACTTCTACGAAAAGGGAATCTGAAATGTGACTTTGAAATCGACGATTTCAGAAAATCTCAAGGTTTTATGTAGTATGATTATTGAGAAGTGAAGAGTTGATATCCCCTTCATGTATAAGGTGATTGTTGATTACAAATTTTATGACCTAATTATATTCTAATCCTTATTGGTGAAAATTGGGGATGTGATATTTCAGTTTTAATTATGCAGGTTTGGTTTGCACCAAATTAGTGTTACTATTGTGGGAATGTGGCTTCAATATTGGCTTTAACGAGAAAATGGTATTATAAATTTTGTTATTATAAATCAAATATTTATTTTTGGGATGATATCGTTTTAGGTGCTTATTTTGTAATTTATGATGGTAATTGTTAGTTGAATGTGAAACTGGTATGGTTAAAAAAGAAAATGGATTATGTTTTTGTTTGGTAACATCTAGAACTTGTTGATTTGTGACTTTTTCTTCTACTAAAGAATTTGATGACACAAATAATCTATGACTTCTAAAGTTAAGCTTGCTACTGGCTTTAAGTATCCTTATTGCATTTTCATTTTTGGTAGCATTTGCTACACCTTATAGTCAACTTCTAAATGATAGTGTTATTTTTCTAAAATGGTGTTTGAAGGGATTAAGGAATGATCCACTTCAATTAGGTGCATTTGTGTAGAAGTTTGTAAATTTGGACATGTAGGTTTACTTTTTTTTTTTTTTTCTAAAATGGTGTTTGAAGGGATTAAGGAACTCTTGGTTGGTTATGATAACTGCTCCTTTTTGGCTTGAAGGTGTGTATGAAAATTGAAACAGGAGCCCAAGCTAAGGGTTTATTTGCTTATTTAGCAGCCATGACGATAAGATCATAAGTAAGTTCTTTTTTTTCATTTCATTTATATATTTTCAAATGTGTATAGAAATGCAATACTTTATATCTTTTTACTGTTAGTAATAAATCTTTTCTTTTTTGCAGCTAGCAAGAGAAGATTTGGATGCGGCTGCACAATCTGGTCACCCTGGTGTGACCGCTAATGAAGTTGATGTGTGGTCCATGAAGCAACCAATGCTACTGGTATATCAAAGTATTTTACACTATCCATTGAGTTAAGGAAAAGTATTCTTAACCAATTCTTGTATGAGCTTTAAATTTCTCTTCTTTCTAATCAATATTATTGCTATAGTTGTAAGCGGTTTTTGGTACAGTTACTTTTATAATATTAAGTTGACCATGTCAATAATAATTACCTTCATGATTTTAGATGCCGACATGTCACGTTTTGTTCTAATTCAGACTGTAAGAAGAGGATGAAGACATGGCCATTAAACCGGAAGATGTATCCTGTGCACATACAGACTGTAAGAAGAAAGACACAATGAGATGAATAAATGAACAACGTTGTCACTGAATTCTACTTCCATTAGCGGAATTGGTAACGACCACCAAGCAGGCAAACTTAGCTAGCAAAGCATTCACTAAAAAAACCCTTAAGGCCACTTTTGAGGTACTTCACCATAGTATTTACAATGTTCGTTCAAGTTGAACTTGATTTTGATGAAGATCCAAATGAGTATCTTGCATATGGTAAATGAGTAACCATTGAATAGGTGGCTTGATAAACTAACTCTTGTAAGCTACTTTTGTACAAAGGTGTCAACATGCTGGTGAAAATGAATTGACTTTTAATTTTATTGTCATTTTTGTTTTGTGTATTTTTGAAAAATGTGGTGAATTCTATTTTGTTTTTAACCGAGATTTAACCAGAAGTGAGTGTACAACTCAATAGTTATAAATTTGGTGAATTCTATTTTGTTTTTAACCGGGGTTTATGAGTTGTTGTTTATATTTTATTTATCAATTATCAATTTTTAGATGTAGCAAAGAAGAAAATACATATTGGAAAATTTAATAAAATCTAACCTATTTGATCCATAACATTGGCTATGCCTAAGCAATATCCTAAATAGCAAACTTTACTATAGTTATAGTTAAGCACTATAAACTTTTATAACTAAACTGACTTTGCACACTTATTTAGAAATAAAGTTGGGTTGGTATGAAAAAAATTAAAAAGATGAGAAACTGTTCATTTTTAAGTGTTGAGTATAATTAATTAATACTGTGATACTAAATTTTGTGATGAATGTGAGGTGAAGATAAAAAGTGTGATGAATGTGAGATTTGAAGATAAAAAGTGTCTTTGTAGGAGGTGGGTTTTTCACATTTCACACTTAATAAAATATGTCATGGTAATGTGAAGTGTGAACCAATGGCATTATTGTAAAATCTCGCCAAATTTAGTTAAAGATGTATATATGGTCGCCATTCACTCCCTTTGCACCATGCCATCTCTTTTCGCCGCCCACATGCCTGCTAGAATCTTCACTTTCCCGCCGCATCGCGCGGGCACCTTACTAGTTGTAGAATAAGAAAAATGACGAGGGGCTACTTATGCAAATCTGGTAAAGCTTGAGGATGTTGATAGCTAAATGGATGAAGTGGAATTCGGGCGACTAGATAATGTCGCTAGGGCGCAACCTAAGTAGGGCGGGAAGGGGTGGCCAACCCCCCGAACTTTGCGCTCAGTAGTGGAGAGTGTGTAGTTTTCGTATAGAAATTTTTTGGTATATACGTTTTCGACCCATCGGTTCTATAGAAATTTTTGGGTCTATACGTTCTCGACCCCCGTCGGAAATTTCAAGCTTCGCCACCGGCTACAAACTAGGGTTTGCATCAATTTTGTACTCGTCTTCATTATGTCTCTCAGTGCCTCTTTATCGTCTTATGTATCTTATTCATCGTCTTCTAAACACGAGTTTATATGCTTGCATCGCTTATATCTTTTTGATCTATAAAAATGGGGATCGTAACAATGTTTGGGTACTTCTTGTGTTTGATTCAATGTCTATTGATAAATACACTAGTTAAAGAGTTGGGGAGTTGTACGAACTCATAATGAAGTATAAAATTTTTGGGTTGCGATTTTTTTCCTTCAGCCTTTAAATTCCTAAAGAGTCAAACTTTAGCACTTATAGGCACCACTTGGTATTCCATTAGCCTTTAAATTACTAAAAAGTCAAACTTTAACACTTATAGGCCAATTACTTCACCATTTGGTATATTTGGTATATTTGATCAACTTTGCAACTAATCAAACGCCATTAGTCCATTTACTTGTGCTAGACTATTGACATCTTGGAGCACACATTCTTCCTTAAAAAATGACAATCATAACTATCTATGTTGTATAAATAATGGTATATAACTATATATTACTAAAAATTTAGCTATTTATTGTGTATTTCAAAATTTCAGCAAAAAGGCTTTACAAATTTTCATAACATTGGGATAAAAACGGGTAGGTAAATAACAAACCGTGTAAATATAGTGATATACTCGCACTCAATTCGTTACCAAGCAAATTTCTTAAGATAAATGATATTTGCCTCCATTAAAAGCCCCCATTAGCTGGTCCCGTAACCAACTTTTTTTCTTTATTGATTCCTCATTATGAGACATTTATATCGCATTTCTACCATTTACCTTTAGTTCGCCTTTGAAGGCACCTAATTTTCGGTCATGTGCCCCTTTTGCGACGAATATGAGGAAACGGTGGATCATTTATTCACTGCTTGCCCGGTGGCGATTCGTGTGTGGTCGGCTTTCAGCGTTTGGTGCAATATTCCGCCGCTTTTCTTTTTTGAGTTCAAAGACATTTTAGACAACCATAAGTATATTAAGAGTGGTAAGAAGACGGAGAAGATCATATACGGGCTGACAATTATTTCTTGCTGGTGCATTTGGAAATGAAGGAACAAAGTGGTTTTTAATCAGAATAAGTGTAGCCCGCAAGATATCATAGGGGAGTTAAAATCGGGAGGGTATGCTTGGGTTAAAAATTGATCCCCATGTAATTATATTAATTGGGCGGACTGGTGTAAATACCCATTGTACATGTTGTAGTTTTCTATCCTTTGCCTGTTTGGGTGGGGGGTGCTGTTGTTTGTTTGGTCTTTTGCCCGTTTGGATCGAATGTGTGTTTTAATGAAATTTCATTTTCAAGAAAAACCTAATTTCAACTTGAAGGTCACTATTTCTAGATATGTTATTTGTTTCATAAGGATATGTCTTGGTTTTCACCCACAATCATTTACCAATGGTTACATCAATCACCCAAAATTACATATCTTTTATTGTTTGCATAAACCATATACTTGAAACAAAACATGTTTTGAATGAAACACATTTTGAATGATACAATCATATAAGTTTCACCAAGTTACTTTCTACATGATAATTGATACACCACTTAAAGAGTTGGGAGTTGTATGATCTCATATAATCTTCTAGAACTCTTAGACCACCCGTAGTGGTTAAGAAAAATAATGCCCCCACCATGGGGCATTATCTGACACGTGTCATCCCAGTCAGCATGGGACGTTATTGCAAAAGTGGCGTAGTGGGAATAATGCCTAATAATGACCCTTCCAATTATTAAAAAAAAAAGAAAAAAAAAAGAAAAAACAAACACTTGTTGATTGGCTGGTCAAACCCTTGGACACATGCAAAAGAAAAAGCAAACACTCCCATTGGCCACTCTCTTTTCATATCAGCGTTATTATTAAAACGCCAAACTTCAATCTTTGATTTTTTTAAATAACGCCCCATGTAATGGTGGTGGGGGCGTTTCCGGGCGTTTTTTTTCAATTTTTTTTTTAAATAACGCCCCACTACGGATGGTCTTATTGTGATTTTCTTTTCTTGTTAGCATGTAACTTTAGAGAAAATAAAACATTAACACTTATAACCCAATTTCTTCACTAGTTGATATATTTTACCTACTTTGCCATTAGCCAAACTCCATTTACTTTGGCTAGACTATTTACATCCACTAACGCACATTCTAACCTTGATAAATGATAATCATAACTATAACTTTGTAGAATAATCAGTGGCGGACCTACCCAAAGTCATGGGTGGGTGGCCGCACCCCTTAAAAAAAAATTAGTGTATATATTTGGCAAAAAAACCCGACCGCACCCCTTGAAAATATGATTGAACGTCTCATCCGCACCTCAGCAAATAATTTCTGAGTCCGCCCCTGAGTCCGCCACTGAGAATAATTAGTATATATTATTGAAAGTATAGTTATTAAATGGGTATTTCAAAAGTTTAAATACGAGTAGATAGTTGTTACAAATTTTCATTGCACGTGAATGAAAATAAAGTTAAAAGTTTTAGCGCATTCGAGTAAAAATACATATACATATATCTAATATAAAAACTATGGTGAAAATTCTCAGATTCTCATTTTAAATTTATGTGCAATAGATTATTGACGTTACATAATTATACATTTAATTTGTATTTTGGACGGTGTGTGAAATTAAAACGAGTTACACATGGCTGAAAACATAAAGGGATAAGATTATATCTTTTTGCACGTAGAACTTCTTTATCCTTTCCTGAATTTATATACATGGAAAAAATAGTTATTCTTATATATGGCTACTAGGTTAGAACCCCGTGTATTACACGGGTTAAATAAATAAAATTTTATATACTAAGTAATAAAATAGTTACATCTTTTAAAAACTCGTGTATTACACGATTTGAATAAACATATGTCTTACACGAATAATGTTTAAAACATTTAGTCATCAAAATGTGTTTTCTAACAAAAGGAACTTTGAGTTACTATTTACTTATTTATTAGGTTAGAGAGTTGTGTATTACATGGTTTATAACATTTTACTTTGTTTTTTTATTTATTATTATGTTAGAAACTTACGTATTACCTGATGTTGGATAATCAGCAGAAAAAAAAAGAAATATTTTAGTAAAAAATATTAAATATACAAGAGATAAGCTGGATATTATGATTTAATATTATTATTTCATTGGAGTGTAAAACGGGATAATGGAATCCTTTATTAGAAATAGGATTATAAATATACCATGTATAAAAAATAGAGTAAAATGCACGGATAGTCCCTGTGGTTTTGCAAAGTTTCAGCTATAGTCCCCAGATTTTGGAAATTACACTCATAGTCCCTGTGGTTTGACAGTTTGTTATGCGGATAGTCCCTGGAGTGGATGGGGGTTAGTTTTCTCAGTTAAGTTGGTGTAAAATGACTAAAATACCCTTAGGATTAAATTAAAACATTAACCCTTTAAACCCTTGTATCTCTTTCATCTCACGCACACACAAACACTCACTCACCAGTCACTACCATCTGCCGCCACCACTTACACCAGCCGTCACCACCTGCCACTCCACCACCATCAACATCTCTACCACCTTAATTCCCTCCTCCGTTTCAGAACTCACCGTCAACCACATTTAAAGAGAGAAACGACAAGAGAGGGAGACAAATCAATCAGGAGAGAGAGAGACAGATCAATCAGAGAGAGAGAGAGAGACGCATAAAAGGCCCTAGAAGATGGTTGGAGACGGTGGTAACTGTAGCAGTGGTCGGATCTATCTGCAGCAGCGATGGATGGATCTGATTTGTTCATAGGGTTTCCAGTATTGGTGAACAGGAAGGTGATGATGGGTGCTAATGTTAACATAAAAGGTAAATTCAGTCGATTAACAGGTTAAGGGTTGAATCGGACAAGGGTTGATGGAGGTGAGTGGCTATGGTGAGTGGCTCTGCGTGTAATCGTGTTGCGAATCGGACAAGTTTCGATCGATTACGTACTGAATTGATTGTTTTTTCGGTGAGATCGGATCAGTTTTGGTAGATTTTCAGTTTGTTTTGAATAGAGTTTTGAACATTTTGATCTGTTTCAGACTGATTTGATCAAGTTTCCAATTGTTTCAATGTATTGTTTGTGAATGTTAGACACGTTTCATTGATATTCAGTTTGTTTTGACAAGTTTCGATTTGAATCGGTAAAGTTTTGAAATTTTCTATTGATTTCGAACAAGATCAGATTTGAAAAGAATTCATAAATGAGTCAATTGTTTCAGATCTGAAAATAAACATGATAAGGATGAGTTTCAGATCTAAAAGTAAGTGTGTGTATATACATATATGTTTTATATATTTAATACTTGATTTGTTTATTTTATTTTATTTTATATTAAGGGTATTTTAGTCATTTCACACCAACTTAACTGAGAAAACTAACCCCCATCCACACCAGGGACTATCCGCGTAACAAACTGTCAAACCACAGGGACTATGAGTGTAATTTCCAAAATCTGGGGACTATAGCTGAAACTTTGCAAAACCACAGGGACTATCCGTGCATTTTACTCTAAAAAAATATATATTTTCTACATGTATTGAATAAATCCTTTTAACAATAAATATTTCTATTTTAATATGTGATTATCAGTTATCCTTGTCCTTATCATCAAAATATAAAAACAATTAAAACTACCAATTAAATAAAATCTTTATCTTTATAAATATTTAAAACACTAATATTTTTTTAGATTTTAATAATTAATATATGATTATAATAATTAATATATTATTATCAGTTATCTTTGTCTTTATCATTAAAATCTCTTCTACAAATTTTAAATTTAATATTATCAATAATTGACTTTCCATAATAAATATTTAAAAAAAATAATTAAGACTGACTCACAGAACGCCATGTGTCCCTAACATGGTTTCTTTTATTATATTTAAAACTACCAATTAAATAAAATCTTTATCTTTATAAATATTTAAAACGCTAATATTTTTTTAGATTTTAATAATTAATATATGATTATAATAATTAATATATTATTATCAGTTATCTTTGTCTTTATCATTAAAATCTCTTCTACAAATTTTAAATTTAATATTATCAATAATTGACTTTCCATAATAAATATTTAAAAAAATAATTAAGACTGACTCACAGAACGCCATGTGTCCCTAACATGGTTTCTTTTATTATATGTATAGATACGTATCAAAATTATTATGTATCAATAATGTAACACCCCGAAAATATAAATCCTTATATTTAAAATTCTAATGAAATAACAAACAAGAATTTACCAACTAGGAACTTAACCTAGTTAAATTCAAGTCTTGAATTTAATTCATAACATGGTTAAAATATTTAAACTTAAAGGAAAATCATAGTTGAGGGGTTAAACTTGTCAAATGTGAAAGATAATCACTAATAGTAACAAAATCAAACCAAACACACAAAAACTTGTGTGTCTGGTCGATCAGGAGAAAGGGGGGCGACCAGGGTGTTCTCCAAACTCTAGCTTCACATGAAAATCTGCAAAATTGAAGCCTCAAATCCGTCCCAAATCGAATTCTAAACACAAATTAGTAATCACCTCATTGTAAGGATCAAAAGGTATGTAAAATTTTGGTACCTTGATCCATCATAAATTCTAGGTTAATTGTGAAAAACTGAAATTGAGCCTAGTTATGACATGCATGAATGAATGTTGAATTAATATGATGTTTAGAATCAAACCCTAGGTGATTCCTTGTGAAAACTTTGCATCATAGTTGTAAAGTTTGGGGTTTACATGTTAGGAGGCTATGAGCTTGAAGAATACTAAAATTATGATTATTGTTATAGTGAAATCTGAATTTGTTAAAGTAAATTCAGAAATATAGATGTCAAGTTGTATGTGAAATTTATTAATTTAGCGAAAATAGATGTTAATTACAAATCATGAACTTGGTGATAATTATAGAAGAATCTGACCCGTTAGGTGTTTGTTGAAATGCCTAAGAGAGGATTTAAATGATAAAAATATGATGAGAACGCAGATTTGATCATGTTTCACAATGATATGAATATGGTCATGAAAAGAATTCTAAACAAGCTGTAAACTGAATCTTCTAGGCAAAGAGTTCGGATCATCAAGCGGACAAGCCGGAGGGAATTCACGAGGGAAAGACGTGCTCTAAAGGTACGAAATTATCGTTTCGTTACATTATAAATAAATTGTTAGTTTTATGTTGTAGTTTTTGAAAACATGGTAAACAAGATAGATCAATACGTCACGGAAGTGGCTTTTGCATCTTAAACAAGTGAAACAGGTCAAACGTTTGATAGAAATTGGATTTTTGTAATACCTTATTTGATGCCCAAATCTTGGCATCCAAACGGGTCGAACAATCAAGTAAGACATAATCAATGCTCCGGAATATGATAGATTGTTCTTTGATGCTTGGTTAATATTTAATATATGAGAAATACGAGGTTTTAATGTATCGGTGTCATAGAAAAAAATTGAAATCCGAGAGTTGGAACCTTTGTGTAATGAACATACAAAACCAAACATGAAGTTCCAGGTACTACCGTAAATTACGGTATTACCGTAATTTACGGTAGAGGTGAGAAGTTTTACGGCATGGATCTCCTGGTTTACGGTGACCAAATAGTTCCAGAACCCACCGTAAATTACGGTAATACCGTAATTTACGGTAAATCCAGAAAACTTTAATTTTTTTTTATTGATGATTGGATCATATGTTAAATTCTTATGTATCAAAGTCAAAACTAATGTTTTAATGGTTTTGACCCTAGGTGATTAAATGAACCTTACGGATGGTGGACAAGCAACGCCGAAGAACCGAACACGATTTTTGAAGCTTCCGCTATGCGTTTAATCTTACTTAAATTTTGTTCATGGGTTGTAAACAATCTAACAAACAACTTTTGTATGTTCTGACTTAGTCATTAGTCGACTAAGGCTTATGATACTTCTGAAACTTATGTTAAACTATTATCTTTTGATATAAATAAATGATAAATTCTAGTATAAATTTAAGGGTGTCACAAGTTGGTAATCAGAGCTCAAGGTTGTCAATAAGTGTTCGGTTCAAGCTTGATCGATCGTCCGGTAAGAACTAACTTATTTTGTTAATAAATTATGTACCACGTAGAGAACGAGAAATGAATAAATATGCATGAAAATGAAAAGAGTATGTAAGCTCACTCAAAAACAAGAAATGCATGAAACAAGAATTATTAAATCAAGTTACGAACTTGATTGAATTGAAACAAGAATTATTAAATCAAGTTACGAACTTGATTGAATTGAAACAAGAATTATTAAATCAAGTTACGAACTTGATTGAATTGAAACAAGAATTATTAAATCAAGTTACGAACTTGATTGAATTGAAACAAGAATGATTAAATCAAGTTATGAACTTGATTAAATCAAAACAAGTAAAGCATGTGTTATAAATGGAATGTTTAACAATCTATGTAAACATTTCAGAAATAGAGATGGCTGATGGAGGTAATGATAATGCGGTGCCAAGAGTCACCGAACAAATGAAGGAAGTGATTGCCGAACAGGTTGGAAAGGCGATCGAAAACAGTTTGTCGGGCTTTATTGATAAAATTCAAAACACAGTTTTATCAATAGTAGAAGAGAGAATCAAGAAATTGGAAGATGATTCCAATTCAGCAAAGGAAAAACATGGTGGACGAAAGCCTTGTTCATACAAGGAATTCATGGCCTGTAAACCACCAATATATAATGGGGAGGTTGATCCAATTGTGTGCCAACGATGGCTAAGTGATATCGAAGGAGTATTCGAGAGAACTCATTGTGATGAAAATGACTACGTAGCTTATGGTACGGGTCAATTAAGAGGTCAAGCGAAGGATTGGTGGGATAACAAAAAGAAGGAGATTGGAAGTGAAGCGGCTAAGGCCATGACATGGGAGGAGTTTAAGACGCCGTTTCTTAAACACCATAGTCCCAAAGCGGTCATAAATAGAATCAAGGAAGAGTTTATGCAACTCAGACACAAGGGTGAATCCATAGACAAGATCACGGGGATGTTTATGGACAAGATAAAGTTCTGTGATGATTTGGTGACAAACGAAGAACAAAAAGTCTATTACTACCATAACATGCTAAGTGCGGAGTATAGAGAGTTCATAACCCCTTCAAAATACGAGACCCTTACCGAGATTGTCAATGCTGCTCGGGAAAGGGAGATCGAATTGAAAAAGAGCATAGAACGGGGTGAACGAATGGCACAAGATGCGAATCCAAGCCCTACTAAGAAGGCACGAACAAACGAAAACGCAAAGAAATCTGAGACGAAAGGCGGGTCGCCAAGTTGTAGAATCTGCGGGAAGGGTCATAAAGGAGAATGCCGTTACAAGGATAAGCCTTGTCCCATATGCAAGAAAACGGGACACATGGCTATATCGTGCCCGGAGAAAGTGACGGTTTGTTACAATTGTTATCAAACGGGTCACAAGAAGTCGGAATGCCCGGAATTGGTTGGAAAGAAGGATGGGCAGGAACCGAAAGGTGAAGCCCCAAAAGAAAAGGCAAGATCTTTTCAACTAACCGCTGCAGAAGCAAAGGTTGAACCGGACGTGGTCTCAGGTATATTTGCTGTAAATTCAATTCTTGCACACGTGTTATTTGATACGAGTGCGAATAAATCCTTTGTTTCATATGGATTTATTCGACATCCTTCGTTTGTTCTAACAAAATTACCTGTGCCTTTAGAAGTAGAGATAGGTAATAACAAAAGCTTTATTGTTTGTGATGTATGTCATCATTATCATCATCATCATACTCAGTATATCCCACCAATAGCAAAGCTAAGGTAGGGTCTGAGGAGGGTGAGATGTAGACAACCTTACCTCTACCCCATAGGAATAGAGAGGCTGCTTCCAATGAGACCCCCGGCTCGATTGTAGTTTTGCATCAAGCCTTGGACATAAGGCACATAACACTCGACAATTGAGACAAACACCGATTAGTGCATGTACCCCCTTGTCTTTTGGCTATCAACGCCGCCACATGATGCATGATTAACCATCCCCCTCTTTTAACGTTATTTTCACGAAATTAGTAAAATAACGTTAAAATTAGTGCCCTTTCACTTTTGCCCCCCGAGCGCCCACACATATATACATTATATGAGCATACCACAAGCAGGGCGTTTTTTGATAAATCGATGATGAAGAATATTTGATAAATCTAATCCCGATGTCGATGGGAGAATTTCAAGTAGTCGTTGGGATGGATTGGCTATCTCGACACCATGCAAAGGTCGTGTGCTTCCGTAAAGAGATAAAACTAACATCTCCGAGCGGGAAACACGTCACCATTTATGGCGAAAAAGGAGGCAACCCCATAGTATGCTCAATGTTGAAAGCTCACAAGCTAATGAAGCGAGGATGCAAGGCATTCATAATATACGCTAATGAGCCCGAGAAAGAATCACGAAAGATTGGAGATGTACCGGTAGTACGAAATTATGAAGATGTTTTTCCGAAAGATTTACCGGGGATACCGCCTGAACGGGAAGTAGAGTTCGGGATCGAATTGATTCCGGGCGCGAAACCCGTAGCAAAAGCCCCGTACCGACTTGCACCGTCGGAATTACAAGAGTTGATGTCCCAAATCCAAGATCTGCTTGACAAGGGATTCATAAGGCTGAGTGTTTCTCCTTGGGGCGCACCGGTATTGTTCGTGAGAAAGAAAGACGGGAGCATGCGCATGTGTATTGATTACCGGGAGTTGAACAAACTCACGGTAAAGAACCGATACCCGCTCCCGAGGATAGATGATTTATTCGACCAACTACAAGGTGCGAACTGGTTTTCCAAAATTGACCTTAGATCGGGGTATCACCAACTAAAGGTCAAAGAAGAAGATGTGCCGAAGACGGCTTTCCGCACGAGATACGGACATTACGAATTCCTCGTGATGTCATTTGGGCTAACAAACGCACCCGCAGCTTTCATGGACCTCATGAACCGGGTTTGCAAGCCAATGCTAGATAAGTCGGTCATCGTGTTTATCGATGATATCTTGGTGTATTCGAAAAGTGAAGCTGAACACGCACATCACTTACAAGAAGTGTTAGAGACCCTTAGACGAGAGAAGTTATATGCGAAATTCTCTAAATGCGCCTTTTGGTTACGAGGTACAATTTCTTGGCCATGTTATAAGTGCCGACGGAGTGTTGGTGGATCCGTCAAAGATAGAGGCCGTGTCAAAATGGAATTCCCCAAAGAACCCTTCTGAAATTAGAAGCTTTTTGGGGCTTGCGGGGTACTATAGGAGATTCATTCAAGATTTCTCCAAGATTGCATCACCGCTAACAAAGCTAACACGGAAGAAAGAGAAGTTTATTTGGGGTGCTGATCAAGAGAAAGCGTTTCAAACGCTAAAAGAAAAGTTAACTCAAGCTCCGGTATTGACATTGCCGGACGGAGTCGAAGACATGGTGGTTTATTCGGATGCTTCATTATCGGGGCTCGGTTGCGTGTTGATGCAACGGGGCAAGGTAATAGCCTACGCCTCGAGACAATTGAAGATACACGAGAAGAAATATCCCACGCACGATCTCGAGTTGGCAGCGGTGGTATTTGCATTAAAAATATGGAGGCATTACTTGTATGGGGTAAAGTGCACCATATTCACCGACCACAAGAGCTTGAAATACTTCTTCGATCAGAAGGAGTTAAATATGCGACAAAGGCGATGGCTGGAAACGGTGAAAGACTATGATTGTGAGATACATTATCACCCCGGAAAAGCAAATGTGGTAGCGGACGCTCTGAGCAGAAAAGCGGATTATGTCCCGATACGAGTAAGATCGATGCAACTCGTGGTAACCTCGGGTATACTTGAACGTATTCGAGAGGCGCAATTAGAAGCAGTAAAAGAAGAGAATTGGAAGAAAGAAAGAATAATTGGTCAACTGAAAGATTTGTCGGATGGGAATCACGGGTTAAAGACTCGATCCGGAAGGATATGGGTCCCACATACCTGTGGAGTAAAGGCGCTTCTACTTGATGAAGCTCATAAATCCCGTTATTCAATTCATCCGGGTGCGACCAAGATGTACAATGATTTGAAACAAAATTATTGGTGGCCCGGAATGAAGAGGGATGTGGCGAAGTATGTGGAAAAATGCTTGACATGTTTACAAGTCAAGGCGGAGCATCAGAAACCATACGGAAAACTCCAACCGTTAGAAATTCCGGTTTGGAAATGGGAACATATTACAATGGACCTGTTAACCAAACTGCCTAAGACGAATCGTGGTTTTGATGCCATATGGGTAGTGGTGGATAGATTGACGAAAAGTGCTCACTTCATTCCGATTCGTGAGACTTACACGTCAGAAAAGATGTCGGAAGTTTATACCAATGAAATAATAGCCCGTCATGGGGTGCCGGTGTCCATCGTGTCTGATAGGGATACCCGGTTTACTTCGAATTTCTGGCGGGATTTCCAAGAGCAAATGGGAACCAAATTGTTCATTAGCACCGCGTACCATCCTCAAACGGATGGGCAAAGTGAAAGAACGATACAAACATTGGGAGACATGCTACGGGCGTGTATAATCGACTTTGGAGGCAGTTGGGATGTTCATCTACCGTTAGTAGAGTTTTCGTATAACAACAGTTACCAATCTAGTATTAAGATGGCACCGTACGAAATGCTTTACGGTAGGAAGTGTCGAACTCCGGTATGTTGGGGTGAAGTGGGTCCACGTGAACTCGCCCACCAAGATATAGTACGAGCCACAAATGAAAAGATCGATAAAGTTCGGGCACACTTGAAAGCGGCTCAAGACAGGCAAAAGGCGTATGCTGATAAAAGGAAAAGGTCAATCGAATTCCAAGTTGGTGACATGGTCATGCTAAAAGTCTCCCCATGGAAAGGTGTTATTAGATTCAGAAAAAGGGGGAAGCTAAGCCCAAGGTTTATTGGACCATTTAAAATTATCGGGAGAGTTGGCAAGGTAGCTTACCGCCTTGAATTACCGGAGGAGCTAAGTGGAATCCATGGCACGTTCCACGTGTCGCAATTAAGAAAGTGCCTAGCCGACGAAACGGCTTATATCCATTATGATGATATCGAAGTGGATAATAATCTGAATTATGCGGTAAGACCGGTGGAGATTTTAGACAGAAAGGTCAAACATTTACGAAATAAACAAATTGACCAAGTTAAAGTCAAATGGGAGCATAGGAAAGGTTCGGACACTACGTGGGAGTCCGAAGAAGAGATGCGACGTCTTCACCCTACTTTATTTGGTACGTAATTCGGTTTCGGGGACGAAACCCTTTTAAGGGGGGTGAACTTGTAACACCCCGAAAATATAAATCCTTATATTTAAAATTCTAATGAAATAACAAACAAGAATTTACCAACTAGGAACTTAACCTAGTTAAATTCAAGTCTTGAATTTAATTCATAACATGGTTAAAATATTTAAACTTAAAGGAAAATCATAGTTGAGGGGTTAAACTTGTCAAATGTGAAAGATAATCACTAATAGTAACAAAATCAAACCAAACACACAAAAACTTGTGTGTCTGGTCGATCAGGAGAAAGGGGGCGACCAGGGTGTTCTCCAAACTCTAGCTTCACATGAAAATCTGCAAAATTGAAGCCTCAAATCCGTCCCAAATCGAATTCTAAACACAAATTAGTAATCACCTCGTTGTAAGGATCAAAAGGTATGTAAAATTTTTGTACTTTGATCCATCATGAATTCTAGGTTAATTGTGAAAAACTGAAATTGAGCCTAGTTATGACATGCATGAATGAATGTTGAATTAATATGATGTTTAGAATCAAACCCTAGGTGATTCCTTGTGAAAACTTTGCATCATAGTTGTAAAGTTTGGGGTTTACATGTTAGGAGGCTATGAGCTTGAAGAATACTAAAATTATGATTATTGTTATAGTGAAATCTGAATTTGTTAAAGTAAATTCAGAAATATAGATGTCAAGTTGTATGTGAAATTTATTAATTTAGCGAAAATAGATGTTAATTACAAATCATGAACTTGGTGATAATTATAGAAGAATCTGACCCGTTAGGTGTTTGTTGAAATGCCTAAGAGAGGATTTAAATGATAAAAATATGATGAGAACGCAGATTTGATCATGTTTCACAATGATATGAATATGGTCATGAAAAGAATTCTAAACAAGCTGTAAACTGAATCTTCTAGGCAAAGAGTTCGGATCATCAAGCGGACAAGCCGGAGGGAATTCACGAGGGAAAGACGTGCTCTAAAGGTACAAAATTATCGTTTCGTTACATTATAAATAAATTGTTAGTTTTATGTTGTAGTTTTTGAAAACATGGTAAACAAGATAGATCAATACGTCACGGAAGTGGCTTTTGCATCTTAAACAAGTGAAACAGGTCAAACGTTTGATAGAAATTGGATTTTTGTAATACCTTATTTGATGCCCAAATCTTGGCATCCAAACGGGTCGAACAATCAAGTAAGACATAATCAATGCTCTGGAATATGATAGATTGTTCTTTGATGCTTGGTTAATATATAATATACTAGGTTATAACCCCGTGTATTACACGGGTTAAATAAATGCAATTTTATATACTAAATTAATAAAATTATTCTTTAAAAATCTCGTTTATTACACGAGTTGAACAAATGTAATTTTATATATTAAAATTATATCTCTAAGAATCCCATGTATTGTACTGAATAAATGTAATTTTATATACCAAATAATAAAAACTCATGATTTGTACGGGTTGAATAAATCTAATTATATATACTAAATAATAAAAAAAACTTATATATTTAAAAACACTCTGTATTACACAGGTTAAATAAATGTAATTTTATAACCTTGTACATTACTCGGGTTGGATAAATGTAATTTTATAAACTAAATAATAAAAAAATATATCCTTATAAACCTCGTGTATTATACGGGTTGAATAAATCTAATTATATGTATTAAATCATCATCATACTCAGTAAATCCCACCAATAGCAAAGCTAAGGTAGGGTCTGAGGAGGGTAAGATGTAGAGGCTGCTTTCAGTGAGACCCCCGGCTCGATAGTAGTTTTGCATCAAGCCTTGGACATAAAGCACATAACACTCAGCAATCGGGACAAAGACCAATTAATGCATGTTCCCTTTTGTCTTTCTGTTATCAACGCCACCACATGATGATGATGCATTATTAACCGTCCGCCGCTTTTATCGTTATTTTCACGAACTTAGTAAAATAACGTTAAAATTAGTGCAATTTCACTTTTGCCCTCCGAGCGTCCACACATATATATTATATGCGCATACCGCAAGCGGTGCGAATAGGGGTGTTCAGAAAAAACCGTAACCAAATAAAAACCGTAAACCGAACCGTAACCGTAACCAAATAAACCGACCAGAATAACGAATTCGGTTTTTGGTTTGGTTTCCAACCGAAACCGAATTGTGAATATGGTTTTTGATTCGGTTTATGGATCCACATTTTATTTTATTTGGTTTATTCGGTTTATTTGGATAACCGAATAAACCATTTAACTTAATTAATTACTAAATAAAAATAATAATATTTTGTAAATCATATATAATTTATTAGCCCAAAATAGTTATTTTTATGCAGCCTAAAATACCAAATGTAAATCTAAAAGCCCAACTTAAAACCACTCTTTAAGTCATCTAATAGTTTCTATGATCTATGTTTTGAAACTTTAACTTTGTGGTTGTGTCTACTACTACTTTATGGATGTGTTTGTTTTATTTCACATAGAAACTTTCTTGTATTCATATATTGTTAGGTGTAAATTAGTTGTGATGTTCGGAAGTTGAAACACAAACATAAATATAAATTAGGAAAAAAAATACTTAAGTACAATTTGGTTAGATTTGGTTTATTTGGTTTCTAACCGAAACCAAACCGAATTGAATTTGGTTTGGTTTGGATCGATTTGCATATTCCTTATTTGGTTTGTTTTGGTTTTTGGTTTGGGGTACAAAATTTTGAAAACCGAATAAACCGAACCAAATAAACCATAAACCGAACCGATGAGCACCCCTAGGTGCGAATATATGATGTTCAATGTTTATAAAAAAATATATAATATGTGCAACATCTTAAATGTTTGTTGTTAGAATCAATTCAATATTATGAATAAATAAGAAAGATAAAATACGAAGGGAAAGAAAGCATTATTTAAAAAATATCTTTAATTTATAACTTAAATTCGAAGATAATATATTATTAGAAAAAATAGAATATTTATAGCTTAAATTTGAAGATAAAATATTATTAGAAAAAATAGAATGATTCTATCCGACATTCAAAGTAAGATAAGATTTAATATTAATTGATTATTTATTATTTAATTAATTGATATAAGATAAGTATGAAAATGCAGGAAATTACAAATGTAGACGTCTTCAATGAATGACACGTGTCACTTATTGGTTTCTTTTATTATATAGTATAGATAAGAAATACGAGGTTTTAATGTATCGGTGTCATAGAAAAAAATTGAAATCCGAGAGTTGGAACCTTTGTGTAATGAACATACAAAACCAAACATGAAGTTCCAGGTACTACCGTAAATTACGGTATTACCGTAATTTACGGTAGAGGTGAGAAGTTTTACGGCATGGATCTCCTGGTTTACGGTGACCAAATAGTTCCAGAACCCACCGTAAATTACGGTAATACCGTAATTTACGGTAAATCCAGAAAACTTTAATTTTTTTTTTATTGATGATTGGATCATATGTTAAATTCTTATGTATCAAAGTCAAAACTAATGTTTTAATGGTTTTGACCCTAGGTGATTAAATGAACCTTACGGATGGTGGACAAGCAACGCCGAAGAACCGAACACGATTTTTGAAGCTTCCGCTATGCGTTTAATCTTACTTAAATTTTGTTCATGGGTTGTAAACAATCTAACAAACAACTTTTGTATGTTCTGACTTAGTCATTAGTCGACTAAGGCTTATGATACTTCTGAAACTTATGTTAAACTATTATCTTTTGATATAAATAAATGATAAATTCTAGTATAAATTTAAGGGTGTCACAAGTTGGTAATCAGAGCTCAAGGTTGTCAATAAGTGTTCGGTTCAAGCTTGATCGATCGTCCGGTAAGAACTAACTTATTTTGTTAATAAATTATGTACCACGTAGAGAACGAGAAATGAATAAATATGCATGAAAATGAAAAGAGTATGTAAGCTCACTCAAAAACAAGAAATGCATGAAACAAGAATTATTAAATCAAGTTACGAACTTGATTGAATTGAAACAAGAATTATTAAATCAAGTTACGAACTTGATTGAATTGAAACAAGAATTATTAAATCAAGTTACGAACTTGATTGAATTGAAACAAGAATGATTAAATCAAGTTATGAACTTGATTAAATCAAAACAAGTAAAGCATGTGTTATAAATGGAATGTTTAACAATCTATGTAAACATTTCAGAAATAGAGATGGCTGATGGAGGTAATGATAATGCGGTGCCAAGAGTCACCGAACAAATGAAGGAAGTGATTGCCGAACAGGTTGGAAAGGCGATCGAAAACAGTTTGTCGGGCTTTATTGATAAAATTCAAAACACAGTTTTATCAATAGTAGAAGAGAGAATCAAGAAATTGGAAGATGATTCCAATTCAGCAAAGGAAAAACATGGTGGACGAAAGCCTTGTTCATACAAGGAATTCATGGCCTGTAAACCACCAATATATAATGGGGAGGTTGATCCAATTGTGTGCCAACGATGGCTAAGTGATATCGAAGGAGTATTCGAGAGAACTCATTGTGATGAAAATGACTACGTAGCTTATGGTACGGGTCAATTAAGAGGTCAAGCGAAGGATTGGTGGGATAACAAAAAGAAGGAGATTGGAAGTGAAGCGGCTAAGGCCATGACATGGGAGGAGTTTAAGACGCCGTTTCTTAAACACCATAGTCCCAAAGCGGTCATAAATAGAATCAAGGAAGAGTTTATGCAACTCAGACACAAGGGTGAATCCATAGACAAGATCACGGGGATGTTTATGGACAAGATAAAGTTCTGTGATGATTTGGTGACAAACGAAGAACAAAAAGTCTATTACTACCATAACATGCTAAGTGCGGAGTATAGAGAGTTCATAACCCCTTCAAAATACGAGACCCTTACCGAGATTGTCAATGCTGCTCGGGAAAGGGAGATCGAATTGAAAAAGAGCATAGAACGGGGTGAACGAATGGCACAAGATGCGAATCCAAGCCCTACTAAGAAGGCACGAACAAACAAAAACGCAAAGAAATCTGAGACGAAAGGCGGGTCGCCAAGTTGTAGAATCTGCGGGAAGGGTCATAAAAGGACACCGCCTGTCAACATTCGTTAAAAAGGACACCGCCTGAAAAGTTGTATAAAGATAAAGGACAAAACTTGTAATTTTTCCAACTATTAATACATAAAGCATCCATAACCATTTTCATAAAAAGCACATTATATCGTATAAATCTATATATAATTAAAAATTTAGTTATATGAACTATTTTACAACCTTCATTAATGAGACTCTTAAATACATACAAGTGAACCAAGCTATTTTAGAGGGGGTAATCTTGCCTATTCTTCAAAAACTATATATAATTAAAAATTTAGTTATATGAACTATTTTACAACCTTCATTAATGAGACTCTTAAATACATACAAGTGAACCAAGCTATTTTAGAGGGGGTAATCTTGCCTATTCTTCAAAAATTTAAGACACTTTAGGGGTATTTTAGTGATTTTGACACATATGTAACCTATACCTATAATTAAGATGGTATGTGAATAGTCTAAATTAGTTGTTATTGTAAATAAATTTATGCATTGTAATTGATTAAATTTATGCATTGTAATTGTAACCTATAATTGTTTTAATTAAATTTATTCATTTCATTCCTTGCCCCAAAGAAACTTAATCGACATAACCCCCTTCTTTTAATTATCTGGTCATATTCAATTAGGACATGCTCTTCATTTCTTTCTTTAATAGCCAGGGATTGAATGTGAATTAAATGGTGGGAGCAAAGTGAAAATGCAGTGTCTTTTCCTTCCCTTTTGAATGGGTCTTGCTTTTAAAAACACAAGGAATGGAAGGACTGTACATTCCATTTCTTATTATCTCTCTCTATCGAATCCAATTCCACCGCTGTCATCACTGCCGATGACTCTCATGGTGGCAAAGAAATCAAGCATTGAAGAAGAGAAATCGAGACCAGAGAGAGTGTAGCGGAGGGAAGAAGCGACACTGAAGAGCCACCCAGGGCTTCGATGGCCATTATTAATAAATTTCAATGGTTTTGATTTTGGTCTGTTTCTTTCTTCTTGAATCGCAACCATAGGAAGACAAATCGCAGGAGAAGAACAGTTCGATGTAAGTCTCTTTTTTGTTGCTTGGATTCATTTTGTTTTTACAGAATAATCCCATAACTGATCAACTCTGAATGTTCAAGATGAAATTCTATGTGAAAGGAGATAAAACACATTCTTTTATAAAAATTATATCTATACATGTTCTTCAGTTTCCCTTTTTTGTCACATGTCATTTGGTGGTTGCATATCAGGACTACTCTAAGTTGTGATTTTCTTGTGATATAGTGTGGGCAAGGAAGTACCAATGATGAGCTAAGGCCTACATGTGTATCGTCGTTGCTGGGCATCCGCATAGATGGCGTTGATGCTGGTCTTTGGCATACAATTTGCATATCAAGCGATGGTGCTGTGTATGCCTTCGGTGGGAATCACTTTGGACAATTGGGTACTGGAACCGATCATGTTGAGGTCCTTAATTCACTCGTGTTTTCTTCTTATTATTATTCTTAATCATCTGCACCAAAAGCCCGATCCGTTGCTCGAACGCTCTCTACGTAATGTTTTACTCACTTGACTTCTTATTTTATGATTCACATGTTTTGGGTTTGTTTACTTTTGGTTAATTTGCAAGGAAATATATGATTCAGGTTTGTATGAGTTTATATTTGTATATGTTTGAATTTGACATACAGTTTACATGAAACAACTGGTTATTGGTTACAATTTCAATGGAATTATACCTAAATTAGGAAAACTGTGATTAATTTGTAAATAAGATCATCTGATTTGGTATCATTGTTCATGGAAGTGGAGTATATAAGCCTTATGATGTTTGTATTCATGAATTTGATGAACTGATATCTAATTTAGGATAAGTGTTATCAATTTGTACTGTAAGTTTATCTTTAAATTGTTCATGGTTTATTGTCTAGATGAGTGCATGTTTGGATTTGAAATATACAAGTTCTGATGGAAACAATTATAAACAAATGTTTGATCATAGGATGTGTTTGGTTCAAATGGCTGGGAATGGGATAAAAGTGACAGTTGCTGGTGGTATTAAGGAGATGAGTTTTAATGTTATATAAAAACCCATGAGATAAGGGCTTTATCCCCTCCCCCTTTTATGGGCTTATCGTTCATTCCTATGTATTGTTATTATTAAACTTTTCTTTTTGCATTATATTTGGATTTTTGTTTTACTATTCTGTTAGAGGTGATGAAAATAAGATTTTGACTAAAGATGAACTATATATGGAGTAAGTTTGTTTAGACCTATTGATATATTGGTTGTTTTAGCAAATTGGTATTGCAAATAAATAATGTGAAATCCACCACGCCACGTTCGTTAGAAAACATAAGTCCCCGCCGCAACGCGCGGGTATTCCCACTATAATTAGTAGTGTACAAGTGGTAGGTATTTCTTAATAAATTGTTCTCTTTTATAAAGTCTAACATTATATAAAAACCAATTCAAGAAACTCTAACTACAAGCTAGGATACCAAAAGTCGCTTTAAAATTAATTAAATTGCATTGTTTTATTGAGCCTCTTTGAATATCCCTGTCATTTAATATCATTCATTAGGATATGATTAATTTGTAGACAGTTGAACGGTCTTTGGTTATGTTATAAGATTGCCGGCTTTGTTATGTTTGTAGGTTCATAGTTTCCTTTCCTCCTCTATTGCCATGGCCAGCCCCCTTAGTTTGCAAACGTCCAACGGTGGTACAAGCAGTCATATGTTCCTTAGTGAACTCCGTGAAGGGAGCATCGAACCTATCATGATAATGGTTTGTAGAAAATGGGACGTGACAAGTGTTAACGGCAGGTACATGAGCACCGACTATATTGTCACTGACATAAAGGTAGTTTTTTACCCTCCAGCTTGATTCGTGTACGTATTATGATCATGGCCATTTTGAATCCTTCAACTGCAAGAATGTCCTGCTAGATGGGGATGGTTGTAAGCCCTTTGGTTCTTCCACACCTCCATCGATCCCCGCTAAAGACAAGGGGGTGCTACCCACACCAACACCAGTTAAGCGCTTTGAAGCGATCGTAAGGTATATATCGGCTTACACTTTATTCATGCCCTGTTTAATAAACCATTTTAATTAAAGATGTGCTATTTACCTTTCTACTCGATCTGAAATGTTATTTACATACCTGGTATATGTTTACTCTATTTTAAAATTAGGAGGCTACAACAATCGGAAACTTGAGTTCGTAAATATAAAAGTGCATTGTTCTACATTAAAAAAAATAGGAATAAAAAAACTTGGTAACGCATCACTTCGAATGTGTAAAGACATATAAGGGGAGAAGTTGGCTTTTGAAAAAAATAAACTTGGTGTCGTTATAAATGGAAAGGCAACAAAAAAACTTTCAACTATAATTGATTGATTTCCATAAACAATGTAATTGTGCATATTTATTTTTGGATAACCGTCTACATAAATGTTTCGTGCTTTTACTTCCTAGGCCTGCTTATGCAGATTTGGATTCAGAAGAAACAGTTGGCAGTGACCCACATGAAAGGTATACCGTCTGCACTTAGTGTTAGTAATGAAAACCCGTACTACTTTTCGATGCATATATACATAAACATAGTATACCATTTTTAATAGTTTTCTTTTCGTTATTTCACTGCATTCAGTTGGCTGGTGATGGGATTGGGGATGACGGTGGCATGCGTTAGCTAAAGTTTGGTCTATCTGTTATCCAATAAGATAAGAAGGCGTGCGAGAGTTTATGCGTTTTTCCTTTTTCTGTTTCATGTTTTTTTTTCCTTGGAAGACATCTTTTTTCACTTCTTTTTGGCCGGCAAGTTTTGCCAAGGAAACAACTTATGGTCCATTGTTTAATAAAGTTTAAGCACGCCCCTTTGTAGGCATATTGTCTTATATGTTATGCACCGGCCGTGTCAGACGTCTTACCACGAACAAACAATAGCTATTATGCATGCCGTGCATCGCACGGGCTTTCTCCCTAGTTACTTCAAAATTTAAAGAAGAAAAAGCTTTTTACATGTCAACCTAACTAACCTTATAAAAAAACTACACTTTGGTTAGTTATTCACTCGTCGATTTTCCTAACATTTTATGATAATTTTGATAAACAAATAAATAAATAAATAAACTTGAAAACTAATCTTTAAATAACATAATATGATGATCGTGTACCAGCTGACACACACCTTCACGATTTCATTCATCGTTCTCAATCAGGGTGTTCATTAAGTGTAAAAACCGACAAAACCAAAGAAAGTAAGCTGGTTTAAAATACATATACAATTTAGCTCTAACGGTTTGATAGCCTACGACTTGTATTTTGAAACCGACATGGAATCGGCTATTAAGCATTTATAGCATTTATTATTTAGTTGTTTTTAATTTTAGGAATATATAGTTATATTAATAACCTCTATCATTTAAAAAATGTCATCTTATTCCTACACCCCAATATCTTGTTTGCACACCTTTTTTCAATCTATTGCTTTCTCTCTCTCTCTATATATATATAGAGAGAGAGAAAGGGAAAGGGTGTATGAATATTAACACCCTTTAAAAATACTACAAAGTTATCTTTAAAAAACATATATTTTTTTATTTAAAACCGCTAAACCAACACGCTCATATAATCATGAATAACATTTGGTTTGGCCAACCCAACCAACCTTACATGTTCAATTTGTCTCATCCCTATTTTGTAACCCCCCACCCACACACACAAAAAAAAAAAAAAAAACTTAAAATTGTATTTTTCAAAATAATTATTCATTTTGAGGGTAGCATGCAAGTTGGGCCAGAAAACTCAGGCCCTTTACAAGCTTGTATAAATTTGGGCCCAAAGTAGTCCAGTCCATTCCAACTTCAGCCAGATAAGGTAACCAAATCTCATCACAATCATCTTCTTCCCCGTTTTGCATTCGAAACTGAGAACAAATGGCTTCTTCTTCTTCTTCTTCTCTATCCACATTCTTCCACCCAAAATCTCCTCCTCTTTCCAAGCAAAATCAGTCACCAAACCTCTCATCATCTTTCCTATCATCAATCCCTTTATCATCAAACTCAAACATCTCTCTTCAATTCCGTTGCAACCAGAAACAATCATGCTCTGCAACTCCCAGACCTCTTACTGTCAGAGCCATGGCTCCTCCTAAACCTGCTGGCAAAGCCAAAAAAGGTACTCTTAACAACAGTTAACATTTCTTTACATTAAAGTTTGTTACTTGTTACACGAAAATTGATGTAATGTTTTTCTGTTTGTGTTTGTCAGACATATTGTAATTCGTCATAGGATAGGATAGATTATGTAAATACTGCCCTTAAGCAAAAAAAGTAACAGTTTACATAATTTTTACAAGTTAGTTTCGGTTTAATTATTGAGTTGTTAGTTTAGATAATTATTGATATTTTAATTATGTATGTCACTAATTGCAAACTTTGTCCTTTATCTTCAATAATTACAGAAAACGTAGTTTGCAAACTCTTGCAAGTTATGTCCTTTACTTTGATAATTTTTTGTGGTTAAATCTGACCAAATGACCCCACATGAGGGTATTTTGGTCATTTTACTCTCATTTGAGATCCATTTGGTCAGATTTAACCACAAAAATACCCTCATGTGGGGTCCATTTGGTCAGATTTAACCACAAAAAATTAAATGAGTTAGGGCTAAAGGACATAACTTGCAAGGGTTTGCAAACATCGAGTGCGTTTTCTGTAATTATTGAAGACAAAGGACACAGTTTGCAATAAGTGACATACATAAAGGACGATTTTTGTAATTTACTCGTTATTTAATTAGTGTTTGAGTTGGGTTAGGAATAGTACGAGGTTAGTATAATAAATAGATGGTTCGGGATGTTGTAATTTGTGTGCTTTGGTTTATAATTAAAGAGTTGAACGAGTTCGTTATACTGTGTGTTTTGTGTTTGACTTTGGCCCTGATTTTCCACCAGAATTAATTATTTAAGTAGAGTTTGAGTTGGGTTAGGAATAGTACGAGGTTAATATATATATAGATGGTTCGGGCTGTTGTAATTTGTGTGCTCAGGTTTATAATAAAAGAGTTGAACGAGTTTGTTCATATTGTGTGTTTTATGTTGGACTTTGGGGCTGATTTTCCTGACAATATTTTGATGTAATGTATGTTTATCGAGTTAGTTTATTTAGTTATTTAAATAGAGTTTGAGTTGGATTATAATAAAAAAGTCGAACGAGTTGGTTCGATATTCATATGTGTGCTTTGTGTTTTGACATCGTGGCCTGATTTTCCAACAGAATTTTGATGTAATATGTGTGATGGTACAGTGACCGGAATGATTAAGCTGGCGCTGGAAGCCGGTAAGGCCACACCTGCACCACCGGTTGGGCCCGCGTTGGGTTCTAAGGGAGTTAACATTATGGCATTTTGTAAGGATTATAATGCCAGGACTGCTGATAAAGCCGGTTATATTATCCCCGTTGAAATCACCGTTTATGATGTCAGTTTTTATCTCCTTCATCGAATCATCTCAGTTTCGTCTTTAGGGGTTTCGTTTTTGAATTTTGTTTGTTTATAATTGTTGTGTGGTTGTTTAAATTTGCAGGATAAGAGCTTTACATTTGTGTTGAAGACGCCTCCTGCTTCAGTTCTGCTTCTTAAAGCTGCAGGTATCATGATATCAATATAGGGTTAGATTTGGTACCTTTTTATGACGAGTAAAATGCCATTTTCGTCCCTGAGGTTTGGGGCCACCGGGCCAGTTTTGCGACTTTAATCCAAATCTTTGTTTTTCCGCATCTGGATCCAAAAGGTTTAAAATCTTGCCGTTTTCATCCGGCTCGTTAACTCCATCCATTTTTCTCCGTTAAGTCAGGGATATTTCCGTCTTCTTTGTTAACTTAACGGGCAATTTGGTCTTTTTCATGGGTATTCGGTCTTTTGTACATAAAGTGAAAAAAACCGAATTGCCCTTTTTAAGTTAGCAAAAAAGACGGAAATACCTATGACTTAACGGAGAAAAACGGATGGAGTTAACGAGCCGGATGAAAATGGCAAGATTTCAAACCTTTTGGATCCAGATTTGGAAAAACAAACCTTTGGACGAAAGTCGCAAAACTGGCCAAACCTCAGGGACAAAAATGACATTTTTCTCTTTTATAATTTTACAAAATTCTGATGTGATTTTGTTAGTTTTGATGAATAAGTAGGTATTTGGATGTGCTTCTATTTAGTTGTTTATATGTTGCATGCTATATTGTGTTTTCAGGAGCGGAAAAAGGTTCTAAGGACCCGCAAAGGGAAAAAGTGGGGAAAATTACAATCGAGCAGCTTCATGTAATCGCAGCAGAAAAGTTGCCAGATTTGAACTGCACAACCATCGAATCAGCAATGAGAATCATAGCAGGAACGGCGGCTAATATGGGCATCGATATTGACCCGCCTGTTCTTGAACGCAAAGTCAAACAAATTCTCTAAATCTCTTTTGTTTGACTAATGAGATTCATGTATGAGTAATGTAGCAATATCTGGAATGCAAATATTATTGTATTTGTTATCATGTTGTTTCTATTAGTTTCAAATTTTGGTATGAATGTGTAGAGATGTTTGTCATGTAAAAGACACTACCAAAGACTTGCTTGTTTTTAACTTTACTTATCCAACATAAATTCCCATTTTTAATACTTGTTAATATAAATGTTCTATTTATAGAATTATCATTTATTAAGTCTTAGTGCTTAAATGCGCTTCACTTTTATCAAGTCTTAGGTCATCCACAATAAGAAAACAGAAAAACGCCTAAAAACATGACTGGTTACATGCCACATAAAAAAAAAAAACCTCAATTCATTAAAACGCCCAATAAGAAAAACCCAGAAGCACCAAAAAATATGTCCACGTCATCACCACTTTTTTATTTTTTTTTATTTTTTACCACTCATCTCTCTTTATATATATTTTATAATTAAAAAGTAGAATGGGCTCCACCTTAATCCAATTTTCTAGTTCTAAGCCAAGAACTGCATCCAAAAACAAATGCCAAAAACGAGCTCCACAATACGTAGTAAAACGAGAAAAATGGATGCTAAAAACGCCTCATTGGCTATGTTTCTGTTAATTGGTACAACTGATGTTACAACATTCTATGATGCATCAAATACTATAACTCATTTGTTAACAAGTAGACATATCTGAAAAATCTGTTCTAGTTGCCCCTTTGCAATCGATATAGAGGGTGTTGCGTGATCTTGAGACGGGTAAAAAGTTATGCATGCGACAGTCATCACATAATCACTTTTAAATCTAACGCTGAAGATGCTCGCTATCATGGGCTCGTGGAGCCCACTATCAACACTAAAGAAGCCATGGATGCAATAAGTAGCATGATTCGGGCTCCTTTAGGCCCGAACCTTTTCAAATGTACAATTCACAAAATAGCAATGTAGATGACTTCAAGGTGTTTAATGACTCAGGCTTCAGGGTTGAACCATCAAATGAAAACCGTACTCAAACATTTATCTTCTTTGATGGGAAAACGCAAGAGAAACAGGTAATGTCATCTTCTTTGACGGTTGGTTAACGGGTCAAAACAGTTATATTATAGGACAGGTCAAAACAGTTAATTTTTAGAACAGGCCAAAACGTGACATCAACTTATCGAGTCAACCCGTTGTGACTCAGGATTATCTACAAACTCAAATGGGTTCCAGTTTCATTTATAGGAACTCATGTTGGTATTTTTCAATTTATTCAAGAATTAGCATACATGATCTACCATAATTATTTTAGATCAAAAATACACATTTTTTATAAAGAGAATAACATATTGACAGCAGATCCCAAATGGATGATATATATTTCAGTAAACAATTTACAAATTACCAACCAAAACACACGAACCAACCCACATATATTTTGGTCAAAAAAAAAGTACATTAAACTTTACACCTTTAGTCCTTGGGTTTTGCACACAGGACAAACATTCATCCTGATCAACCATTCTTTGATGCACTCGGGATGATACCGATGCTTGCATTCAAGAACCGCTAACATCTCCTTCCTTTTAAACTCATCTTGACAGATCACGCATAGTTCACCTTCTTCTCCACTTCCACTGTACTTTGACATCTTCAAGTTCTTAATTACTACATTCTTAGACACCCCACCACCGTTGTAACGCTCCGTAGCACGATCGAAACCGTCAAGTATAAGAACATCATCATTGGGATACGCAGGCGATTGTCGAATACGTTGATAGCTGTTATGGACATCAACAGCATTGATGATAACTGCTTGATCAATGAACACATACCGTGTATATGATGGATATCTATATGGGTATATATTCCTATCCATTGAAAGAGACTTAAAAGTTGTAGAAAAGGAGAACAAGTTGTAGGTCGTTAATGGCAGAAATAGAAGAGAGAAGTTCAGAAGATGGTGGTGAATGGTAACCGAAGCAAGTTAAATAGGATAGGATATTTCTCGAGGGTTTTTGTAACAAATTTGAATATTTTTACCGTTGTGAATTTCAAACTATAGGTATCTTGAGTGGGCTTAAAAACTAAGAATATGGGCTCTTTAAGAATTGATCGGGCCTCCCCATAGCTGTAAACTTGTACACGGTATTAAACCTGCTGGCAAAGCCAAAAAAGGTACTTAACAACAGAGTTTACATCAAAGTTTGTGGTTATTACACACTCTATAATTAGTTATAGTTAGGGCTGCAAACGAACCAAACGTTTGGCGAACCGTTCGGCGGGAAGTTTGTTTGTGTCCGTTCGTTTATTCAACAAACGAACACGAAAAAAAAAATTCATTCGTTTAGTTGAATGAACGAACATGAACAGAGGCCATGTTCGTTCATTTATGTTCGTGAACGTTCGGTAACGTGTTCGTTTGTGTTCGATAATTCATTAGTGTTTTTAGTTTTATATTTTATTTAAATGCTTAAAAATTCCGATAAATAAAAGATTTAATAAGTGTCAGCGTATTATATATTATGTTCATGAACGCTTGTTTGTGTTCGTTTGTTTCCATTTGTGTTTATGAACATCAGTTTGTTTTTCTACCCCTTTATCGCAAATATGAAATAGCAGACACTATTTCGTCGTTATTGCTACGTAACATATAAGGTAGCCTGACGCTATGGTCCGCTATTCACTATTGACAACTATGAACTTCACTAAATAACTTACATTGCATGTTTGTTAACTGTTTAGTATGCTAAATGTTTTCTGGCAGGTCAAGTTTTCAGCAGCTCACGAGCGACTGCGATTTAGAGGGTGCTGCGTGATCTTGAGACGGGTAAAAAGTTATGCATGCGACAATCATCACATAATCACTTTTAAATCTAACGCTGAAGATGCTCGCTATCATGGGCTCGTGGAGCTCACTATCAACACTAAAGAAGCCATGGATGCAATAAGTAGCATGATTCGGGCTCCTTTAGGCCCAGAACATTTTCAAATGTACAATTCACAAAATAGCAATGTAGATGACTTCAAGGTGGTTAATGACTCAGGCTGCAGGGTTGAACCATCAAATGAAAACCATACAGCGAAAAAATGATTTCATATATATTGTGATACTTCCAGTCTGGAGTAGTGAATAGTGTAGCGTATATGTGAAGTGGCTAGAGACCCTATAGCGATAAATAGCGGATTATTTTAATCTTTTAGATGATTAGTGATAGCATATTTTAGCGTCTTTTAGCACTTTTATACATAATCGGTGTGTTAGATATAGGTTTTATTATTTTATTTTATTTTATTTTTTTGTTTTTCTACCCCTTTATCGCAAATATGAAATAGTGGACACTATTTCGTCGTTATTGCTACGTAACATATAAGGTAGCCTGACGCTATGTCCGCTATTCGCTATTGACAACTATGAACTTCACTAAATAACTTACATTGCATGTTTGTTAACTGTTTAGTATGCTAAATGTTTTCTTTCATTTCCATCAAGAACATTGTGTAGTTTAAATGCAGGAAAAACATAATACACTGTTAGGCAAAAAACTGCATTAGTTCATTGAAGATATTATATCAAGGTCAATTCATACAAAAATACCATAGTCATAAAATCAAACACATTAGAACGATAACACGCTTAGTGAGTTGTTTCCGGATCACAATTAGTAGGACGAAACGCCAATGGTCCAGATCCATACACAACCGCTTCATAATCCTTTCCATACACCACCTTGTTCTCAAATCTCAAAGGAGACCCATTAATACCATTATTAACATTAGACAAAAGATTGCATGATTCAAGAGGAGATGATACAAGTTTCACATGGCAAGAATGAAGAGGATGGTCCAATAAATAATGGGTCATCTTGAAATCTTTGAGTTCCGCATAAAAGTAACCATTTTTGTCGGTCTCAAACGCGTTATAATAGCTCACTCGTTGTTTGTGGTTTTTGCATATGACACTAACTTTGGCAGCCGGGATTGGCTCAGCGTCGGTTAGAGACCATGACCCAAAGTATTTACAACTTTGGCAATACACCTTTCCTTCTACAACCACCGTGGCGGTTTTGTCTTGTTTGGCAGGTGTATCGTGGGCCGTAGCGGCTGCTAATAGGCAGAGGATGGTAACTATGATGGTGCATTGTTTGCTTGCCATTTTTGTTGAGTGTTGTTTGACACAAAAGGTAACAAATATAGAAGTTGTTTGTGGGGTGAAGATTATTGAGAAATGTAACATTATATATATAGTTTTCTGAGGTTGATGAAAACCAAAAGAGTTAAATGTCATTTTAGTCCCTGTGGTTTGGGTCATTTTGCCAGTTTAGTCCAAATGTTTCATTTTTCGTATGTGGGTCTAAAAAGGTTTCACCGTTGCCATTTTAGTCCACTGGGTTAACTTCATCCAATTTTTCTGTTAACGAGAAGGGCAATTCAGTCATTTTATATGTAATTCTGTGAATTAGAAGAGCAATTTGGCCATATAAAATGTTAACCCAGTGGACTAAAATGGCAACAGTGAAACTTTTTTGAACCCACAGGCGAAAAATAAAACCTTTGGACTAAACTGACAAAATTACCCAAACTACAGGGACTAAAATGGCATTTAACTCAAAACAAAATATACAAAGGTGAATTTTGGATTGATGTTATATCATTAAATGAACGTGGTGGCGACAATGTACCTTCGAAAACTGGATTTGTATAATATTTTTAATGTTTATTATTAAGTACCAAGGCTACGTGAAAGCCATTATTTAGTTTTGTTTTGTTTTGTTTAATATACTTGAAGATTCCATTGGTTGCTCTAGATTATGTTTGGGGGAATATTAGTCGGTTGACAATTTGATTTTATGATGGTGTTTCAGTTATAAATGAATAAAGTGATTTGATAATTGGAGTATGGTTTAGTTAATTTGGTGCTCTAGATTAACTGTCGGCTTGGTTTAGTTAATGTGGTTTAGTAGTTAGTAGTAGATCGAAAGTTAGGTCCATTTTTTGTTCTGATTGATTGGTGTAACTTTGTAAGTATGTAATGTTCTCGATTGGCCGTTCCGTTTAGTGGGTTGGTGCTTTTCTAATGAAGTTTACTTTTCAACAAAATATAAAATATTATTTATAAAATAATGGAAAATACCAATATATTGGTTTTAATGTATGCTTGTTCCGACTATTAATATACTTATATATATATACAGGTAGAGGATCCTGTACATTAATCCAGAAGTGTGAGAAGTGTATTATAACACTATATATAACACTGTATAACAATATGTAACACCATATAACACCATATAACACTATATAACAAATATAACACTATAGTTTGTCTGATAGCATGTCTATGATAGATGTATAGTGTTATATAGTGTCATATAGTGTTACATAGTGTTATATGGTGTTATATGGTGTTATATGGTGTTACATAATGTTATACGGTGTTTATATGGTGTTATATAGTGTTATAACACACTTCTCACACTTCTGAATTAATGTACACTATCCCTACCCTATATATACATACATGCAAACTCTCTTTTTTAGGTATGCTATTTTCGATTATGGTTTAATTATTCGGTTTTTTGCTCATCCATGGTCTTTATATGAAAATTTGGCTAGTTTAAACGTAAATAAATTCATTGCAATTGTATTTTATATGGAATTAGCTAAACAAGTAAGACCACTTGGTGTTGAGGGAACCATTGGGTGTCAGCCCAATGGCCACCAGCCCGCATTCTAACCCGGAGGTGGCGGGTTCGAGTCTTGCTCGTTCCCAATGCCCCTACGGTAGCGGATTTACCCCCAGACTCAGGCTTGCTGGGTGGCGGTCTGCGAGGTGGGATCACCTCGGCGGTTGGGAGGACCGTGGAATATCCCCCCCCCCCCACTTGGTGTTGAGGGCGTGGATTTGGGGGGGGGGGGGGGGGGGGCGCTCCATGCCAAGAACACCGCCCGTCCAAGAAGAAAGGGGGTGTTGCCCCTCACCCAAGGCAAGATCTTGCCTGGCATTGCCCCTCAACTCCTTCCCTCTTCCTACTTGACTTGTTTAGGCCTTCTGCCTTTCGCCATCCCCTCCTTTTTGTGTTTTAAAGAGCAAAGCCAATAAAGTCTAGGTGACGTTTACATGACAGAGCTTTGCTCCCTTGTCCTTGCCTACCACATGGTGTAGTTTAAATCAACGGAAATACACCAAGATTGTATTTAAGTGTATAAAAACTGTTGAATGAATTTTTATCAAATTCACTTATGGTTTGATTATTGTTTTCATATAATTAAATTGGTCATCGACTATGTTGTTTTATCAGTCCAACAGTTTAAAACCCAATGACATCATAACAAATTAAAATACTAAAAAACTAGGGCCGGCAATTTTACACGAATACACGACACGAACCTACACGAAGTTAACAGGTATCGTGTATTGCCTTAACAGGTATCATGTACCAAACAGGTAGACACGATATTACCTGTTAATTTTCGTGTATAAACAGGTTAAATACCTGTTTACCTGTTAATACCCGTTAGTACACGATAAGAAATTAAATTAAGTAAAACTCATCAGCCATGTGCGTGTGGCTTTCTTAATTCCTTTCTATTTTCATTCCTTATTCAATTAAAAAAAATAAAACCCTAAACTCCCTCTGTAACTCTCTGATAGCATGTCGTGTTCGTGTTTTTGTTCGTGTTAACATGTATTAACAGGTAATTTTCGTGTATAACAGTCGAACAGACGTGTTAACAGGTAATTTTCGTGTATATCGTGTCGTGTTCGTGTATGGGGTTTCGTGTATCGTGTCTTATCGTGTCTTATCGTGTCGTGTCGTGTCTTATCGTGTACGGGTATACACGATATGCCAGCCCTAAAAAACCATAGAAAACTTCGATAATAAAATATAGTCTAATTGCAGCCTAAAAAATATTAATCTTTGTGTGATTCGCTTATAAAAATGAGATTGTTCAAAATATCTACTATTTGCTATTTCTTACCTATTCAAGTATCATAAGCACGGAAATATACAGAACATATATTTTCTTGAGTTGGTAATCTATTTATGAAATTCGATTAAAGTTACTGCTTACTACACATATTATATAATCACATACCTATGAATAACCAACTTTAACTAAGTTAGGTTGTCAAAGTGAGTCAAACTACTAAGACAATTCAAATATCCTTGTATGGTTTTAACCAACTAAGTTTTGTTTTCTAACCAATTCTTAGATCTTTACAAATTAAAAGTCCCACATCGCTGTATTAGATAAACCACCAATCTCACATCTCTAGAATATAAACAATGCCACCTTCTTCATGTTCTTTCAATGATAATTTCTGAGTGAGAATTAACATATGTACCTCTTGGTTTTCAGGCCGTCTCAACTTTTTTAGGATTCAAAGCGTATAATAGTATTGGATCCTTTTGGTTAAAAAAATTGCTTGCTTTTAATGCTATGATTCCTATATGATCTATGTGTATATGTACAACTATAAACTAAAAAAATTGCTTGCTTTTAATACTATGATTCCTATATGATCTATGTGTATATTTATAACTATAAACTACAAGTCTCAAGTTTTTTGGGACTAGTGTATAATAATATTGGGCCCTTTTGGTTAAAATAATTGCTTTTAATACTATGATTCCTATATAATCTATGTGTATATGTATAACTATAAGCTACAAATCTCATCCCTGACAATCTCAAAGCCCAAATTACCTTTATATAACTATATATATTATTTTCTTAGAATTTAGGGGCCCAATTCTCTTGCTTTATTTCACTCTCCCTTGAGGTTTGAGTCACCACTCGTTTCCGGTTTAACGGGTTTTATAAAAGATATTTCTCATTTAAGCTTGTATCAACTTTGAATTTTACACATTTGACTTACTTGAACTCTTTTTTTTTTTTTTTTTTTTGAAACGTAACTTTCATTAACAACACCGCCAGCCCAAGCCGGGCCTACGAAACAAACAAGAAAAGAAACTTACATATTTACAAAGGAGCACCAATCTCCCCAATCTATACCCTTAAACTTCGATCTATTCAAGAACCAAAGAAAACTCAAAGCTTTAATTTCGCCTAAAATTCCATCGATCTTAACCGTGAAGTTCGAGAAGCGAAGGTTGTTCCTAGCTCGCCAAAGACTCCAACATGTGGTAATAATGATACCTTGAACTGCATCCTTTTTTTTTCTCCGACCCACTAATGCTCTTGAAGACCGAAAGCAGATCCGAGATGGAAAACGCGAAGACACTCGGAATTTTGCACCACGATGAAACGCCATTCCAAACATTAGCAGCAATGATACAAGATAAAAACAGATGTTCCGCAGTCTCCTCCACCGACCCGCAAAGAGGGCAATGACTGTCCTCAATCCCAATATTTCTTCTCCTTAACGCTTCTCCAGTCGGTAACCTCTCCATCTCCGCTCTCCAGGCATGGATATTACATTTAGCCGGCACCCAACTGCTCCAGTTTAAAACGAACCTGTTACCAGCCGGAATCACCTCCTTTAAAGCACACTTGACAGCTTTAACAGAGAATTCTCCCGACGAGCTGCCACGCCAAACCCAAGAATCGGACCTATCGACAATCTGAACCCCCTGTAAGGTTTCGGACAGCTGCAGAAGACTGCTGATCTGAGCTTCCGACGTAGGAATGACTCTCCAGCCCCACGAAAACCGGGTACCGGAGTCGCTAGAGGCTAGCCGGTCAGCAACTTTACATTTCTTGTCCCCTTCGAGTCTGAATAGATCCGGGAAGCGAAGCTTAAGGGGTTCATCACCGACCCACGTGTCCAACCAGAATGAAATATCAGCCCCGTTTCCGACATTCCCTTTGAAGAAGAACCGCAAATCTCGACCATCAACCTTAGTGTTCGCTGCAGCTTTAGCAATGTTACTCCACGTTCCCCTTAACGATTTTTTATACGGGATACATTCCCACCCGTTCCTACTAGAATGAAGGGCGTCAACAACTCTTCTCCACAGATTCCCCTTTTCGGTCTTGTACCTCCACACCCATTTAGCTAACAATGATGTGTTCACCTCCGAAAGCTTGTTTAAGCCCAACCCCCCGTTTTTTTTAGGACAAGCAACCCGGTCCCAAGCGACCCAATGCATTTTTCTTTCTTCATTGGATCCTCCCCACAAAAATTTTTTAATCATGGCTTCAAGATCCGCTATCACCTTCTTAGGAGCCTTATAAAGAGAGAAATAAAACGTTGGAAGACTTTCCAAAATAGATTTTATAATAGCTACCCTCCCCCCGATCGAGAGAAGACACGACTTCCAATTAGCTAGACGGTTACGGAAAATGTCGTAAACCGGTTGCCAATTAGAAACCCGATTCATATTGGCTCCGACGTTGAGACCCAAGTATTTAAAAGGAAGGGACCCCGGCAAGCAACCAAGCCCGACCGCCATACTCTCGATTTCATCCGCGTCCACTCCAACACCAAACAGATTTGACTTGGCCATATTAATTCTAAGACCCGAACAAATATGGAAGCAACGAAGGATTCTAATGATATTCTCCAATTCTAACTTAGACCATTCTCCCACCAACATAGCATCATCCGCGTAAAGAAGATGCGAAATTACCGGCCCGTTGTTAGGAGTGGCAACGCCCTCGATAGCACCCGCCTCCCTAGCCCGATTCAGCATGCACGAAAGAGCTTCCATCACTACTAAAAAGAGAAACGGGGAGAGAGGATCCCCTTGCCTCATACCTTTCTCACACTTAAACTGGAACGTTGGGGCCCCATTAACCAAAACAGAGGATCTAGCAGATCTAAGAATTCCCAAGATCCAATTACACCACGTACTCGGAAACCCCATTTGCTGGAGGCAGTTAATGACAAAGGTCCAACTCACGTTATCATAAGCTTTTTCAAAGTCTATCTTGAAAAGAACGCTTTTCTGTTCCTACTTTTAATCCAGGAAATTAACTCATTGACTATCAAAGGGCCGTCCAAAATGAGTCTCCCCGAGAGGAAGGCAGATTGAAACTCCGAAATTACCCTACCCAGAACTCTCCTCATTCGGTTGGCAACGACTTTAGAAATCACTTTGCTGATGACCCCTACCAGATTGATCGGTCTATAGTTATTGAGTGTTACCGGGTCCTTCACCTTTGGAACAAGCGAAATGAAAGACGAGCTACACCCAATAGCGATCTCCCCAGTCGAGTGGAACCGAGAGAAAATTATGCTAAAATCATCCTGAAAAAGATCCCAATAATTTTTAATAAACTTGAAGTTCATACCATCCGGCCCAGGAGCACGGTCCGACCCACAATCAAAAACCGCTTCTTTAATTTCTGCGTTTGTGAATTGCTCCACCAACATGGTACGATCCACTTCCGAAATTTTTTTAAAATTCTCACAGAATAATGGAGGTCTATTAGCGATGCTATCCTTGAATCTGTCTCGGAAAAACGAGAAAACCTCCTTTTTGATACGTTTTGGTTTCGAGCACCATTCGCCGTTAATACTGAGACCATGGATAGAATTGGACGCCTTCCTATAATTGATGACGGAGTGAAAAAATTTAGAGTTCTCATCACCGTCAATGGCCCACCTCGTCCGCGCTCTTTGAACGAGGTCCAAATTATTCCTGTATTCCACTTCTCTGATGATCTTTTTATTTTCAGCCAATGCCCACTCTTCTTCTTCCGAAAGGTCTCTATTCTCCATATCCGCTTCAATTTGCTCTAATTCTGCCAAAGCCAAAGACAAACTTTCCTTTTCTTTGCTGATAAAAACATCTCTCCAATCTTTAACTCTAGCTCTGATACGGGCGAACTTAGCCGAGAGGCACGAGTCAGGAGGATCAAATGTGACAACCTCCTCCACGGCTGTCCTGACCGCCTCGTCGAAGCCCGGCTTACCAATCCAGGAGCTAAATATCCGAAAAGGTCGAGCACCGAAATTTAAATTAACAATCTCTAAAACTATAGGGCAATGGTCGGATAAATGACACGGAATGACCCTGACACAGGCCGAAGACCACTTATTAAAAGCTTCCGAACACACTAAGAAGCGATCAAGCTTACTTAGTTTTCTCCCGTTCTCCCTTATACACGTGAACCTTCTGCCCTGCAACGGGAATTCCAAAAACCCATTGTTGAAAATAAACTCATTAAAGTTATTAGCACATACCGACTTGAACTTAGAGTGCCTCCTTTCGTCCGCAGACCTGACCGCGTTGAAGTCACCAGCCAAGATCCACAACCCGGCCGCTGGGTCTATAAGATTAGAAATTTCGTTCCACAGCTCTCTTTTAGCCACTGTACTCTGCGGCGCGTAAATATTGATTAGGTTAATGGGAGTACCACAACCAACCAAACTTCCTTTAATACAGAGGAATGATCTATTGTGCGAACAGGAACTGATCTTCAAAACTTTAGTATCCCAAACCCACAGAATCCCTCCTGACTGCCCAACCGCAGCAACGCAGGCTGAGTCAAAATTTCCATCACCCCAAAAACCCGCAATAACTTCCTGTGATACCGACTCCAGCTTCGTTTCTTGTAAAGCCATAATACCAATTTTGTTAGACCTTCTCAAATCCCTCAGCCACTTCGCTTTAACACCACCCCTTAAGCCTCTAATATTGAAAGACAGGACATTCATTTGGACACCACATTTTTGCCTTCTCCATTGATGGAATATTTGACCAAATCAGTATTATCCTCTAGATTAACTCCCACTATGTTGCCAATATTAATTGTGGCCAGAACTTCTTCTTCAAACGGCGAAGTCGGAGATCCACCGGCCACCTCCGGCTCGAGATCATTATGCCCCTCGTCCTCGTTAACCATCTGACCAGAAGAATGAGGGTGTTGAGATTTGCCATTCACCGCTTCAGATCTAGAGACCTCCTCCGAAGTCTTCGTGAGAACACCCTCCCCATCTACCAAACCCATCGAGTTTACTGAATCACATGCTTGCAAGTTAAGGTCAAAGATAAACTCCCCATCTTCCCTACTCCGTTTCTTGGGCCTTTCCCCTGAAATGGGACTACCGGAGCGGAAACCATTTGGATTATTAACTTTGGGCCTAAGTCTAACTTTCTTTTTCTTGGGCCTATTATCATTGACCGCAGAAAAAAAAATGAATATCCTTAGGCCTATCCACTGGTGGAGGACTACTAACAACCTGGTCCCCACACAATGAAATAGTCGGCGCCAGATTTACCTTGGAACATGCAACAATATCTTGGTCTTCCATAATCAATGTGGCCCCTTCCCCAAGACTTCCGCCGCCTGACTCTTGGATACCCCCACCATCTCCATTGGCCACCTTTTCGGCTACACCCACCGGAGACGTAGTACCAGCCAAATTAACTTCCGGCATATTCCGATCTCTGCTCACCTCCAAGGTAGGACTTTCATCTTCAACTCGGAATTCCGAAGACAATACCTCATCGTCAACCGAGTCCTCTTCCTCATCAAAACACTCCGGTAACCATTCCGCTGTTTCCTCTTCCACCCAAACAATGAACTGTTTGTTCGTCCATTTGACGGTGATTTGGTCGACGATTCGAACCCCATCCCCCACCAGAACTCCAACGCAATTCACCGACAGATCCTTTTCGTCCGGGGTTCTTTGTGGAACATGGATCATCTTACCATAACGACCGGCAATATCGTTGTACACACTGTCGACTGCCAAATGAATCGGCATCCCGATCACCCTAAGCCATGCAATCCTTTCGAATGGCATGGGTTGCCCATTCCACAAATCTAGAATAGAAAACCACTGCCTCCACTGCTCATGATTGCAAAGCAGACGTTTAATATCCTCCTCGTTCGAAAACTTCACCATAATTCCGAGACCCCCGATATAGCTTAGGCCGAACTCCAAAAACCCAGCACTAGTCAAGATGGTGTTTAAATTATTAAGAGTATGAATGTTCCGACATTTGCCAACAACAGCCTTCCCGTACAGTTCGCTAAACGCCGAAGTATCATCAGGGACCACAAACACCTTCCCAACATGAGCCTGCGTGGCCGGTTGACTCACCTTAGAGCACTCTCCATTTGAGAACAATTCACTGAATAATTTACCGCCACCTTCCTGTATGAAAGCTTGGTTACTGAAATAGGCCTTATTGACATTCCCTTCTTGGGCACTCTTGCCGTTCTCCTTGCAAGTCCCACTCACCGAAACCGGCTTACCGAAAAGAGACAAGTTTTCTGAGGCGAAGCGAGCAACGTTAACCTTAAGCTTGTTGGTACCCATCTTAGTGCCATTCAAAGCTCTCTCCATTTCCTTAACGTCCCGAACGTTCTTGAAACTGATAAAGCCGAATCTATTACCCCATTTGTCCTTTTTCCTCGCAATATAAACACCGGCAACATCACCGAATACCTTAACGAATTCAGAAACTTCCCAAGGAGTGCAACCGATCGGGAGGTTTGTCACAAAGAACTTAGTGATAGACTCCTCACATTCCTTATTTTTGTTGTTTTTCACTGCCTTCTTCCTGAGATGAGGGGGGACCTCCCAAGGGCCGTCGTCCTCCATGAGCCAACACAGAGAAGGAGAGGAAGCGGCGCCCAGTAAGCGAATGGAAGCTCGGGAGAGAAAGAATAGGAAGAAAGGTAATATTAGAATCACAACCAGTATGCAATTCCTGTCTTACCTCTAATGATATTCCGACTGCCTCCGCTTCGTCGAGCCACCGGCGGACCGTTCCGTAAAGGGCGACAGAACAGGAAACCAAATCCCAAAAGGCGGATGGGAGACTCGCAAGGTCGAGTTAGGGCTAAAGGTCAAGCCACGGGTTCGGCGACCTCGAACGCTAACCCCAGCTTCTTGTCTCCGTCGAGCCTCCGGCGGAAGAGGGAGAGTTAGTGCTTAACACCCTCCTTCATAAGTAATTATAATTGTTTTCTTAAAATACTTTAACACATTTGTTACTTGAACTCTTACAACACTTTAAATTCCATAACTGTAAATCCATTTAAGACAATAGTTGAAAGATTATAAATTTTGTTCATTTATACTAATTTATACTAGGGGAAAGTGAATACGGTGCTGTTAGACGTATAAGCTTACGCGCCAAACCCATCAAAACTACGTAGTTTTGATTAAAATCCTTAAAAAGATAAAATAAATCTTTTATTTCTCAAATCCCTAAATACCTAAAACAAAAAAAACGTGATTCTGGTTCTGGTTCATTCCCAAATCCAAATTCCCAGCCGGCCATGGATATCGATCTCGAAGAACAAAGCTTTTCGCTCGACGATTCAGGAAGAAAGGTACCATCAATCTCTCCACCTACCTCTGAACCTATCACGCTGGAGATTAATCCATCAGGTATTTGCTAATAGATCATGTATTCAAGTAATTAATCTCCCTGTTTTTTATTTAAAAGTTCCTTAGAATGGATTTAGTACTGGTGATGATTTGCTAATCGATTATGTATTCTGCAATAAGTCTCCATGTTTTGACTAAAATTACCTTAAATATCATGATCGGACATGTTTTTTAGAATGTTTTTTTCCCAGGTTGTTCATCAATTTATCGGTTTCGACATGTTTGTACTTTTGTTGATGCAGAACATTCAGAAGCTAAGCTAATGGATTCAAGAGTTCAACCAGAGAAGGAAGCTTTAGAATCGAATTTGATTGATGATATTGATGCAAATGGGTATTTAGTCGTACATAGTGATTCCGATGTTGAAGTAGAGAATATAAAAGACTTCGACATGGATTTTAAGTTTGAGAAAGAAGTAAATGATGATGTGATCGGGCAGGTTTTTGATACTCTTGGTGACGCATATGATTTCTACAATCGCTATGCATTTGTACATGGGTTTGGAATACGTATTCGTTCGACTTTTAAGGATAAGACAACAAACGAACCTTATAGAAGGAAATATGTATGCAACAAAGAGGGGTTTAAAGATTTAAAGCGTGATAGTTCTAAAGGAGATGCCAAACGTCGTAGGGAATTAAGGACCGGATGTGAAGCATTTCTTAGGATTTCAAAAGGTAAAGATGGAAAATGGCTAGTAGATAAATTTAATGATTCACACAATCATGAACTAACTGTTACTCCGACCAAAGTTATGAAACACCGGTCTCATGGGAAGTTTCACCGCGCAGAAGCTTGCAAATCTCTAATGTCGGAACTTAGTCAATCCGGGTTGAGACCTAGTCAAATCAGGAAGGTCGTAAATGAAACGGGTGAATATATAGTGAATTAATAAGAAACGGCTCAAAATATGGTGAACTAAAACGAAACGGGTCAAAATATGGTGAATTAAATGAAACGGGTGAATATATAGTGAATTAATAAGAAACGGGTCAAAATATAGTGAATGAAACGAAACGGGTCAAAATATAGCGAATTAAATGAAACTGGTCAAAATATGGTGAATTAAAATGAAACGCGTCAAAATATAGTTAAGTAATTTGAAATGGGTCAAAATATGATTTTAACATGTTTGATGTACAGATGTTTATGTCTAGTGACATAAGTAGTTACATTAATGGTCAAAAACTATGAAGTGCATAGTTTAAAAACGTGAAGTAAATTGAGTAATTGAAATTAGTTAACACTAAAAGAGACTTCAGTTAATGATCTTTACTTGCTTCAGTTAATTTAATTTATTTCCACTCAGATAACTATTGTTATTTTAGATTGTTGCACTGCAAAGGGTGAGCCTGTCTCCTGAGAAAAGCAATGTGCACATCTGCTCTAGCTCAAATTTAGCTGTTTTAAGACTTGTTTTTCGGCCGGTTTAGACTGTTTTTTTGGCTTGGTTCAGATCATTTGTAACTACTTTTGGCCGATTCAGACTAGCTTTTGACCCAACTTGTTTAAATTAATATTACAGCTGATTTTAAATTAATAAACAAAACTTATATAAGATAACCACTTCATAGTATACAAGATATAGTACAAGAGTTTCGAGAACAACATGTTATTAAAAAGGAAGACCAGCGAAGTGCTGGAATCACAAGAAAAAAAAACAAAACGACACTGCAGTAAGGCTAAAAAACACACAGCCTACATGTTACAAAAAGAAAAGTTGTTACAAGGATCTATCTTCCAAACTTCCCAGCCACATTTCAACTCCTTGCACCTGCTATTAATCCAGCCAAAGAGGGTCGCCACAATCTCTTGCTCTTCCATTATTGACCCATCCTCTTTGTTTACGCCTCTTCCATTATTGACCCATCCTCTCTGTTTACGCCTCTTTCTCAACTAAACCCCTTGAGTTCACAGCAGGTGTACCTAACCAAAAACCATTTATATTCAATCAAAACACACAAAAAATAAAATTAAAATTGAATAAAAAACTTAAAAAACACCATTTATACCGATACGAACACCTCCCAGGGCCAAAGCACTGCTGTCACCGAACACAGCATTCTTGTTTGCCTAAATCTAAAGAAACTAAAGTGATACCTGTTTGGCTGTTTGTTCATCTCGACGCTAATGGCGCGTTTCGTGACGTTCCATATATACTATTTGCGATTGCAGCAGCTGCAGATAATAATCCATCATAACAGTTTCTCATATCTTGCATATCCTGAAAGAGTAAAAACAAAACCACATGAACCCTAGCATTGAATAAACCCTAGCAGCATTGCTTATCTCACCAATGGCAGCTTTCTATTCGATTTACAGCATAATTTCAAACCAGTTAACCTCAAATTACAAAAACAAATTCAACTTTCTAGCAATTCATCTTCCACAACTATTATTCAGTATTAAAAACTAAATTCATGACATTGCACGGTTACAGTTGACAATCAAAGCAGAAATAAACATAGTATTAACCGTTAATCAACACCAAACCCTAACTCACTTGCAATTAACAACGGAAAGCATTTCGAAATGGAAACCCTACCTTGGTCTTCTGCATCGTTAATTTGCGCCCAAGCTTCGGAGGTAGGTGGAGAGATGGATGGTACCTTTCTTCCTGAATCCTCGAGGGAACATATCTCTTGTTCGAGATCGCGATCCATTGTCGGCTTGGGGATTTGGTTTTGGGGATGAACCAGAAGAGAACCACGTTCTTTTTTGTTTTGGGTATTTAGGGATTTGAGAAATAAAAGATTTATTTTATCTTTTTAAGGATTTTAATCAAAACTACGTAGTTTTGATGGGTTTGGCGCGTAAGCTTATACGTCTAACAGCACCGTATTCACTTTCCCCATAAAAGGGTATACTAATAACAAATTTCTAATTAACCACTACGTATGAAATTTATGGTGTATTTAGTTAAACGAAACTCTAAAACCCCAAACTTAAAAGTTCTAAATTCTTAGTTATTCCTATATCCCAATAATAAGTAGGTGGTAGGGCATTTTGTTAATCTTTATAAACAAGTGTTGTTATAAATAAATCTGATAACTTAATGCTAACCTTTCAAATATGTTGAAAGTGACTTTTTCTTGGGAAAATCACTAGTGATGTATATATACTTGAGATCAATTCGAATAAAACCGAGTTTAATTAAACTTTCAGCCAAAACTTGAACTAAATTGGAGCTCATTTAATAAATGACTCTGGGCCCGAGCTCATATAGCTTCAATAGGCTTGCGAGCCTAAATGACTTGTAAGGATACTTATAAAGATTATTATTAATATAATCAACATGTAATTATATAATACTAATATTATATAAAAATATGCTGAAAATTATTAAATAACCTATAAATCAATTAGTTAAATAATACATAAATAATCAACGAATTTGAACTCGAAAAGCTCTATTACATATAGTTTTTAGAGAAAAAAAAAAGAGAAATCCACAACACAAGGACTTAATAAATAAGTTTCAATCAAACAACAATTTATAAACTTACTTGATTAAGTCACAAACAAACACCACTTAAGTCTACCGTATTTGTTACTATGGGAACCTCGAGTTTTAAAATATATTTATATAGAGTAAAGTTCCCGTACAAATAACTTTAACGTAATAAACGTACGAATAGCATGAAAAAAGCAAAAAAACGCGGTGGCATTTTCGTAATTATATGCTCGTAGGGTAATTATCAAAATTACTCTACAAATGATCATGTAGAGTAATTTTGATCTTGTAGAGTAATATTGTAAAATGTTCTTATAGAGTAATTTTGATCTTTTAGAGTAATTTTATAATATAAATAGATGTAGACGTTTAAAATAAAATAAAACAAAATCATACTACAAGACTTTTCAATGATAAAATCATCTTGTTTTTATTCCATATATACATGAACATTAGACTTTTTCGTCACAAAAAGTTTCAAACCTTTTATTCTCTCATCTGGAATTTACGTGGCAACCAAAAATGGACCACCGAACCCACAGGCTGGCTGGCTGCCGTCTGCCGGTCACCACACGTTTTAAAACAAGAAATAAAAGACAACCACCATCACCAATAATCTACCTACTGATATATTATGGCTCACCTTTACAACACCACATGTGTTTGCTAAAAATCTTTTTAATACCATTCATTTAGCTCTATTTTTTTTGGACTAAATAACCATTTATATGTCATTTAACACCAGAAAACTTGCCGAGTTACATCAAAACAGAAGGTAGACGGGCAACAAGCTGCGCCACCAACCATTTCTGAATTACAAACCCTAACTTTCCAAAGAGATAAAAAAAAATATACCTAAAGAGATAAAAAAAACCAACTTAAAAAAAGGCGTAACTTGCGCCGAGTGTTGAATTAAGGAGTCATAACGGACAGAAACGTCACGAGCCAGATTATGTTAGACTCATATTTGATCGTCTGGAGGCTTAATTTTTTCAAACTCAGTGGTTTTTCCCGATTTTAAATTATTTCCAATGTTTTCAAGACTACACCGGATGCTGAACTGGTCTTCTTACTGGTTCACTGGTCTGAGCGGATGACATCCCCCAAAATTTCCGGTTCGACCCCTGGTTTTCCAGTCCGATTTCCAAAACACTGATTATTTCCTTTTCACTGTAAAAACACTACCATACTCTCGGATCTCATAGAAGACCGCTGATGATAGCCCGTTGATTTCATTTAAGACGTAAAAAATAGAATACTTAGCAATGAATCATTTGGACCGACTGTTTTTAGGTAAATTATAAGTAGAAAAGCAGAATCTTGGATTTGAATAATTTACGTATTTATTTAGGCAATTTTATCTCGTGACAATCAATTTCATTTTTGTTTCAAATTATGGCTCGACTTGCGAAATATAAACTTACCCTATAAAAGATAATTGACGTAATGGTTTGCGGATTCAATAATATATCAATTTTCTCGAAAAAAAAAAAACTCTTTTACAATTTGTAGTGTTGAAAATTGAAATACACAAAACTTGTGAAACAGAAGTTGTAGAACAGTGAAGACAGAGTCATAAAAAACCATCATTGGTGACAATGATACAAAACGGAAGTGATAGTACAGAAAGAATGAAGTTATTAGGAGTTGCAGGTTTCTTTCATCACTCCTAAACTCGCACACACCCACTTTCCAAAATCAAACAACTCTCATCTTCTTCTTCTATCTATGTACATCTACCATATATAATTATATATATGTATATATAAGGTATATATATTCTCATTCAAATTAGTTTACAAGACAGAAAAGACGACGAGCAAACACTTACGCCGATTATGTTGCTTCGGTTGATAATATCTCAAGTTCTGCCCACCAAAGTGGTGATATTTTAGGTGTAGCTCCATCTTGTGCTATTCTTGTTATCTCTTTTAATCTAGAACACACCTCTCTCATTTTGGGCCGTCTTATCGGGTCAGAATTAACACATGATCTTATCAAACTGCCGATCACTTCCAGTTGATCTGCGTCGAAAGAATCTAAACTCGGGTCCACTAACTCGATCATGGGCTTTTCGCTTTTTAAATAGTCTATTACCCAATCATCCACTGCATCACCTCCAGCGTAAGGGATTTGACCGGTTATTATCTCGAATAATATAACACCGAAACTGTAAACATTGTTTTCAGGGGTGGGCTGCTCTGTGGTTGTGGTGTAGGAGTCATTGCATAGGCCGAAATCTGATATTTTGGCTGCGTAGTCTTCGGTTAAGTTAACCGATGGTGAGTTTAGGTTCTTGTGGGATATCGGTGGGGTTAGGTTGTGCATGTGATCAAGACAATACGCCATTCCCATTGCGATTCGCATTCTCATTCCCCAGTCTAAATGCTCTGATTCTTGTACTGCAAAGTTCAAAATTTATGCGTAAGTTTCATAAAAAAAGTTGACGAATCAAAGCGGACGATTAAAATCATAAACCATTAGCAAATACTCATAAAAAAGAAGATACTCATATTTTAGGCTTGATTCAAGTTTTATATATAAAGTTTTGGGTAAATTTCATTTTACGTCCTTTAAGTTTCAACAAAATTTCAGACGTTTTCCTTTAACCAACGAAATTACAGCCGCTATCATTTATGTTTTGTGTTCTTTACAACAAATGTCCTTTATGTTTTATTTTCTTTACAGCGGATGTCCTTTATTTTTGTAATCTTTTCAGGAAGAAATGACACCGCCTGTAAAGAAATTAGAACATAAAGGACATCTGCTGCATTTTCGTTAGTTAAAGAACAACGCCTGAAAATTTGCTGAAATTTATAGGACGTAAAATGCAATTTACCCTAAAGTCTATAAGAAAGAAGATACTCACCATGTAAATGTTCATAGAGTGTTCCATTAGGAGCGTATTCAAACGCTATCATTCTAGTAAACGGCTCATCTTCCTCACAGAATCCAAGAAGGTTGACGAAGTTCTTGTGGTTCACCTTTGATAACATGTCAATCTGAGATTATACCAAAACAAAAAGAATTAAGCAAACGCGAAACACATGAGCCAGCTAAGGAACCAAAATTTGTTCCGAAAAAGTAAAACAAAACATACCCTCTTTCTAAATTGGCTCTCAAGTTGCTTTGACCAATCTTTAGCTGAAGGCGTAGCCACAGAAGCAACCGCTATTTCAACACCGCTTGATAATGTCCCTTTATATACAGTCCCAAACGTTGTTGAACCAATTACATTGCTGAAGTCTTCACACGCTGCCTCTAGTTCCGATCTCTTTAGCTTTGGAACCCCTGAAATTATGTTAATGTTCTGATAAGTTTAGTCTGTAATTAACTAATTATAGTTCCGTTTAATCTGATTAACTAACATAAACGTCGTTAAGAAATGTTTACCGGTGACAAATGCTTTTTGTAATTGTCCACTTAGTCCTGTAGCCCAAGGTCTAACGGTCGCCACTTTGTTGCACCGCCATAATACTAGTGCTGCAATGGCAACCAAAGCGGAAACGCCAATAACACCACCTATTATTAAAGGAACATGCTTATTTGAGCTTCCACTACTTGTAGCGGATGGTGGTGGAGGAACGGAAGGTGTTGATCTAGTGGTTCCGGGAGGAGCGGGAGCCGAGGGTTGATTTGGGATGGCTGACGGTGCAGGTGAAGGGGACGGTGTTGGTGATGGTGACGGTGTTGGTGTTGGTGATGGAGATGGTGATGGAGTCAACGGAGATGGTTCAGGAACATGTATATTCTCTCCTGGGGATAGTTGTACTAGTAGTTTCCGGTGGGACTTGATTCCGGTTTGAGCAACGCTCCTGAAAAGCACTAGAGCAGCTATTGTCAAAATATTCAAGAAAAAAAATAGAAAAGAATCGAAAGTATTCAATATCGCTTATTGAAAATATGATGCATACGCGAAGGATTAAAAACTACAAGTGTAACATCCCTAACAAAAGTACGAGGACATACCGTAGTCTTTGTTGGGCTTTAGGTAACAAGGTAAGTTGTTGAACTTCAGGAGAAATGCCATCAAGATTCTTCTTGTTGTCTAGTAATCTACATTTGTTTGAAAAAGAGATCGATACGCCTTAGACGATTGTAAATTATTGAAATCGTAAATAACAAGATGAACTTTGTTTATACTTACATAATCTTAGGGGGTTGGCTATCCTCAAGGTCAAATGAAAGTTTATCATGATCATCAAAATTATTATACCTCAGATCCAACAACTTCAACTTCTTCAATTTTCTAATCTTTTTAGGAATCATACCGTAGAACGAATTGTTCCGCAGAATTCTGCATAGATAAAACTTTCATAAGCTTGAAACATAGAAACAAACTAGATATATCATATATGCAAAAATGAATGAATAAATTTGTTGTTCATAGTCATACATAGACTTTATGTGAGCAAGATTTCCAAGCTCCGAAGCAAGCGTTCCTCCAAGCCGCATATTTATCAAATTCCTGTCAATATAACATAAAGTTCAAATCCTGATCGGCATCCATTAGCTTTCGAAACAAGCTAGATCTTAGATGAAAGACTTACAAAGCTACAACATGCCCGTTGGAGCATTCGACACCAAACCAAGAACAATGATTAGGCACTCCGAAATCATCCTTCCAATTCGACAAAGCCCCAAACGGATCATTTACAACTCTATCTCTAAACCTTAACAAAGAAAAACCTACAATCATCAAACACACAATACACATCAATCATGTTATGTTAAAAGTTAAAACTTAAAATCATCTAAACAAAAAAAAACCAAGTATAATAATTAAGAAAACACAAAACATCAAAGCATAATATTCATACCTTCATCATTAACAGATAATCCAACACTCAAATCCAGATACAATAAGCAAACAATCAACTTCAAGATCATCAACAGATGCGTCTTTAATCTAACAAACTTCATCATGTATATACAAACACGAAGGCGAAACCCTTCGATTCAACTCAACTCAACTCGAGAACACACCTGCACAACTGAGTCGACTCAGTACAACTCGGAACCTCAATCAGAGAAACCAAAACCAAAACCAAAACTCGAAACTCACACAATTGCGTAAAGATAAAGTTGTTTAAGAAAAAAAAAAGGAATCAAATGGAATTACAGTTGTTCGTGAACTAATATGGACCGAATCAGCCTTACATAATTAAAAAAAAAAGTTAATAAAAGTCTGAAAACGCGTTTTTATAACAAAATTGACTTCCAAAACAAGCTAGATAAAACACCAGCAACATGTAGCGTACCGATTAACGTAATGATGAATACAAGAAAAGAAGCTCCGGTGGATATTGTAATTGGATTATTGTTATTATCAATCTTGTGAAAGTAGATGAAATAGAAATGAATTTGAAATGAGTATGTGGTGATTGACTAGAGTAGAATAGAAGTTAACGACGGAGTCATGGGTGGGTGGGGCCAAGGTGTAATGGATTCAATGTAGAATTGTAGATGTCTTAATCAACGGGGGCGAGGATGGGAGGCTAGGCGAGTAGGCGGGGATTGCTAGTTCGATCTTTGAACTGAATGAGTTTTACCTTAACGCGCTGTCATGCCTTTGGGTGAGTGTTCGGGCTGCTGCTCTAGGTGAGGGTTTTTCCCAGTTCGGAAACGAGTGTATCCTGATATCGCTAGTTCGATCATTGAACTGAATGAGATTTACCTCACTGGGCTGTCGTGCCTTTGGGCGAGTGTTCACGGGTTGTTGCCATAGGTGAGGGTTTTTTTCCAGTTCGGAAACGAGTATATCCCGATATCGCTAGTTCGATCCTTGAACTGAATGAGATTTACCTCACCGCGCTGTCGTGCCTTTGGGCGAGTGTTCACGGGTTGTTGCCATAGGTGAGGGTTTTTCCCAGTTCGGAAACGAGTGTATCCCGATATCGCTAGTTCGATCCTTGAACTGAATGAGTTTTATCTCACCGCGCTGTCGTGCCTTTGGGCGAGTGTTCACGAGTTGTTGCCATAGGTGAGGGTTTTTTCCAGTTCGGAAACGAGTGTATCCCGATATCGCTAATTCGATCATTGAACTGAATGAGTTTTACCTCACCGTACTGTCGTGCCTTTGGGAGAGTGTTCACGGGTTGCTGCCCTAGGTGAGGGTTTTTCCCAGTTCGGAAATGAGTGTATCCTGATATCGTTAATTCGATCCTTAAACTGAATGAGTTTTACCTCACTGCATGGTCGCGCCTTTGGGCTAGTGTTCACGGGCTGCTACCCTAGGTGAGGGTTTTTATAGTTCAAAAATAAGTGTATCCTGATGTGATGAATTTTGTCAATAGCCCATAGTCGTTAAAAAAAAGATGTCGTAATCATGGAGGAGTTTTGATAAGTGAAGTGAGTGTGTTTTGGCTGGTGGGGATTGGAAGTTGCCAAGAAGGTGAGATATGGCCAGCTGATTTTTTTTAAATAATGATATTGTGGGCAAGAATATTGAATATTTCTTTTTCAGAGTGCTAGTTATTACACTTATTTTGAATTTTTGGTTTTTTTTTTCAAATTAAGGATGATAGTGTTTACTATTTTTATATTTTAATGTTGTTTTCTTATCTTGGTTGGAAAAAACTCGTTTATGTCTCTTTGTCCTGATAAGATTTAGGGATGTATTCTTTTTGTTACCACCAAAATTAAAATGTAAACTATGAGAACAATATAATACACTTGTATATAGTTAGGGATGAGCTTGGTATTGGTATTGGTATTGAAATTCGTCAAATATGGGTATCGGTACCGAAAATGTTTGATACGGTACTGAAAACGTTCGGTACGGTACGACACTGGTATTTGAAGGTAAAATTCGGTAAAATACCGGTACCGTATCGAACCGAAAGTACCAATACCAAAAAGGCCAAAAAATGGGTACTGATTCGATACTAAAAAAAGTTAGGCACGAGAAATTCGGTACTGGATACCAAATGCACATCCCTATAAATAGTAGATAAAGTATAGCTAGAGGCGGGCTGTAAACGAACCGAACGAACACGAACAAGGCCTTGTTCGTGTTCGTTCGTTAAGGAAATAAATGTGTTCACGAACGGTTCACGAACACTTACCGAACGAGATTTTATGTTCGTGTTCGTTCATTAAGGAAATGAGCGTGTTCACGAACGGTTCACGAACACAAGCGAACACAAATAAATTTGGCGAACGCGATTAAGGATAAAGGTGGATGGCCCAGAGAGTAGCACTAGAACTTGAATCCCTTATTGTGGAACGGAGTAGATCATATTCGTCGATGTAAATAATGAGAAAAGAAAGGGAAATGGTGCATAAACAAGGTGAAAGAGGGTTTCCTAGTTTAATTGTTAGGGTAATGATATAAATAAAAGTTTAATAGTATAAAAATTATAGATAAAATATATGAAAATATAAAAATCTTTAATTAAAACACGAACATAAGAACATAAACGAACGCAAATGAACGAATGTTCACGAACACCTTACCGAACGTTCACGAACACAATTGAACGAACGAGACATTTGTTCATGTTCGTTCATTTAACTAATCGAACGGAATTTCTTGTTCATGTTCGTTCGTTTATTAAACGAACGAACATAAACGAACTTCCCGCCGAACGGTTCACGAACTGTTCGCTGAACGTTCGGTTCGTTTACAGCCCTAGCTAGAGCTAATGAGAGAGAGCAATATGGGCGGTGATATAGTTTTTTTTTTTAAAGGAGAACTTCATTAAGAACCAACCAAACGGCACCCTCAAATCGAGGGCCCAAACAACAACACCAAACCTACTAAATTACAAATTTACACCAATCGACCCATTCGACATCTTTACATTTACCTCTATATTTAAACCATAAGAAACCTATAGCTTTAACCTCACTAACTATATCCCCGATCCGAAGCTCTTTATTTTCAAACCTTTTCTTGTTTCTTACGGTTATCAACATATTATTTGTGAGATGAACGTTTCTCATAAGATTTTTTTTTCTTTAGGTTTTTATTAATACTTATTTAGCCTGTAAAGTTTTTTCCATAGTGTTTAACAAAGTTAATTTGTTAAAAGAAAAAAAAATCAATATAACAATAAAAGTTCAATTCTTAAATATCTAAAAGATATGAATTGAGAATGTATCAATAAAGCCAATACTACTTTAAAATATATAGTAAAACTATTAATCATTATAAAGTTATTTCCAAAGTAAAACGAGTCTTTGGGAATAAAGTTAGAACTCTTAGACAAAAATCATCACAATATTCGAGGGACGGAAGTTGTCACACTCAAAAAGTTTTTATAATGTTGTGTGGTGTGTAGTTGACACTTGACACAAATACTATTCTTCAACCTTATCTCTCAAGTCTCAACAAGTCTACATATGAATAGTTCAACTCAAATTTGGGAGATTATTTTAGTTAGCCATGGAAGTGGCAATAACGGGTGATACCGATTCTGATACCCAGAGGCGGTCCTGACGATTCATTTGCTCCCGCTGAGTCAGAAAAAAATATGTCTCATCCTTAGGCGTTAACAAATTAAATAATGTAGATTAATTTTTTTAAAACGACCATTAAAGCTGCAATTAACATAGAAATTAGCAAAATTATGGTATTAGAATGAGTGTATGACATACCTTTAAACGATCACTAAAGTTGCAATTAATATAGAAATTAGCAAAATCATAATATTAGAATGAGTGTATGGCATACCGTAATAGCGTTATGGATCGAAACTATTGCAAGGTATGGGACTTGTCACACATCGGTTGTATGGGCAATCAATGTGGGGTTTATATACCAAATGAGCTCTCTCACCCACCAGACTAGTCTTTTGGGTGGAGTTCTCTCGTTTGATATGTAATTCTGGTATCCGAGCCAAACTCGGAGTGGGGGCCTGGAGATAACCAGCCGTGACCAACGTGGCCGTGACCAACGAGGACGTTGGCCCTTAAGGAGGGTCGATTGTTATGGATCAAAATCATTGCAAGGTATGGGACTTGTCCCACATCGGTTGTATGGGTAATCAATGTGAGGTTTATATACCAAATGAGTTCTCACATCAACTAGACTAGTCTTTTGGGTTGAGTTCTTTCGTTTGGTATGTAACAAATAGGCTAATAGTAGGGGTGTAAACGAGCCGAGCCGAACCCGAGCTCGACCAGACTCGAGCTCGGCTCGTTAGCTTTTTATGAAGCTCGAGCTCGAGCTCGGCTCGGTTCGAGCCTACTTCTTTGAGCTCGAGCTCGGCTCGCGAGTAAAACCCAAAGCTCGAGCTCGGCTCGAACTATTTTGAGAACCTTAAAGGAGCTAAAAACTCGGCTCGAGCTCACTTCAACATCGCTTAAACGAGCCAAAGCTCGGCTCTAGCTCGGCTCATCAATGTTATCATCATTATTAATATATTATATATATTATGGGCTCGTTTAGGCTCGCGAGCCTAAACAAGCTTTGTATTTCAGGCTCGAGCTCGGGCTCGATAACAAAACGAGCTCTATTTCAGGCTCGAGCTCGGGCTCGTTAAGGCTCGGCTCGTTCGAGCTTTTAACCGAGCCGATCACGAGTAGCTCTCGAGCCTCTAGGCTTGTTTACACCCCTAGCTAATAGTTAATCAAGAATCAACCTATCATATAAGTCACAGCAAATCAAAAATCAACCTATCATATAAGTCACAGCAAATCAAAAATCAACCAATCAAATTTTTATATTTTTTCACTTTGAAAGGGTTAGCTACAAAAGAAAATCATTTAAGTTTTACCAAATAATCATTCGCATCTATATATAACAAGGAATTTTCAAAACTTTTGTGCCCCCGAAAAAAAACGTGCCCGGCCGGGCGCCCTCGTTGCCTCTCCTTAGAGTCTCCCCTACCGATATCGAAAAGATTAATATGACAACCATCAGAAACAAAATGGACAATATTGATAATACAAACGTTCAGATGTTACATTAATTTACTCAAAAAGTTTTTATAATGTTGTGTGGTGTGTAGTTGACACTTGGCACACATAATACCTTATCTCTCAAGTCTTAACTAATCTACACATGAATAGTTCAACGCTTTGGAGAAGTTATTTTAGTGTAGATTTGGTATTTTTAGCCTTAAAATTCGATTGTAAAACTAATGCATTCGGTATTATATATGTTTGATAGGTACTGTTTGTTATTTTAAACGTTCAAATTTCAAACGTTGTTAAGTGTACATGATTTTACATGGCCAATAACATGTTAAGATTTTTAAAACAATTTCTCTCTAAAATCGATTTAAAAATTAAAACTCACCTTATGTTCAAATTTCAAACGTTGTTAAGTCTACATGATTTTTAAGATTATATAAATCCTTGTCTATAACAACTTCATGTTATTGTTTTGTAAACAAAGGTTAAATTGAATGGTCAAGAAAAATTACATTTTCTTTAACAATTCTACATGTCAACAATTTAATAGGTAAAACTGCAAGAAAATGATGACGTCTGATATAGAGGTGCACAAAATAACCGATTAATTAATCGTAACCGGTTATTAACCTAAAGCGTAACCGGTTAATAACTGATCAAGGAATAACCAGTTAGTGGTTATTTTTAACCGTAGGTTAGTAACCTGTTTAATACGTTTAATCATGCTAATTTTTCAAATACATTGTATGTTGAATATAATTAAAAAGTAAATGTTTAAACTTAAACTCATAATAGCTAGTTTAAGACGTTTAGTCATGCCAATTTACTAAATACATTGTATATTGAATATAATCAAAAAGTTAATGTTTAAACTTAAATCCACATGGAGAAAACGTAAGAAACCAAGAAACTAAAAAGATGTATGGAGCCGAAAAAATGAAACTTGCTTAGACTATAATCAAGTAAACACAATAAAATGAAACTTGCTTAGACTATAATCAAGTAAACACAATACAAGTATGGCACATGATTTTACTAAAACAAATTGGAAATTATACATGATAAATTCTAAAATCAAACGTTGTCTATGTCTAGTGAATTATTAGACTTTTTATTTCTACTAGTAATTATAGATTAACCCTCTTGGTGTTTAGATAAGGGGAGTGCAACATTTAGCCGTTAAAAAAATTATAAGATTAACCAACATGTTACGGATGTATTAAAACAAACGATCCTTTTGTACATGTAAAATCAGCGCGGTATTTTGATCTATAAATAATATTTTCTATGATTTTTGGACTTGAATAAACAACTAATGATAAAATTTTATTACATAAAGTAGATATGTAAGATTTTTTTTTAACTCATCATGTTTTATGCCTTAGATTTTAACTTACTTTTTGCATTGTTAAATCTTGAAATTTATATGACGTTGATTAGAAAAGTTCTTTAACTTATTAGATTAAAAGAAATTGACCATAAATTCTGAATACTAACTATTTAAGTATGCTTCTTCATGTCTTATGCTCTTATATAAGGTTGCAAACAAACCGAACGAACACAAATAAGACCTTATTTGTGTTCGTTTGTTAAGAAATCTATGTGTTCATAAATACTTACCGAACGAGATTTTATGTTCGTGTTCGTTTGTTAAGGAAATGAATTTATTCGTGTTCGTTTGTTTTTGTTTGTTAATTTTAGACAACGAACAAAAACAAAAGTTGACGAACACAAATGAGCACAAAGCAATGTTGATGAACACAAATGGAAACAAATGAATACAAACAAGCGTTAATGAAAAGAATATATAATACGCTAACACTTATCAAAGATATAATTTGTCGGTATTTTGAATTACTTCAATAAATATAAAAACTAAAAACACTATCGAACACAATCGAACACGTTACTGAATGTTCACAAACATAAATGAACGAATGCGGCCTCTGTTCATGTTCGTTCATTTAACTAAACAAACGAAATTTCATGTTCGTGTTTGTTTGTTTAATAAACAAACGATCACAAACGAATTTCCCGCCGCCGAATAGTTCACGAACTATTTGTCGACGTTTGATTCATTTGCAGCCCTACTCTTATACATGTGTAGAGAACACGTGTCTCACCGGTTAAATAATAACATAATAACTTTTGCTTTTTTATTTAAAAAATAAACTTTTTTAATAAAGGATGCTAGATTATTATTAAAATGATTGATATCATAAAAAAAGAAAACCCAAAATGCTTTCTTATTTTTTTAGAAAATATTCATATACTAGTCTCTAAACATGTAAAAAAATATGAAACAAATCACTAAACCTAATTTTGTTATATCAAGGTTCATAAGCCTATCTAGAATGCACGTTCTTGTAAAAATATAATTAAAATTTATATATCTTGTTCCCCCTAATATGATCAAATTTTGATAAAGTGATTCCATTTTTATGGAAAAGAAAAATTCCACCAGCTTATTTTGAAAAGTTTAATGCATAACAAAACATTATTTCAAAAGAACATGTATTATGTACTAAGACGTTGGTCTAGTGGTCAAAAGGTCTACCCTTCTTGGTGGAGACGCAGGTTCAATTCTCGTTTGGGCCATTTTCGAGGGATGTTTGAGAGAAGAGACGAATCGAGGCTTTAATCCCGGGTTCGAACCCGACGAAGGGCGAGAGTTTATGGATTCCGTCCGGTTCCCACGCATCAGGGGCATGGTCTCATGACGGTCGATGACTCGACCTTGGACATAGTCTCGAGTAGGATGAGTTTACACGTGAAATTCTTTGCCGTTCAAAAAAAAAAACGTGTATTATAGCAATTTACTATATATAAATTTTAATCTGCTTAACGACTATGCATTATAGCAACAAATTACATTGACACGAAACAAATTTTTCTATGCCTATCATGAGATCATAATAGCGTGTTTAATAAATTTATGTCGATTTAATTTAGAGAAAACTTATGGAAGAACCACATGTTCCAATTCTCATACGTAACAATTACTTTGACGTACATTGTGGCTTCTTGTCTCGTCCATTGCAAACAATTTAGCAAACCAATGACCCATCAATTGAATTATTAGATCCATACAATCGTATCGTTATCATATATATGTTCAAGAATTAGAATTTCTTGGAAAGTTGAGTTCAATCACATGTTCTTACTTGTGATTTATGGGTAATAAAAGTCAATTATTAATCACCCATTTACAAGATCTACAATAACATAGAACAATGCATGATGAATACATTGCTCTTGTTAATTGAGAATGAAACATGGATTCTTATCTTGTGACCATCTAGAGCGCTTTCGGTTCAAGTTATGTGATGTCTAAACACGAGATTAATGATAATGGACCACTAACCCAAAACTAACTCGTCTTTTACCAAAAACCTGATCCTAAAGTCACCTAAAAAATAGACTTGAAATATCAAATACTCCGTACTCGTAGTCAACCGTATTTTTAACAATTATATAATTTTAATAATTTCAAATTTCAAACAACTTCAACATGTAATTTATTATTATATTTTTAGATTTTGGAATATATTTATATATTCGATTTTGATGCGGCTAAAGAGGTTCAGGCAAATCTCAATTTATACCATGCCCGTGAGAATTTTATAACTAATTTCATATATGTCTCATTATCATCTCAAATGTTTTAGATCCCAGACCTTAACCTTCTAATTAATCCAAAGGCTTCATCCCACATTCACACCTTCTTTACTTTCTTGTGTGCATTATCTCAAAGTATACACCACGTACACACATTATCAAATCTAAACAAATATATACATTCAAAAACCAAACAAACCATCCGGAAAACACATCTTTCTGTGTTGCGTTGGAAACATGGCAATGCGGTCTCGCTACACATACTTATGCCATAAAAATCTTACTTTGGCACATCCAAGGCCACAATTGTCACACTAGACTACATAGCCAAGTATTTTTTCCATGGAAATTTTGCATTATTTGGTGGCAATGGACACATGCCTACGTAGATTTCATTGACGTAGTCAAAGTCATGCCACATAAAATCAATTAGTGCCCTGCTAGAAAGGACACATTTATGTGATTTAGACCCACATAACATTGTAGATTTTTGTGAAAATTTTGTTTGGTGTTATGTTATCATTAGCTCATAATCGTGTGCTACATATATCAACCAATACAACTATACAAGTCACTTTGTTTTCTGGATTAGAACCTTTACTAATCATTCAATCAATTCACTCCAAGTACTCACTAAGCAAATTTATAGTGGGTTATTCTAAATATTTTAGCAGTTTGATGCGAATTAGCTAACCAACTTATAATTAAAAGTCGTTGTTGAATTCTATTATTTTTGTATCGTTCTTATGGTGTTCTAGTCAGTATAGTGATGTTAGAATTGGTTGGACCGAGTGATTGAAGAATCTGCTCGTGTTCATGTAATTGGTTTGTTTTTTTTTTTTCTCTCCGGGCTAGTGTTTTGCTAGCCGGGAATGTGGTTTAATAAAGTTTGTCTTAAGAAGATAAAATATTATGTATAGATATGAACTCACACTATATACCAAATTACTTGCACAACTCCATGTAATTCAAACTCGGTACGTTACTAATTAGAATATATGTAAATTTCAACCTATTAATTCAAATTGCACAATATATACCAAGTATGCACTTTCTAATTACAATTATTTTTCATCACTAACAAGTAACACAAATTCTCCCGCTCAAGAGGATTGTTCTTATATAGCTAAAAGTGGAAACATACGTGCTTTCACTTTCAGCTATATGAGAACTAGTCTTTGCATAAGAGATTTAAATGTTTTCGGAGCAACCTTCACTTACACGTTTAAGCAAACGCTAGAAAATGTTTTTAACACAAAATCTTTCATTAGGACAAGACAATTAGTACATTTATCCTTTGACCATAACCTTATCATGCTATGTGCTATGGTTTCAAGTGAGGGTGAAGGGGGTTATATCCCCCTTTAGGGGGAGTGGTGTTCCCCTCCATCCTTGACCTACACATCAGATTTTTATCCCGAAATAACTCAAAGAGTTATTTACTGTTTTCGTCCCTTTGTTTTATCAAAAATCACTATTTCAGTCCATTAGTTTAAAAATTGTGATTTCAGTCCCTGTGGTTTCACTTTCGTAACCATTTCAATCCATTTATTCTGTTAGTACAGGGACTGAAATAGTTACGAGGTGGACTGAAATGGTTACGAAAGTGAAACCACAGGGACTGAAATCGCAATTTTTAAACTAATGGACTGAAATAGTGATTTTTGACAAACCACGTGGACGAGAACAGTAATTAACTCTAACTCAAATTCTTCTTTATTTTGCATGATGAACAAAACCTCCATCCCCTGCATACCGATCCCCTTTAAGAGACGTGATGTTCCCCTTGATTCCCCAACTCCACATCAGCATTCTTGTAACACCATCCCCAACCCATCATACATAGCCTAACACTACTCCGCCATGATGTCTCATGTGATGAAGGATATGTAACCGGATATAAGTAGATAACGAAGTAGTATAAAAAGATTATAGATTTATTGATTTACAACAATAATCAAAAATCAAAATAATCTTCTAGACACTGTATAAAAAATCAAAATAATCTTCTAGACACTGTATTATTGTTATTAACATATTTTGATTAGTTAAATAATCAAAACCCAAAAGTTATTGTTATATTAGGCAATAAAACAAAAAGAATATTGTTCTATAATTTGATTTTAAAAACCTCACTGGTATATTCACATCAAGGGATATTTTAAAACTCTGTAAACAATACGTAAAAGAATAAAACATTAAAAAGTCAAAAACCTACAACAAGCTATATCATTGCTTGATCATTAGATTTGAGAGAAATGGGGTCAAACATTCATGGTTGGCACTACTGTTTATAGAATAAAAATTTATATCACGGCTTTATACTAATTATATATATATATATATATATATATTTCGGCTACAAAGTCCATTTTTCCTACAAAGTGTACAAAGTCATAAACCACCAGACTTTCAGCCATAAAACACACTTAAAATACACAAATAATAGAGTGAAGATCACTAAAACACTATATTTAAACCTTAGCAGTCCATAAAAACTTCAAACACACCATCGTAGAACTATGAATATAAAACACAACATGATAATCAACATAAAACACAGTAATGTTAGTCATTCGATAATCAAAGTCTTATCATCCAAAACACAACACAAAACCCACAAATATGGCGTTTTAGTAGTCTACACTTTGTTATTTGTGGATTTTGAATGTGTTTTATGGTTGACATTATGGTGTTTTATGACTTTTTATACTTTGTATGAAAAATGGACTTTGTAGCCAACTCCCACCCTATATATATATATAGGACAAAGATCCGTTAGGAACCACCTCTTATTGCGAGAATCGCGAGAACAAATGTGAACGCAACAAAAAATGCTTAAAAATAGCTAAAAATCACACAATTTTTTTTTTAATATTTTTTATAACAAAATCGCTACTTTTCGCAGCAAAAAAAAAAAAATTTAAATTTTTTTTTAAAAATTTTTTTTTTGCTTCTAAAAGTAGCGATTTTAACATAAAAAATATTAAAAAAATCAAAAAAAAATTTAGATTTTTTTTTTTATTTTTTTAGATTTTTTTAGGTTTTTTTGGGGTTTAGTTTTTAGCCTTTTAGCTGGGGGGTGGGGGGGGTTAGGTTTTTGGGGGGGGAGGGGGGTTTAGGTTTTTGGGGTGGGGGGGGGGGGGGGGGGGGGGTTAGGTTTTTTTTAGGTTTTTTGGGGGGTTTAGTTTTTAGCATTTAGCTTGGGGGGGGGGGGTTAGGTTTTTTTAGCTATTTTAGGTTGTGTTCACATTGGTTCTCGCGGTTCTCGCAATAAAGGTGGTTCTCGCATGAACCTTACCCTATATATATATATATATATATATAGGCTAAGGCTCCATAGGAAACCCTTATGTTTTTAAAAAACCCTAGAAAACCCAACCTCCCGACATTTTTTTTTTGAAAAAAATAACACATGTAATATAAATGTTTTTAAGAGTTTTGGGCCAAAAAAAACAAAAAAGCGCCGAAGGGATCTTTTTAAAAAAAATAAACAAGTTTCAGCATTTTTTGCCTAACACATGTTAGTCACCGAAGTTGCTGAAATTTGTTTATTTTTTTAAAAAATAATCCTTCGGCGCTTTTTTGTTTTTTTTTTTGCCCAAAACTCTTAAAAACATGTATATTACATGTGTTATTTTTTTTTAAAAAAATGTCGGGAGGTTGGGTTTTCTAGGGTTTTTTAAAAACATAAGGGTTTTCTACCTAGATATATATATATATATATATAGGGGAGGGTTATCTTGAGAACGCTAAATATTGCGAGAACCGTGAGAACGAATAAAAAAACCAATCAAAACCAATTTTTTTTAGTACAAACCTCATTGTAATTAAAATACAACATCAAAAAAAGAATTTACAACATCAAATAATTCATTTCTCCTCTCAAAATCACTTTTATTAGAATTTTTACACATGTGTAAATATAACAAATTTACACATGTGTAAATGGCAAACTTACACATGTGTAAATTTTCTTTATTTACAAATTCACGTAAATTTAAACGTATAAATGAAATTTATAACATTGTATTCGAATAATAATGATAAGTGTAAAAAGAAATTTTGAATATGAATTGTTTTTGACAAAGTTTTCGCGATTTTTTTATTCGTTCTCACGGTTCTCGCGATATTTAGCGTTCTCATTTAAACCCTCCCCTATATATATATATATATATATATATAGGGCCAGCATCATTTCAGAACCATAAATATCTACAGAATTCGCAGAACTCCTAATAAACAATCTTTTTATTTATATATTTTTATGTTTAGGATAATTTTATCATTTATTATGTGTATTCTTACGATTACATACATGTTAAGAGTAATTTTTTCATTTTTTATATGTAATTTTATAATTACACATATTAAACCGTCAAAGTAAGGTGATAAATTTTACAAAATTCAAACCGTCAAATTAACTTAAGGTGGATTACAACCAGTCCTAAAAACTCCCTATCAATTCATAAAACGGGATAACATGGACCAAGGTTCCCTTAGGCCATAAGACCATTAATTGCCAGTTTATGTTTTAACCATTTTAGAAAAACATTTTTATAATAAAAGTACCATGTTATCAAAGGATGTCACTGAGCCATGCTTCAATACTTTAAGGGCATCCTGATGTTTATTTATCTCTAACAGATCAAAATATTGATGATGCTTTGACTTTATATGTTAAAACGCGTGGTTATAATTATGCTGAAGGATCTGAAGTTATATGTATTTGTTATAGAATTTATTATCGTTTACTTACCACTATGAATGCTAGATGTAAAAGGATTGATAAATCTAGTGAGGAAACTATTTTGATAGAAACAAATTATGGAAAATCTAATATTTCCATAAGAAGACCAGTTAAATGGGAAGAAATTACTTTTCCAGAAAATTGGGTTATTAATAGGGCTGTGAAAATACAACCTCAAATAAATCATAAGTTAAGGAGATTAATAGAAACTCCTGAAGGAAATATAGAAATAGAATTTGAAGAAGAAAGGAAAGATAAAAAGCTTTTAAAATATATTTCTGCTAGATCTTATATTTCACCCCTTGATTATAAAGTAGATTTACCAGAATCTTCTAAAGTCTCTACTTCTCAAATAAGGAATAGTAGAGTAGAAAATTTAAATGTTGATAATAATTTAGTTTCAGGAATATACCAACCTGTTAGTGAGGATGATACGGTCTCACATATGAGTTTTAGTTTATAATGAATAAAGAAAAACTTGATTTTAGTCCTGGATCTGTCATAAGACAGAAAATATGTGAAAAATATAGACATCCGATTTGGCAACCATTTAAAGATTGGTTTTTAGAGTCATACTCTAGAGAAAAAAGATTTGAAATAGGGAAAGAATTTTATAAAGATTTGAATGATGTCCAGGAAATTATAGAATTCCCTGTTTGGTTTATAAACAAATATTCTTTGAAATATATTTCAGTTATTGAGAAAAATTATAAATTAATTATAGGAGAAATAACAAAATCTATTTTTCCTCCTCAAAATGATTTTGAAATGACAAAAGAAAATGATATAATTCATTTTGCTGCTTTTAAAAAAGCTTTAGGTAGTGGGTTAATGACTGCCACTATTTCTCATGTTAATCATATTATATAACAAAATAATTATACTAACTTATGTCTCAAAAATCTTCATGAAACTATTCATGAAATAAATAATAAAATTGAAAAGGTTTTAGAAAATCAGGAAAAGGAAATAGGAGAATCTAGTAATAAAAAGTCTCCTGAACTATCTGAACCAGCTATATTAGCTAAAGCTAATATTCAGCCTCCTCCTGAGATAGATAATTATAAAATAAAACCTGAAGAAGAGCTTAAGTCAATGGATGACTTAATTGAAATTATAAAAGAAAAATTTTCAAATGTCCAACTTAATGTTTTAAGTGATATGGAAAATTTGGATAATGAAACACATGAAGCTTATGTTACTGATTTTATAAATAAATTTGGAAAAGGTAAAAGACATAAGAGTTATGATAATTATAATAATAAGTATTCTGATAGACCTAGACAAAGATTATATTATTATCCTAGGCCTACTCCTCAAGATGTTCTTCATGAGGAACAAGAATTAGAAATAAATAATTCTTATAATGGAAAAGCTATTTATGAATGGAATTTAGATGGTTATACTGATAGACAAGTTTATACTATGACACATAGAATGTTGATGTATGCCACCATAGCTAAAAATAATCAAAATACTGATGAAGTAGTCTGTAAAATGATAACTGCAGGCTTTACAGGTCAATTAAAAGGATGGTGGGATAATTATATAAGTGATAAACAAGAACAAAATTATAAACATTTTAGGCAAGATGGTGATACAAAAATTGCTGATACTGTTTATACTTTAATTATAACTATCATAGAACACTTTACAGGAAGATGGTCTGATAATTCTGAAACTATTAGAACCCTGTTAAATGGTCTTAAATGTCATACTTTAACCTCGTTTAGATGGTATAAAGATGTTTTTCTAAGTAGAGTATATGAGCTACCAGAGAATAATAGTTCCCATTGGAAATCCAAGTTCATCGATGGTCTTCCATCCTTATTTGCTGAAAGAGTAAGGAAAGTTCTTAGGGGTAATAATATTCAAATTCCTTATGATAGTTATACTTATGGCAAACTAATAGGAGTCTGTGTTTAAGAAGGTTTAGCTCTATGTAATGAGTTAAAATTAAATCAACAAATTAAAAAACAAAGTATAATTGAAAAAAGACAGTTATGAGAGTTTTGTGAACAGTTTGGTATGGATTGTACCAAAGATAAAAAATTTGATAATGAGAAATATTATAAAAAATATAAAAAAGCTAAAAGGGAAAAATATTTCCAGAAACGTAGGGAAAAAAGAGAAAGGAGAAGAACCCAAAGAAAAGAAAAATGGGTTCCTACTTGCTATATATGCAAGAAAAAAGGACATAAGGCTAATGAATGTAGCCAAAGAAAGGTTTTTCAAAAGAAAATAAATAGTTTAGACATAGAAGAAGATGTCAAAAATGAATTATATAAGATTTTTGATTCTGAAGAATCCTCAGATGATAGCACTGAGGAAAGCTCTTGTTCTGATAGTTGTCAAGACAACTGTTGTAATAAAATTATTTCTGATAATGAAATGCTTTATAAAGTCATGTCGCAATTTCAGGATAATAATCTTAATGATAGTGAGATTAATGTGATAGATAGTAATATATTATAAAGTGTTCTGGATAAAATTAAAAATCCAGAGGAAAGGTTAAAAATTCTTCATATGTTATACAAAAATGAAGAAACTCAAGAAACTAAGAAGGATACTCGTATAACGGAGCCTGTGGGTCCCTATTCGATGAAACATGTTCATAATATTTTAAACACTAGGAAAGATAATTCCTCTACTTCTGAAGATTTAAAAATAGAAATTAATAATTTAAAAGATGAAATTATTTATTTAAAAAATAAAAATTCTAGTTTTGAAAAAAGGATTATAGATCTTGAAGAAAAAATTATAGTTGATGAATCTTTTTATAAATATTCTACTCATGAAATAGGAGAAACATCTTATAAACCTCTCTCTCCTATTGATAGTCCTACAAAAATTTATGATAAGAATTTTCCTCCGTTAATTATTAAAAATAAAGGAGAAGAATATATAAATAAAATAGAAAAATTTATTTCTCAAAAATGGTTAGTTAAAGTGACTTTATTAATAAAAAATACTTTTAAAAAGGACTTTATTGCTCTTATAGATTCAGGAGCAGATTTAAATTGTTTAAGGGAATGATTAATTCCTACAAAATATTTTGAAAAAACAACTCATATTCTTAAAGCGGCTAATAGGCAAGATATGGGAGTTGAATATAAAATCCCAAATGCAAAGATCTGTAATAATGGAGAATGTATTCCTTTATCATTTGTTCTTGTAAAAAATATAACAAATGAAGTTATATTAGGAACTCCATTTCTTTCGAAAATATTTCCTTTAAAAGAAGTTGATAAAAAAAGATTTAAAGCTTTTTATAATAATAAAGAATTGTATTTTGAGTTTATAACTCAGCCATTTGAAAAAAAATTTAAATGAATTTCTTATTCAGGCTAAGATAAATCAAATTAATTTTCTTAAAGAAGAAATTAGTATTTATACTATTGAGGAAAGAATAAAAAATCCTAAGTTAATATTAAAAATAGAAACCATAAAAAATCAGTTTAATATGGAAATATGTAATGATCATCCAAATGCTTTTTGGAATAGAAAACAACATATTGTTTCTCTACCTTATGAAGTAGATTTTATAGAAAGCAATATTCCAACCAAGGCAAGACTTTGTCAGATGAATTCGGAATATTTAGAGTTATGCAAAAAGGAGATTGAGTCATTACAACAGAAGGGATTAATATGTCCTTCAAAGTCTCCTTGGTCATGTACTGCGTTTTATGTTAATAAACATTCTGAGATTGAAAGAGGTGTTCCTAGATTAGTTATAAACTACAAATCTCTGAATAAAGTTTTGAAATGGATTAGATATCCAATTCCTAATAAGAAGAATTTACTAGATAGGTTATATGATGCTTTAATATTCTCAAAATTTGATTTAAAGTCTGGATATTGGCATATTCAAATTGATAAAAAAGACAGGAATAAAACTGCTTTTAATGTTCCTTTTGGGCAATATGAATGGAATGTTATGCCTTTTGGTTTGAAGAATGCCCCTTCAGAATTCCAAAAAATTATGAAAGAAATATCCATTCCTTTTTCAAGCTTTATAATTGTTTATATAGATGATATATTGGAATTTTCAAATGATATTGAAACTCATTTTAAACACCTTGACATATTTAAAACTATTATTATAAAAAATGGATTAGTTATATCTAGTCCTAAAATGATGCTTTTTCAAACAAGTATCAGATTTTTAGGTCATATTATAGAAAAAGGGAAAATAGTACCTATTAATAGAAGTATAGAATTTGCTTCTAAGTTTCCTGATAAAATTACTGATAAAACTCAACTTCAAAGGTTTTTAGGAAGCTTAAATTATATAGCTCCTTATTATCATGATTTAGCTAAAGATTCTTCTATTTTATATGATAGATTAAAGAAAAATCCAAAACCTTGGGATGAAAATCATACCCAAGCTGTTATAAAAATAAAACAAAAGGTTTTAGGTCTTCCCTGTATGACTATTGCTAATCCAAATTGGCCTAAGATTATAGAAACAGATGCCTCAGAGTTAGGTTATGGGGGAATATTAAAACAAATTTCTCCTCAAACAAAACAAGAATATCTTGTTAGGTTTCATTCAGGAAAATGGCTTGAAAGCCAGAAAAAATATGCTACTATTGCAAAATAAATTTTAGCAATTTTGAAATGTGTCTTAAAGTTTCAAGATGATTTATATAATCAAAAGTTTATAATAAAAACTAATTGTCAAGCAGCTAAATTCATGTTTCAAAAAGATTTTAAACATGATGTTTCAAAACAAATGTTTGCCAGATGGCAATCTCAATTAGCTCCTTTTGATTTCGAAATACAATATAAAAAAGGAGAAGAAAATAGTCTTCCAGATTTTCTAACTAGAGAATATTTGAAGATAATATCTTCTGTTTAATTTGCAGGTGTCAAAATGACAAAGGCCAGAGGTCCATTAAAAAGAGTTTTTGATAATATCCAAATGGAGAAAAATAATTGTTATATCATGAAAAAAATGACAGTTTTTAGAATTCATGATTTAAGTAATGATTATAGTAATCCCAATATGTGGAAGGATCTAACCGATGAATATACTGTTTTAAATAATATTAGGAATCGAATAAAGGTTCTTGAAGAAAATGAGAAAATAATCTCATCCGCCTGATTTTATATTTTCAGGAATGATTCCTCATAATAGAGGAAAACAACCTTTTTCCCAATTATAGGGGAAGAGGCAGAGGAAGAGGCCAAGATTTAGTTTTGGTCCAGCAAGGAAGCAGAAGGCTCATAGCCTCGGATATTGCTTCTAGTAGTTCAAATAATAACACGGGAATTCAAATAAGTCCCAATGATCCATCATATGAAAAGATCATGGCTATCATAAAAGCCCAAGAAGAAGAGCAGGCTATTATAAAAGCCCAAGAAGAGACCTCAAAGGCTCCCTCCTATGCTAATATAGCACAGGAAGATGATGAAGATTCATGGGTTATATCCGACAGACAGAAGAAAATAATTCTTTTAAATCAAGAAGATAAAAAGTTTTTTGATGATCCTTGGTTTTTAATGCAAAAGTATTTAGAACCAGAATCATATGATGCTACTTCTTATAAACCAAGGCAATATTATGAAAGTATTATACAAGTTTCTGAGTCTGCTGAATTAAGACATTTTTACCCAGCCGATAGAATTAAAAATTCATTTAATTTTAGCAAGATTTTTATAAAATATCTTTTGTCTCCTCAAAAATGGGGATTAAGTACTTTAAACGAAAAGGAATTTATAAATTCTAACAAACAAACTTATAAATATAATTACTGGGATTATATTCAAAGTTTTGAAAAATGTTTGTTTTATGAAAATCCTAGTAAGAAACACTCATGGTTCATAAAAGTGAGTGACAAAATTCATAAAGATGGAATCCCAAGTTGGTTCCAAAAATGGTTCATTTTATATGGTCCATCGGTCCAGATTCTGCCTGAACCATTCAAAGGTCTTTACCAAGAATGGGTAGCAGTTTCTCCGGATCTCATAGAAGCTGAGTATAATAAAACTTGGTTTGAGGGAATAGCCTCGGTGTACTTTTTCATAGAATTTTCCATTCCCTGGATTTGGAGATGGAAACCAACAACAGGTCATACCCTGAGGGATAATATTCCCTGTCTTAAACGAACTTCTTATACAAAGTTCTGGTCAAAAATGATAAGAGTTAATAACTCTACAAAAGAATTGGAAGGTCAAGACACCATAAATTTGATCACCAATAAAACTGAGTATTATAAAACTCAAATTGTTAAAAGACAACAGAGGCAGCTTCCAAGTCCCTTTGAACAAATGTCAAGAAGGATTCAAAATAAGCAAGCAGTCTCCACAACCTCAAAGGCTGAAATGCTGGAATTATACAAAGAAGAAATGAAGGAGTTAAAGAAGTTTTTTGAATCAACAACTGAAAGCACCTCAAAAGCAATGTCAATCTCATCTACTAGTCAAGAAGATGAGAACCGTTACTCATGTTTAGCAGGAGAATCTCAACCAGTAGAGGAAATTCCAGAAATAAGTCTGGATGATGATCTTGAAGCATATCTTCAAACGGTGGTAGAGGAATTCACCCCGAAGAAAGAATCCGAAGAAGAGGAAAAGAAGAAAGACAAATAATTAAGTCGACACCAAGGCCCCACTCATAATGGGCATCTTTGAATTTGGAGAAAAGCAACGCCATTATACATGGAACTAAGAAAAGTGTAACACCTCGAAAATTTACGTCCAATAATGTCTTGACACGTGTCATAAGCTTGGAATATGTGAAAAAGCACTTTAGAGGGACTAAAGTTGACAAACAGTGAAACTATGTGAATATAAGGGTCCAAAGTCTCAACAATGGATAATTAGGCTCTACAATAACCCTACATGGTGTTTATAATCTTAAACGATTAAATCATGGATCATACAAAGCGGAAAAATGAAAGAAAGTGAGGAATTACAAACTACGGGGGCTAAATGTGTCAACATGTTGAAAGTATACCTCTGAGTGATCTTTTGGCACACTCGAAGCTTTGTAATGGTCAAATATACTCACTAGAATATGTGATAAAAATTTCATCAAGTTTCGTTATCGTATGAGAAAGTTATGATCAAAACCGTGCACGAAGGGTTAAATGCGTTAACGTTGAATTTCGTGACTTTTCGGGTAAGCACAAAGTTAACCAAGGACTTTACCATGTTTGTAAATGTCCCAAGGTCCTTAAAAATCAGGTTTTAGGGTCTAATGTGCAAGAAAAGTAGCCAAAACCACGTTTCCAAGCACAAGGACCAGATTGTAAATGTTGAAAACTTGTTAAGCCGGTCGACAGCTGGTACGCGGCCCGCGAGAGGCCTGTCGCGGCCCGCCTACGAGTCACCAGCAAACAAAATGCGCAGCTGCCAGTTGCAGACCTGTTTTCGAGTTGTTTCCAGTTGTTGTCGATACCTGGGGCTCTCCAATGGGTTTTAATGCATGTAAGGACACTTGTACTCTTTTTACAACATCAGAGACTCATGTGGCAACATCAAATAAGATCAAAATTGGCATAAAAAGGGTCTTGTAGTTGCAAACATTCAACACTTACATTTTCAAAAATTCACAAGATCATCTCTGGAGCTCTCCGGACGTCAAGACAACTTTCTAGTGATCTCTAAGCATTATTAGGACTCTTGTAAGTGTTCATAATCTTCTCAAATTCGTTCTAGCCTAGTTAATTATCCATAAGTCAAACCATCATAAATTTAGTTTGACTTTGTGATTAAACGAAAATTGCTCAGTCATTTCTCGAATTGAAAGTACCTACAAGTTGGTATTTATGTGGGTAACAAACCCTCAAAAGGGTATTTTCAGATTCCCACTCTAAGTATGATAATTGTCGAGTCAAAGCTTGTTTCAAAAAGTCAACAGAATGTGTATTTGCAAATTTAAGCATGATTAGCAATGTAGGGTACATGCAACCTGTTTGATCATTAAAATAACTTGGTAATTAATGTAAGAACATGTTCATCTCGACAATTTTCAGTTTAAACCCGGATCGGACCCGAAAGTCGCATATTTTGACTTTTGCTTTGACTATCAGTTCTGATCCGTTCATGCATGTTTGAGATCTGTCTTAGAGCTTATTTTGGACCAAGTTTCATATAGGTATAACTCTCTGAGATTGTACAACTTGGTTCAATACTTATCCGATTCATATGCATGTTTCCGATTTATGCTTAAAATTGACTATTATGCCCTTTTTACTATAAAACGCGATTTTTGAAAAAGAGAAAGAGTAGAAACATTTGTTACTAATTTATAAACTTGCACCGAAAATTTGATATCAGTTTGAGGTCCAGAATAAGAGTTATGCTCATTATCGTAATTTGAAAGCTTTATGTTAATTAAATGGCGTAATTAGCGTATAACCTATTTAAACCCACTTTTTAATATCAAACTTTTTACCCACTGTTATAATATAATATTTTGGGATTTTTAAAGATTTTTATTTAATTTTTGGTTGAGCATAACATAGGTCTCTAAGTTTAATTCGGTTAATACCGATTTTGCCCTTTTAAGCCATAAAATGAGTTTTACAAATCCTTTTGACCCCAAACCTTTTTCTACTGATTTTATTTGATAAATAAAATATTTTGAGCATTCTGGAAATATAAAAATATCAGCTTTCTTTTAAAAACCCGGAAACGGCTCTAAATCGCCTTTTTAAGCGTTTTTAACGCATAGTATGTACTATAACCATATTAAACATATAAGGTTGATACCTACTGATGTTCTTAGTATATTTTTATAAAATAACAGTAAGTACAAATTTTTAAACTCAGGTTTCCAGTTTTGATATTTTTAGCCCTTGTGAAATTACCAAAATACCCCTAAGGTGCATAGTTTGGTTTTAAATGATGATTTTCACATATGGGTCATACCCTACTGTTATAACATGTTAAATTAAGTATATTTCCTGTATAAACCAGACCTGTAACTCAGATTTCTAATTTAACTCTTTTATAAACTTTTAAATGACCAAAATGCCCTTATGAGGCATAAATTGTGTTTAAATTCATTTGGGGCATAATAGAAGATATCTTACTGATATTATAACATATTTAGAGCATATTAACTCAGGGAACTTGCATATGACTCTTATGGTTACCCGTAACGCCCTTTTCGCGCTCGGTTCGGTTTATGTAACTAGTTTGCATAAATTGACCGAAACGGGTCAAACCTTATCATTTTTGTCTCAAAATCCAGAATGTATTTAGTATACCCATATTATACAAGTATTCAAACTTGTCGGGTCTAAATCACATTCTATCCGGTCTTCGCTTAATCGTGCGTTTGAACCGTATCGTCCTTAAGACTAGCCGGTCTAAGCTTAAGCTTAAATAAAGACCCGTTAGAAAATCTAATAGGTTATTATAAACCTTTGTTCCAGAATAAGAAGAACCAGTAAAAGCTACCTTCACTTGCTAGTTGAGATTTATACTTTACTCAGGTAAATACTTTTAACTTATTTTCCCTATACGGGCTTGGGTTACGGTATATAGAATACCGCTTGATCGAGCATCAAATTCTTACATCTTTGGGTGGTTAATTGAATAATTTGATCGGCTCGTTTAAACAGTCTTGTTCACTTAAAGCCTTTGGGGGGTTAATGACCATGTCCCGGATATCCTTGGCATCATCTTACGAGATGGCCACGACCTGAGCACGGGGTGTAGGCGTACACCTGTCAGTGTATAACTCTATAATGTGGTGTGTCTATTGATCTTTAACCCGGACAAGATTCGGGCTACTGAACGCACAAGTAACATGTAATTCGTTCACAAGATTATATTGCATAATTATCCCAAGTTATAAAATGTTTTGTGCCACGTGCATTCAAATAAATTTTCAACCCTTTTCAAAATGAGTCAGTTAAATTGTATTTACCAGTGTAAACTGACGTATTTTTCCAAAAAGATTAAGTGCAGGTACTACTCGTACTAGGCTGGCGGTCTTCTAGAGCGTCCACAATAAGTCTCGCAAACTTGGATGACAATAAAGCTGTTGAACAATATCTTATTTTATTTTGATCCGCCTGTGGATCCGTTTCAACTATTTGTGATATTTAATATTACACTTTATTAAAGTTGAAATGAATCTATCTTTGCTTCCGCTGTGAATTTATATATTGTGTTGTTTGTCTATGATGATACCAACTACGTCACTATACTCCCCACCAGGCCCACCGGTGACACGTGGAAAATAGGGGTGTGACAGGTTGGTATCAGAGCCAACTCTGAGTGAATTAAACACTAGCCTTTTGTGTTTAATCTCAGTTACACAATTGCACAATCCTCGATTCTCGAGTCTAGACAAAGAACTTAGGAAATTTCCAAATATTTGTTTTGTTTCTAACTTTGTCTTATATATATTTCTGTGTTGTATCACTTGTTGTTTTTGACAGGTTCACAAAAATGCCGCCACGTATGAGAGGAAGAGGAAGGGGACAAGGAGCACATGTAGCCCCAAACGATCACGAGGCCGGACCATCACACCGGCGAACACCTTCGGACCCCCACAACTCGGATGCTCAAGATCTTTGGAGGTCTTTTATTGAGCCTGCTAGGCGCTCAGTATCACTGAGTACCTCCCCATCAATCCCACACTCCTTTGGGCCTCATTCAGAAAATGAGCCCCACAACTCTCACCAGTCCTACATTCCTCTAGGACACCAATCACCCTTTGACCATCCATCACCCGTCTTCCAGGGCCTGTTCAACCCTGACGAATACCTAGGAGCAGCAGTGGGTTTTAACCCACTTGGACCAGAAGACCACTTTTCTGGTGGCAACCCGATGGACATCGATGAAGATACCGATCCTGCAATGCCACCATCAGGAACACCGAACCACCCCATCGAGATTTCTGATGGGTCACCGTTTATGGGATCACCTTACAATGGTCCCGACAGCTTTGAGGAGAACTTCAAGCAGTATGACTGGGTATTTACTCCCAGTTACCATAGCTCTCCCTTGCACCAGCCACACCACTCTCCCCTACACCAGCAGCAGCCACAGCAGCAACAGAATCCTTCCGAGGATTCGGGACTAGTCGCGGTCACTCCGCCAGCAGCACCACCTCAGCTTCAGCCTCCCTCGCCCCCGAGGCGAAGGAGAACTACCTTGCGGATATCCGCACGAGGGGGAATACGCATCAGCACCCCTCCACATTCAAGTGGCAGCCGGTACTCGCCACTTCACGAAGAACAGGAGACGGGAGAATCTTCACACCCCATCTCAGAAGTGAACACTGCGCCAGTCGCGCCACAGCCACCATTGGGTTTTGGAGACCCAATTCCCACTTACACTGGCGCGGCTGCATACAATCCCTTCGAGCAACTGAACCACACAGGCTACAACTTTGCAGAGGATCCCTACTGGATAGCTTCGAGCTTCAATGCTCCCCGTCCGGAAGGTCCCTACGGAGGTCCCTGGGCTACGGGACAATCGACCTATGGATACCCACCATATGGGTATCAACAACCGCCTCCTCGACCTCCGCAATATCAGCAGCCTCCTCAAGCGCCGGCAATGTCACCGCCGCAATTTCAAGAAATCCTTCATGAGATACATGAGGTGCGACAAAAGGTGCGGCATGAGATGCGGCAAGAACGAAGGCATAACCGGGGGATGTTCAAGAAGATGGTGGATTTGATCAAGGGTAAAAGCAAGAAGGATCACTAAAATCCTTTGTTTGTTTATTTATTTTAGTTGTAATCATGTCCCTGTGAGGACATTTATTTATGTACTCTACCCCTGCGTGGGTATTTCCTTTCTATTCTGCCCCTGCGTGGGCATGTTTTTCTATTTTGACCCCTGCGTGGGTTTGTTTTGTTAGTTGGCTCCTGCGTGGGCATGTTGTTAATGTAAAAGTCCCGTTTAGGGCAAACTCGTACTGGTTTAATTTTTAATTGAAATGGTTAATTTAAGTTTTTCATTTTAAATTATGCATGAATATAATATGTGAATAAATGAAAAATAACATATTTCGATTTACCATTTTAATAAAATAAAAAGAATCTTAAAAAGGTAAAACCTAGCTTGAATGTCATATTAAAAGACCTGGCCAATATGGTAGAACCTGTTTAAAAAGATTCAAATCTCTGTTAACATCTGCAAATATGTTAACATTCTTGGCTAGTGTGATCCGCAAAATCACACATGTCACCCTTTTTAATAAATTATCCAAATTTATATTTTTATATATATTTGATTGTGACAAAATGCCTACGGGTTATAATTATTGTCATATCAAATAAAAGGCAGCCGTAGTTTATAGACTCCCTGCCAAGAAAAGGATTGATTTGTCTTATTTATTCCAACTTTAATCCTTTAAGATCTAAATTTTTAATTTAGAAATTTGTCTACGTGACTAGGCTTATTATGCCAACATTATATTTCATTCTAAAAAGATTACTGGTAAAAATCCCGAATGAAATTACTTAGCAAATTAACTAATATGGCTTTTATTTACCATGGTTAATAAATCGTCAAGAACGATAATACTGTTTAGGCTTCTAAATAGACCTTGTCCTTATTTTTATGTAGCAATTAAGACTACATGGCTAAGTCTGAAGAATTAAACAGTCGTCCAGCAGAAAACCCTGAAAATGCTAAGATATTAGTAACTGGTGCGGAGTTGAAAGCATTAGTGAATGATGCTGTTATCGAAGCACTAAATAGACAGTATAGTGAATCGAGCGGGACCCGAAGTAGGACCCGATCTGCACCACATTCTAAGCCAAAAGTTCACTCTGAGGATCATAGCAAACCGCCCTCTAAGAAAGATGTATCTAAGAAAGATGTATCTAAGAAAGATGAGCTCAAGAAGGATGATGATCGACACTCATCAAATCAGAACAGTGTTCCCTCAAAAATGATGGTGTATGATGCCAAACCACACACCAAGTCCTGTACTTACAAGTACTTTGTTTCTTGCAAACCCCGGGACTTCACCGGGGAGAAGGGAGCAGTAGATTGTATAACTTGGTTGGACGAAATGGATACGGTTGTAGACATCAGCGGTTGTGCTGAAAGGGACGTAGTAAAATATGTATCCCAATCGTTCAAAGGAGAGGCATTGGCGTGGTGGAAGTCTCTCATACAAGCTGCTGGAAAGATCCCACTCTACAACTTGTCATGGGATCAGTTCGTTGCTCTTATTAAAGAGAATTATTGCCCGCAGTACGAAGTCGAGAGAATCGAATCAGATTTCCTAGCATTGGTGATGAAGAATTTGGACTGTCAGGCCTACCTCACCACTTTCAATACCTTATCTAGGTTGGTTCCATACTTGGTAACCCCAGAACCAAAAAGGATTGCTCGCTTCATCGGGGGTTTAGCCCCTGAAATTAAAGCAAGTGTTAAGGCATCAAGGCCTGCTACCTTCAGATCAGCAGCTGATCTATCTCTCTCTCTTACCTTGGACGTAGTCAGGTTGAGAGCACTAAGGAATTCAGAAGAGAACAAAAGGAAGCGTGAGGATGATACCTCACGAAGATCAGGTAAGAAACACCGAGGAAATGACGACCACAAGAAAGGGTCGGGATCTAAGAGAGATGGGCAACAATCGGGGGATAAGCCCAAATGTAAAACTTGTAAGAAAAACCACTTTGGGAAGTGTCGATTTGAGTCGAAATCCCAGTCTCACACGAGATCCTGTGGAATTTGCAAGTCCACAGATCATAAGACTTTGGAGTGTAAGAAGCTGAAGGATGCAACATGTTACGGTTGCAATGAGAAAGGGCACATTAAGTCCAATTGCCCAAAGAACGCCAAGAAAGCCGAAGATGGGAAGAAGACCAATGCGAGGGTCTTCAAGATGGACGCTAAGGAAGCTATTCAGGATGACAACGTGATTACAGGTACTTTTCTCGTAAATGATGTTTTTGCTAGAGTATTGTTTGATTCTGGAGCAGATAAGTCTTTTGTGGATAATAAGTTTTGTGAGTTGTTGAAATTGCCTGTAAAACCCTTAAGTGTGAAATATGAGGTGGAATTAGCTGATGGAACCATAGAAACCGCCTCAACTATTTTAGATGGATATGTTATATCCATTAGGAATCACTCTTTTCCATTATCCTTACTTCCCTTTAAGCTAGCCGGCTTTGATATAGTCATAGGTATGGATTGGTTATCGCATAACCAAGCCCAGATTGTGTGCAATAGAAAGCAAGTGGTAGTCAAAACTCCGTCTGGTGAGTCACTCACCATCCAAGGAGATACCCAGCATGGATTGCCTGAGCAAGTGTCTATGCTCAAGGCATCCAGATGTCTGCAGAAGGGTTGTGTCATTTATATGGCACAAGTTACTATAGACGAGCCAAAGCCTAAGATTGAAGACATCCCTGTCATTTCGGAATATCCTGAAGTTTTTCCCGAAGAACTACCTGGTTTACCACCAGATAGGCAAGTGGAATTCCGAATCGACATCATCCCTGGTGCTGCACCAGTAGCAAGAGCACCTTATAGGTTAGCACAAACGGAGATGAAGGAGTTAAGGACGCAGTTAGATGATCTGCTAGCCAAAGGATTTATTAGACCTAGTTCGTCTCCTTGGGGAGCGCCGATCTTGTTTGTCAAGAAGAAGGATGGATCGATGCGTCTGTGCATCGATTACCGTGAGCTTAATAAAGTCACTATCAAGAATAGGTATCCTTTGCCCAGGATCGATGATCTATTCGATCAATTACAAGGGGCAAGCTATTTTTCCAAGATCGACTTGAGGTCAGGCTATCATCAGTTAAAGGTCAAGGATGAAGATGTGCACAAAACTGCATTTAGGACTCGTTATGGTCATTACGAGTTCCTAATGATGCCTTTTGGGCTCACTAATGCACCGGCCGCATTCATGGACCTCATGAATCGCGTCTGCAAACCTTACTTGGACAAATTCGTCATCGTCTTTATTGAAGACATCCTTATTTACTCGAAGAGCAAAGCTGACCACGAGAAACACCTTCGTTGTATTCTCAAACTTCTACATCAGGAGAAACTCTACGCCAAATTTTCGAAGTGCGAGTTTTGGCTTCGAGAAGTCCAATTTCTTGGACATGTGGTAAGTGAGCGTGGTATCCAAGTGGATCCCGCTAAGGTAGAAGCAGTTATGAATTGGCAGGAACCAAAGACGCCTACTGAGATTCGTAGCTTCCTGGGTTTAGCTGGATACTATAGGCGTTTCATCGAAAATTTTTCAAGGATTGCTGCGCCTCTAACCTCGTTGACGCGTAAGAAGGTTAAGTTTGATTGGGGCCCTAAGCAGCAGGAATCCTTTAACATTTTGAAGAAAAAGTTGAGCAATGCACCAGTGTTAACATTGCCCGATGGTATAGAAGAATTTGTGGTGTATTGTGATGCGTCACACACTGGTATGGGCTGTGTAATGCGTCACACACTGGTATGGGCTGTGTACTCATGCAGAAAGGCAAGGTTATTGCCTACGCTTCACGACAGCTAAAGGTGCACGAGAAGAACTACACCACCCATGATCTGGAACTGGGTGCCGTTGTATTTGCATTAAAGCTATAGAGGCATTACTTATATGGAACCAAGTGTGTGATCTATTCAGATCACAAAAGCCTTCAACATTTATTCAATCAGAAGGACTTGAACATGCGACAAAGACGATGGATGGAAACTCTAAATGATTATAATTGTGAGATAAAATACCATCCAGGCAAAGCAAATGTAGTTGCTGACGCCTTAAGCAGAAAAGAAAGAGTAAAGCCGATAAGGATCAATGCCAAGCGCATTGAAATCAAGAATGATTTGAACGAAAGGATATTAGCTGCACAGAAGGAAGCTGTGTTGGAAGCTAACTATTCTGAAGAAACGTTAGGAGTAATTGAGGAGCAGTTATCCTACGACAAGGACGGAATGCTAAGATTGAATGGACGAATATGGGTTCCCATTTTTGAAGGACTTCGAGATGTTATCCTCCAGGAAGCCCACAGTTCCAAATATTCTGTTCATCCTGGAGCTGATAAGATGTACCAGGATCTAAAGGCAAACTACTGGTGGATTGGTTTGAAAAAGTCTGTAGCTGCCTATGTAGCTAAATGTTTGACTTGTGCGCAAGTCAAAGCTGAGCACCAGAAGCCGTCAGGTTTGTTACAACAACCTGAAATTCCCACATGGAAGTGGGAGATGGTGACGATGGATTTCATCACCAAGTTGCCAAAGACGAGAAAGGGAAATGATACTATATGGGTCATAGTGGATAGACTAACAAAGTCAGCACATTTTCTACCCATTAAGGAAACTTACAGCTCAGATATGTTAGCCCAGTTATACGTTGATAAGACTGTAGCTTTGCATGGAATACCTGTGTCTATTATCTCTGACAGAGATACTAGATACACGTCACATTTTTGGAAGAGTTTCCAACAATCTTTGGGCACTCGTTTAAATTTTAGTACGGCTTATCATACTCAGACTGACGGTCAGAGTGAGCGTACTATTCAAACGTTGGAAGACATGCTACGTGCATGTACGATCGATTTGGGTGGTAATTGGGATAAGAACCTACCACTAATTGAGTTCTCCTACAACAATAGCTACCACACCAGCATAAAAGCTGCGCCTTTTGAGGCCTTATACGGTAGAAAGTGTAGATCGCCCATTTGTTGGGCGGAAGTTGGAGATGTCCAACTATCAGGACCAGAGATAGTTTTTTAGACGACGGGCAAGATTGTCCAGATTCGCGATCGTTTGAAAGCTGCCAGGGATAGGCAGAAAAGTTATGCGGATCCAAAGCGTAAGGCTTTTCACTTCGAAGTGGGTGATAAAGTGTTGCTTAAAGTATCACCCCGGAAGGGGGTGATGCGATTTGGTAAGAAAGGCAAGCTAAGCCCGAGATACATAGGACCTTTCGAGGTTATCGAACGTGTCGGGTCAGTTGTTTATAAGTTAAACTTGCCTGAAGAACTTAGCGCTATCCATAATGTGTTCCACATCTGTAATTTGAAGAAGTGTTTCGCTGATGAATCACTGGTTATACCGCATACGGATGTACATATAGATGAAAGCTTAAAATTTGTGGAAAAGCCATTGTCGATTGAAGATCGACAGGTAAAGAAGCTTTGAAGGAAGCATGTACCTATTGTTAAGGTCAAATGGGATGCCCGTAGAGGTCCCGAATACACATGGGAGGTAGAATCCACGATGAAAGAAAAATACCCTCATTTTTTTCAGTAAATCTCGGGGTCGAGATTTCTTTTAAGGGGGTGAGGATGTAACACCTCGAAAATTTACGTCCAATAATGTCTTGACACGTGTCATAAGCTTGGAATATGTGAAAAAGCACTTTAGAGGGACTAAAGTTGACAAACAGTGAAACTATGTGAATATAAGGGTCCAAAGTGTCAACAATGGATAATTAGGCTCTACAATAACCCTACATGGTGTTTATAATCTTAAACGATTAAATCATGGATCATACAAAGCGGAAAAATGAAAGAAAGTGAGGAATTACAAACTACGGGGGCTACATGTGTCAACATGTTGAAAGTATACCTCTGAGTGATCTTTTGGCACACCCGAAGCTTTGTAATGGTCAAATATACTCACTAGAATATGTGATAAAAATTTCATCAAGTTTCGTTATCGTATGAGAAAGTTATGATCAAAACCGTGCACGAAGGGTTAAATGCGTTAACGTTGAATTTCGTGACTTTTCGGGTAAGCACAAAGTTAACCAAGGACTTTACCATGTTTGTAAATGTCCCAAGGTCCTTAAAAATCAGGTTTTAGGGTCTAATGTGCAAGAAAAGTAGCCAAAACCACGTTTCAAAGGACAAGGACCAAATTGTAAATGTTGAAAACTTGTTAAGCTGGTCGACAGCTGGTACGCGGCCCACGAGAGGCCTGTCGCGGCCCGCCTACGAGTCACCAGCAAACAAAATGCGCAGCTGCCAGTTGCAGACCTGTTTTCGAGTTGTTTCCAGCTGTTATCGATACCTGGGGCTCTCCAATGGGTTTTAATGCATGTAAGGACACTTGTACTCTTTTTACAACATCAGAGACTCATGTGGCAACATCAAATAAGATCAAAATTGGCATAAAAAGGGTCTTGTAGTTGCAAACATTCAACACTTACATTTTCAAAAATTCACAAGATCATCTCTGGAGCTCTCTGGACGTCAAGACAACTTTCTAGTGATCTCTAAGCATTATTAGGACTCTTGTAAGTGTTCATAACCTTCTCAAATTCATTCTAGCCTAGTTAATTATCCATAAGTCAAACCATCGTAAATTTAGTTTGACTTTGTGATTAAACGAAAATTGCTCAGTCATTTCTCGAATTAAAAGTACCTACAAGTTGGTATTTATGTGGGTAACAAACCCTCAAAAGGGTATTTTCAGATTCCCACTCTAAGTATGATAATTGTCGAGTCAAGGCTTGTTTCAAAAAGTCAACAGAATGTGTATTTGCAAATTTAAGCATGATTAGCAATGTAGGGTACATGAAACCTGTTTGATCATTAAAATAACTTGGTAATTAATGTAAGAACATGTCTCAACATGTTCATCTCGACAATTTTCAGTTTAAACCCGGATCGGACCCGAAAGTCGCATATTTTGACTTTTGCTTTGACTATCAGTTCTGATCCGTTCATGCATGTTTGAGATCTGTCTTAGAGCTTATTTTGGTCCAAGTTTCATATAGGTATAACTCTCTGAGATTGTACAACTTGGTTCAATACTTATCCGATTCATATGCATGTTTCCGATTTATGCTTAAAATTGACTATTATGCCCTTTTTACTATAAAACGCGATTTTTGAAAAAGTGAAAGAGTAGAAACATTTGTTACTGATTTATAAACTTGCACTGAAAATTTGATATTAGTTTGAGGTCCAGAATAAGAGTTATGCTCATTATCGTAATTTGAAAGCTTTATGTTAATTAAATGGCGTAATTAGCGTATAACCTATTTAAACCCACTTTTTAATATCAAACTTTTTACCCACTGTTATAATATAATATTTTGGGATTTTTAAAGATTTTTATTTAATTTTTGGTTGAGCATAACATAGGTCTCTAAGTTTAATTCGGTTAATACCGATTTTGCCCTTTTAAGCCATAAAATGAGTTTTACAAATCCTTTTGACCCCAAACCTTTTTCTACTGATTTTATTTGATAAATAAAATATTTTGAGCATTCTGGAAATATAAAAATATCAGCTTTCTTTTAAAAACCCGGAAACGGCTCTAAATCGCCTTTTTAAGCGTTTTTAACGCATAGTATGTACTATAACCATATTAAACATATAAGGTTGATACCTACTGATGTTCTTAGTATATTTTTATAAAATAACAGTAAGTACAAATTTTTAAACTCAGGTTTCCAGTTTTGATATTTTTAGCCCTTGTGAAATTACCAAAATACCCCTAAGGTGCATAGTTTGGTTTTAAATGATGATTTTCACATATGGGTCATACCCTACTGTTATAACATGTTAAATTAAGTATATTTCCTGTATAAACCAGACCTGTAACTCAGATTTCTAATTTAACTCTTTTATAAACTTTTAAATGACCAAAATGCCCTTATGAGGCATAAATTGTGTTTAAATTCATTTGGGGCATAATAGAAGATATCTTACTGATATTATAACATATTTAGAGCATATTAACTCAGGGAACTTGCATATGACTCTTATGGTTACCCGTAACGCCCTTTTCGCGCTCGGTTCGGTTTATGTAACTAGTTTGCATAAATTGACCGAAACGGGTCAAACCTTATCATTTTTGTCTCAAAATCCAGAATGTATTTAGTATACCCATATTATACAAGTATTCAAACTTGTCGGGTCTAAATCACATTCTATCCGGTCTTCGCTTAATCGTGCGTTTGAACCGTATCGTCCTTAAGACTAGCCGGTCTAAGCTTAAGCTTAAATAAAGACCCGTTAGAAAATCTAATAGGTTATTATAAACCTTTGTTCCAGAATAAGAAGAACCAGTAAAAGCTACCTTCACTTGCTAGTTGAGATTTATACTTTACTCAGGTAAATACTTTTAACTTATTTTCCCTATACGGGCTTGGGTTACGGTATATAGAATACCGCTTGATCGAGCATCAAATTCTTACATCTTTGGGTGGTTAATTGAATAATTTGATCGGCTCGTTTAAACAGTCTTGTTCACTTAAAGCCTTTGGGGGGTTAATGACCATGTCCCGGATATCCTTGGCATCATCTTACGAGATGGCCACGACCTGAGCACGGGGTGTAGGCGTACACCTGTCAGTGTATAACTCTATAATGTGGTGTGTCTATTGATCTTTAACCCGGACAAGATTCGGGCTACTGAACGCACAAGTAACATGTAATTCGTTCACAAGATTATATTGCATAATTATCCCAAGTTATAAAATGTTTTGTGCCACGTGCATTCAAATAAATTTTCAACCCTTTTCAAAATGAGTCAGTTAAATTGTATTTACCAGTGTAAACTGACGTATTTTTCCAAAAAGATTAAGTGCAGGTACTACTCGTACTAGGCTGGCGGTCTTCTAGAGCGTCCACAATAAGTCTCGCAAACTTGGATGACAATAAAGCTGTTGAACAATATCTTATTTTATTTTGATCCGCCTGTGGATCCGTTTCAACTATTTGTGATATTTAATATTACACTTTATTAAAGTTGAAATGAATCTATCTTTGCTTCCGCTGTGAATTTATATATTGTGTTGTTTGTCTATGATGATACCAACTACGTCACTATACTCCCCACCAGGCCCACCGGTGACACGTGGAAAATAGGGGTGTGACAGGTTGGTATCAGAGCCAACTCTGAGTGAATTAAACACTAGCCTTTTGTGTTTAATCTCAGTTACACAATTGCACAATCCTCGATTCTCGAGTCTAGACAAAGAACTTAGGAAATTTCCAAATATTTGTTTTGTTTCTAACTTTGTCTTATATATATTTCTGTGTTGTATCACTTGTTGTTTTTGACAGGTTCACAAAAATGCCGCCACGTATGAGAGGAAGAGGAAGGGCTAAAGCCCTAGTGTTCCTAAGTAAGTATTTAAATTTTGATTTCTTATTATAAATCATGATGGGCTAAAGCCCTTAAAGTATTGAAGCATGGCTCAGTGACATCCTTTGATAACATGGTACTTTTATTATAAAAAGATTTTTCTAAAATGGTTAAAACATAAACTGGCAGGGTTGGAATTTTAAACTGGCAATTAATGGTCTTATGGCCTAAGGGAACCTTGGTCCATGTTATCCCGTTTTATGAATTGATAGGGAGTTTTTAGGACTGGTTGTAATCCATCTTAAGTTAATTTGACGGTTTGAATTTTGTAAAATTTATCACCTTACTTTGACGGTTTAATGTTTTGTAAAGGATAGTGTAAAAAGGGCCTAAATTGTGAGAAGTGTATTATAACACTGTATATAATACTATATAACACCATATAAACACCGTATAACAATATGTAAGACCATATAATACCGTATAACACTATATATCATTATATAACAAATATAACACTATATGTTGTCTGATAGCATGTCTATGATAGATGTATAGTGTTATATTTGTTATATAATGATATATAGTGTTACATAGTGTTGTATGGTATTATATGGTCTTACATATTGTTATACGGTGTTTATATGGTGTTATATAGTATTATATATAGTGTTATAATACACTTCTCACACTTTGAGCACTTTTTACAGGATCCTCTACCTATATATATATATATATATATATATATATAGGGTTGAGTTCATTTCAGAACTCCTAATAAACAATCATTTTATATATAAGTTTTTGTATTTAGGATCTTTTTATCATCTATTATATGTATTTCTTTGATTACATACATGTTAAAAGTAGTTTACATATGTTTAATTGCCAAAATTATATATATATATATATATATATATATCTGTGTGTGTGTGTGTGTGTGTGTGTGTCATAACTAATTACATATATGTAAAAAAACTAGTTTACATATGTGTAATTATAAAATTACATATAAAAATGATAAAATTACTCTTAACATGTATGTAATCATAAAAATACACATAATAAGGTTCTGTTTGTTTTCTTGGCAGAAGCTCTTCTAGCCACTTATGTCTGCGTCGCGCAGACACGCGCAGACCTTTGGGTCCTGCAGCTTATTTGTTTTCCAGAAGCACTTCTCAACTTTTACCTCTTCCCCACCTCTTCCTCAAACAGACATAAACCCACCTCTTCTCACATCTTCTTTCTTTCAAACCATTTTCTTCCACAATCCCTTCTCTGCAAATTCACATCAAACACACATCAAACACAGAGACAAATCTCATCTCCTCCAAACAAAGCACACCCATCTGCTCTCTTCCTCGGCTCCGGCGACGGGTCTACCGTTCTCCGGTCAACAACACACACCCAAACCATTTTCCACCCTATACCAAATCCCCTACTCGCAGAACGGAGATGGAGGTTCACGGCGACGGTGGTGGCGTCGGGTTGTTCGAGCAGGAGAGAGAGTTCAGAGACGGAGATGGAGGTTCACGGCGTACGGCGGCGGTGGTGCTTGAACCGAAGGCGGTGGAGGTGGTGGTGCTTGAACCGAAGATGATGGCGGTGGAGGTGGTGGTGCTTGAACCGAAGATGATGGCGGTGGTGGTGCTTGAACCGACGAAGATGATGGCGGTGGCGGTGGTTGAAAGACGAAGGCGGTGGTGGTGGTTGAACGACGAAGATGATGGCTGTGGTGTGATGGCGGAGGTGGTGCGGTGGTGGTGCTATGGGCGGAGGTGGTGTGATGGCAGATTGTAGAGAGAGAGTAGAGAGAGAGAGTTGAGGCAGAGACTAGAGAAGTGTGGTTGTGTTTGTGAGAAGTGATTTTGTAGAAGAAGGGAAAAAAAAAAACAAACCCCTTTCTCCTTGCAGACTGCAGACATTTGGTCCACCTCTTCTCCTGCAGATGCCTGCAGATGTGGTCCGCAGACTGCAGACCTTTTCTCGCAGAAAAAACAAACACCACCTAAATGATAAAATTATCATAAACATATAAATATATAAATAAAAAGATTGTTTATTAGAAGTTCTGCGAGTTCTGTAAATATTTATGGTTCTGAAATGATCCTGGCCCTATATATATATATTAAGCTCATTAAGTCTTACCACCTTCCAAATCGATATCCACAGTTAGATCTTGCTAAGATGAAATCTGAGCCGTTTAAACTCACAAAAATAACCGCTCTTGTGGTGGTTCCAAGAGGTTATGGTTGGTTTTTGTTGCTGGTGGTTACCGCCACCTTTTGCTGCCCACTATCTCCATAACTCAACCACCTAAAATATCACCTTTAACCGTTTTGAGTATTTATATATTCTTATGTTCCCCTTAAATATAACTGTTTTTTAGAATAATTCTAACCATTCAAAGTCCTCAACTTTAAATCTCAGCACTTCAAATTCACTAAAATCTTCTAGAAGGGGAGTTTTTTTTTTACGGTTTTCCTTTCCTTCAATCTCTCCCCACGTCTTCTCCAAACCTTTTAAAAAACAAAACAGAATTTGTGCCATCTCTCGTCCGTCGTCCTCACTTATCCTTATCACCCTCACCACTACCGCTCATCACAATGATCGACTCCCTCTTCCTTAGTCCTCACCAATCCTTACGCACTCTCTCTTCTATTTCTCTCTCATCTTCATCTATCTACACTTACGGATTGCAAAACAAGGAACAAGCAACGATATGAGTTTTCTTTCAAACAGAGTTTGGAGTATTTACGTTGGATTTCTGCTTTGGTGCGAACGGTTATTGATTGTTTCAACTCCATTTTTTAGGTACGTAATAATATATCCCAGTTTTTCTTATTTAGAAATTCAATGTTTTCTATTATCTTCTTAGGTTTTGCTTTTGTAGAGTTTTTTTTTGTTAATTTGTTTTTTTTTTCAATTTTGTTTCAATTTGGTGTGATGATTTACACTATTTTAGTCCATCTGTTACAAATTTTGTTTTTGTTTAAATTAGGAGTTAATAGTTTTTTTAAGTAATATAATTGTCTACCTATGTTCAGGTTGATTGTCCCACTGTTCACTTTAATATGTATGATGTTTCTTAGATAACATTCTTGCCTTATTGTATAATGATCTGGCCTGCAGGAAGTAGAATTGAGCAGAACATGGTCGGTACCGTGAGAACCATGGAACAAAACATCGAGTACCGCATAGACCCAACAGGTTACGGGCTGTTAAACTTGACCTGCATTTTTTAAGGGACAAACACGGGTTACGGGCTGTTACGCGGGATTGTAAGAATATATGTAACATGTGTTACGCATCCTAGTGTAACACAAAAAACTTTTTGAACAGAATTTTTGAAAGCTAACCATGGATAAACTGTCTTCGTGTGTGACGGAAAAAGCCGTTATACCGTCTTCTGACACTTGGTTTGAAATGTAGCAAAAAAATTTGCCCTTGAGAATTTCCTTTCGGATGACATGAAAAACAGAATGAGAATAAATAGTGAAAGCATGTTGTTCAATGGGCAGATTGCTTTTGCCATTGTAAACGATGGAAGAAGATTTGAATTCAGCAACTCTCTGGCGATAACGTTGGCTGTCAATTCGTGCCTCATAACATAGCATAAATTGAACCAGTGTATTGGCGCTGGTTAAGTTAACTTTAAAAGCTGCATTTGAACTTTCAGATCGTGAAGTCGTCTTCATCAAACAACACATGGGGATGTCCCTAAAGTACGCAGGAACCCAACGTTCCCAGATTTCGTACATCTCGTTGAGTCATTGGTGGTCTTGTAATGAATTTTTGTCGAGCAATGCTGCCCATCGGGCTTCAAAGGTAGAAGGCTTTATGTAAACATTCCAAACCAGCCGGTGAATGCAAGCCCTCACATCGATGTTTTGCAACATGTCACTAACGTGAGCGAGGGTGTATTGATTTTTATTATAATTTTTAAGTACTTTTTACTCTTTTAACAAGCTTTAAATTTATAAAACACGATATAACACTATCACTCTCTACAACACGCTAGGGCAAGTGCACCCATCGTTGGTGTAGTATAGTGATGGTAAGATACCGAGGTCGTCTAAGGACACAAGAGCTTTTAATACCGGATTATCGTCAACGTCTAATCGACCCAAATTTTGAGAAAATGTTTTTTAACAAGTAAAAATAAAGAAAGAAACTAAAGTAATAAAAGAAACAAATAAACAAGAGAGAATCACTTGCTTCCGACTCATCTTTTATACATCCTTTGATGATTTCCGCACCTTGAGTTTTAAAGAGATTATCTTAGTTATAGTGGCATGCTCCTCTTTTGGAGACAACGCTACCCTCAGCCATATTGGTCTGATTCAGCAGAGATACAGTCCCGCAAGACCGGAATATTGAAAGATAATTAAGTAAGTTATTAATGCAAAATGTGGCATGTCCCTCTTTTGAAGGCAACAGTACCCTCGGCCATATTGGTCTGAGTCAGCAGGGATACAGTCCCGCAAGGCCAATTTAAAGTTTTAATAGTAGTTTTTTTATAAGTGATCCAAGCCGTTCTTACTTTCCTCGATTTGATCTTATCTGTCTCAAAAGAAGTCCTAATAAGCTTAAATCAAGTCCTCGCATGATCTATACACTGAACGAGGCAAGAACTTTACCCAAACCACCCTTCCAACCCCTTTCTAGGCAGTTAACGTGCTTTATATATACTGTAAAGACACGAATGAGTGAATCAACGAAACTTGAAGAGATGATAGGATAAAATTCACTTTCAATATAAAAAACTACTTATTAAAGTCATTAATACAAACCCAATTAAAAAGTTAACAAGAGATTAAAAATCAAAAGTAAACAGATCTACATAAGAAATATCATCAAATTAAGTACAAAAATGAGTTAGAAACCCTAACCTCATGAATGAAATTCAACAGAATTAACAGATTTAAACTAGATTCAAACCTAAACAAACTCATTTATGAAATTGTAACAAAACCTTATCTACAATCACGAAATTTCATCATCAAATTTGTGAATCTAAATGTACTGACATCTAAACAAACAGATCTACATAGGAAATATCATCAAATTAAGTACAAAAATGGTTGTTAATGCCAAGCCGGTTCAGATGAACAACCCGTTTCTACAGTAGGTCAGCCGGTTCGGCTGGATAATCAACATGAAGTTATGGTAGTCCACGTGCCGGAGCATCGTCCTCCTCTTCCTCCGGCACCGTGCCTCTTTCTCTTTCTAATTTCTGCCAACTCTTTCTCTTAAATCGTTTTCTCAGCTTGAATATATTAGGGACTTGAAAATGGTAGAAGCTAGTGGTTTTTCCAAGCAAATAGTTTTTAAAAACTAGGTTTAGAATGAATAATTTGTTCTGACATAGTTTTTAACTTTACTCCATTAAAATTAATTTTAAAGTAAAAAGGTAAATAAATTGAATTTGTGTGGATAAGAATAGGCCAAGGTAAATAAATATTTTTATAATAGTTATAACGTAATCCGGGTCTTAAATCCGGTCGGACCCGATCTGACCTTTAACCCCGTAAGGCGACGGGGTCGACCTCCGGTCCGGTGCTGAAAACATTGTTCATTATTTTCAAATATATAAATAATAATAAATAATAGGATTGAAATTCAAATCGCGGAGTGAAAAACATTTAGTTACAACTGACTGAATCGAGTTTTTTTAATTTATACTTTGAGAACATTTGTTTAAGGACCAAAATACCCTTGTTCATAATTTTCAAATATATAAATAACAATATATAATAACAGGGATTTAACATTTGTTATTTATTAGATTAAGATTTATTTGTAAATTATATTTATTTTTATAGTATATTAGTTTTAATGGATTTAATAAAATACAAATTCATGAATACTTATATAAAACATTTATCCACAAATGTTGATAAATTCGAAATCTCAGGTGTGGAGAAAAAAAAAAGGTTTTGTTAAGGACCAAAATACTAAATATATAAATAAATCAAATAATAATATTACCCTGGCACAACATCAAACACCGCCTCCGGCATCGGCCCTCTTTTTAACCTCACGTCCATTGCCGGCGGCGACTTCTTATTTTGGTGTCTCACGGAGTGGGTGAGAAGTGACATGTTCTATTTATAAGGATTGGAGTGGGCTTACTAGTACTCAAAGGAGTGGAATGGGCTTATTAGTAATGGGCCAACGTTTTACTGCATTTGATTTTGATTTAAGGATTTTCTATTTTAAAAGGAGTAAACTGTCAAAATGGTCTATGAGGTTTGATCACTTTTACCACTTTAGTCTAAAACTCAAACCTTTTGAACCTGGGTCTCTGTGGTTTCAATTTTGTTACCATTTTCATCCAAAATCAAAATCTGGTAAGATGTTTTAGTTAACATCCAGTTTTTTTTGTCTTTTTCCTCTCTTTTAACGAAGGGCAAAATGGTCTTTTAACATTTTATTATAACAAATTAAAAAAATCTGACCATTTTGCTCTTCATTAAAAAGGAGAAAAAGACAAAAAACTGAATTTTAACTGAAAAATCTGACTAGTTTTTACTTTTGGATGAAAATGGCAACATAATTGAAACCACATGGACCCAGATTCAAAAGGTTTGAATTTTGGACTAAAGTGGCAAAAGTAACCAAACCTTAGGGACCATTTTGACAGTTTACTCTATATCTTTGCAAAAGACTCATATTTATCCAATGTGTTTTCTTTTGTCATTTTGTGATTTTTTTCTTTGTTCAAAGCCCTAATTAATCCATTTTGATTATCCATGTCAACTTTTCCTTTATGCATGTTTTATGTTTTTATTTGTACGTAAACTAAGTATAAGTTGGGTCACATATAATATGTTATGATTGTAGGGTATAAATTCGATTTACTTTAGCTTTTGATACAACCGTAATGCTTATATAGGTTATACTGAGTTAGATTGAATACATTCAAACGTGCATTTTCATATGGTTGATGCATCACATAACGTTTGGACTAATCTATTCAATGTTTACAATGGGTATGTGGCGCATCGCACGCGGGTCATTATCCTAGTTATATTATATCTATATTAAAAGAATGAGAGATCAATAGTGTCACTATGCTAAAATGCACAGGTGCGTTAGCCTATATTAAAAGAATGACACATGAATCGTGTGACCATGCAGAGAGATCAATAGTGTCACTATGCTAAAATGCACAGGTGCGTTAGCCTATATTAAAAGAATGACACATGAATCGTGTGACCATGCTAAAATGCATCAGTGCGTTTGCTAACTTGCACCGGTGCTTTTTTGAATTTAAATTTTGTTTTTTTTTCTTTTAGAACCGGTAGTATCGTACCGACTTTTTTTAGTACCGTTGTCAGTACTCATTTTTTGCATTTTTTTGGGCCTTTGAATAACGGTACCGCACCGTACTTAGCCGATCATTTTTTGTACCGGTACCCACTTTTCGCATTTTCAGGGTTGTACTTTTGGTACCAATAACGGTTCGGTACAATATCAATTTTTTTATTTACCTTAGAATGCCAGTAGCGTACCGTATTGTTCGTGTTTTTGTTTTACGTTTCTTTCCCAGTTTTGGTCGTCGTTCACTTGCTACTTAGCACGGTTTTATGCTCCCGCCCTGCAAAGCTGGTTAGGAGTGCACAAGTGACACTCTCGACTTTCTGATTAGTGTCGATATACATTCGAGTTCGTATACGTTTTACGTTACATGAGTCACTTGGTGTTATAAATTCATGTTTTTGTTTTATGTTTTTTTCCCGGGTTTGGTCTTTGTTGGTCTGCTACACGGTTTTACAGCCCTCGCCCAGCAACCGGGGGGGGGGGGGGGGGTGGCGAAGCTTGAAATTTTCCACCGGGGGTCGGAAGTCACCGGACCTAAAATTATATACCTAAAAAAATTATTTTTTATAAAACCGGGGGGTCGAAAACATATATACCTAAAAAATTCCATACGAAACGTACATACTTAACACTACTGAGGGAAAAGTTCGGGGGGTCGGGCGCCTCTCCGGCCCCTTCAATGCTTCGCCCCCCGGGGGGGGGGGGGGCTAAATACTAGTGCTAGTTAATAGTAAAGAAAGAATGTAAGGACTAACTTATACATTCTTGAATCTGTGCCCTTGTTTTTAAGGATGCCACCTTGTCATGTCACCCTTTATTTAAAAGCTCCATTACAGATACTCTAATATTATGTACAAACATTGATACGTATTACGTGACGTAACCTATACAAAATAGAATTACCACTGAAAAAAGATTAACATAAAATTATTCAGATAGGGTTTGGTTTAAATTGAGAATATTTGAATATTTAATTTAGTTTTCAATTGGTTGAGAAAAAAAAAATCAATCTAGATTCATTCTTGTCTTTGAACTTGTTTCAGCCTCCAAAATAAAGATTGCTACGAACCATATTCTCCCATTGATGCATTAATTTGTTTATTACATTCATCTTTATTTCCTTTATATCCTATCCCATTTTATTATATGGCCAAATTTCCCACAATCTATTTCTATATATAAATATTAGCGGAGAACGCACGTATTACGGTGGAGTCAACAATTTATAGCATTGTACTCGCTTTCCGATTGTTTATCAATTGTTTCGGTTTTTGTTAAATTCCGAATTACTTAAAAGAATATAATACCTTGGTTTTATATATTACCTAATATCCTAGAGGTGTAATTGAAAATGTGTATTAAAAGAATATAATACCTTGGTTTTAATGTGTTTTGACATTTCCATTTATTAAATACCAATAATACCAAGAATGCCCCTACTTAAAGTCTTAAAAATGGTGTGAAATTACTACAGTACCCATATCAAATCCTATATATAGTAGATATAGATATATATAGCACAATATTATGAAAAAGCAATACCAAACAATATAAACATAAACATCTCAGTCTTTAGCTACTGAGGTTTTTACTTGCATTAGATATCTGTCCATAACTCCCAAGTTGATGAACCAAAACCAACACCTTATGGCATAGCTATGTATGGCAACAAATTTACATTGGTGGTAATATTTGACTGACATTTCATATAAATATATTGTAAATAACTGATCCGAATTGTGTTCTTCCAAGCATCGAGATTTTTCACTATACCCGCTCTATAAATATAGAAAGAAAACTAGATGATACACGAAACCAAATTGGAAAATTTTGTTAACTTTCGGTTTGAGGACGCCAAAAACCTTTCTTACCAACGAGGAATCGTTGGTGATGTATGGTGGTTGACCAATGAAGTGACCGCAGAATATGTTTAAGCTTTTTTAACATTTCTATGGTATCTTCAACTATCACAACTCCACCTGGTCTTAATACGCGGTCCATTTCAATCGCACCATCCAACATGTCACACCTGCAGAATTGTTCCCAAGACCCATGAGATATTTGACACAAAACACAATAGATGTTTAAAGATTAGATATTTAAGAGTAATATGCCATTTTAGCCCCTGACAGTTTTGTGACTTTCGTCCAAAGATTTGCTTTTCCGCATCTGGATCCAAAAGATTTGAAATCTTGCTATTTTCATCCGGCTCGTTAACTTCATCTATTTTTCTCCGTTGAGTCAGGGGTATTTTCATCTTTTTGTTAGCTTAAAGGGTAATTCATATATTATTTTTGTTTTTTATTTAGTAAGGGTATTTTAAATGCTTGTACATAAAGTGAAAAAGGCTGAATTGCCCTTTAAGTTAACCAAAAGACGAAAATACCCCTAACTTAATGGAGAAAAATGGATGGAGTTAACGAGTTGGATGAAAATGGCAAGATTTCAAACCCTTTGGATCCAGATGCGGAAAGACAAACCTTTGAACGAAAGTCGCAAAACTGGTCAAACCTCAGGGACGAAAATGGCATTTTACTCTATTTAAAAAGATATGAGGGTAGTGATTATACCTCTGGGTTAAGTTGCCGAAAAGGAAGCTGGAATGTAGAAGATCATACGTTCTAGGATAAGTATTAAGTGATTCACACCAGTCATGGTATATACCGATCAGCCCTCTGTCAAATATTACAGGTAAAGTATCGGGCCCATTAACAGGAACAACATTCATCACCCATAGGGGTAGATCAGTCAACGCAGCAGCAAACCTGAAAACAAGTTAAAATATTTTAGACATCATAATTGGAGGAACTCAGTGATGGCATTTTTTACCCATTTACTTATGAACGGGTCGATTTGGGTTTTTCTAAATCTCAAATTGGTCAAACAAAAAAATAGCTAAAAGGGGGATAGGTCAAACGGGTCGAAAGTCACCCAAAGTCTAGTTTCAATGCATACAACCACCTAATATGTTTTATTCTACAATTCAAATTATCTTTACTCCAATTTTGTGTTTGTAATCATCTTAGTTTCTCGAGTAAAATGTCATTTTCATCCCTGAGGTTTGGCTACTTTTGCAACTTGCGTCAAAAGGTTTGTTTGTCCGCATCTGGATCCAAAAGGTTTGAAATCTTGTCATTTTCATCCAACTCGTTAACTCCATCCATTTTCTCCGTTAAGTCTGGGATATTTCCGTCTTTTTTGTTAAATTTAAAAGGGAATTCGGTCTTTTTCACTTTATGTACAAGCATTAGCATAATGTACAAGTATTCAAAAGATCAAATTGCCCTTTAAGTTAACAAAAAAATTACCCCTAACTTAACAGAGAAAAATAGATGGAGTTAACGAGCCTGATGAAAGTAGCAAGATTTCAAACCTTTTGAATCCATATGCAAAAATCAAACCTGTGAACAAAAGTCGCAAAACTGGCCAAACCTCAGGGAACAAAATGGCATTTTACTCAGAAAATTAACAAAAAAATGTTTGCCTGATCAACCAAATCCTATCCTTCTCAACTCAGAAAAAACAACCTGTTTCAACCGAAACTTTTTTTGACATGTTACGAAAGAAACCTGTTATATACAAATAACTAACCCGCCATAACCAGCATTCATATCCATCACATTCCTCACACTCGACCAGTTTACACCAAGCCCTCCAATGTAAAAATTCCTAACAACTTCAGACCAGCGTCTTGTATCCTCATGAAAGATCCTTTCAGCATCCGGACCAGTTGAAAGACTTAACGGTTTACTTTTAAGCCTTTGAGGCCAAGGTTTAGGCCACGTACTTTTTACTGGAATTGCGGAAATACAGCCATCAAGGGGTGTATACCTAAATGAGAATGGAGATGATTATAATTAAGGTTATTGTTATGATGATGAATTGAAATGGTACGAACATGTTTTTATTTACCATGAAGTGTTGGGCCGGATGTTTTCGTCGCATAGTGGTGGATTGTTTTGTTTACGTGATTCGTAGCAGGAAGACGAAAGAGGCTTCTCGTATATGACCAGTCCTATTCCAGATGAATCAAAACTTTTAGCCACTACCTTCCAGCATATAGATTCAGTGAGAGCTACCATGGCTGCAAGAAAAAAAAAACAGAAAACTTCAATCAAACAGGTTGATGATTGATTTTAGGATAAAAGGGATAACAACTTTAGTTGCTCGAGATCGGCTCGAGATAAAGCTCGAAACGAGCAGAGCCTTATCGAGCCCAAGCCGAGCTTGAGCCTAAAATAAAGCTCGTTTATTTATCGAGCCCGAGCTCGAGCTTGACATGTGAAGATCGTCAGGCTCATTGAACCTTATCGAGCCTTAGTGTAATATTAGTTTCTATTAACATTTAATAACATATACCCCTTATTTAAAGTTGTCTAATAAACGAGCCGAGCCCTAACCTAAAAATAAGCTTGTTTAGTAAACGAGCCCGAGCTCGAGATTCACTTATCGAGCTCGCGAGCCTATTATTTATATTATTTTTTATTTAATATGCTAATTAATAGATTATACACGAGCCGTGCTCAAGCTTGAGAAACTACCATCGAGCCAAGTTCGAGCTTTGAAAACAAAGCTTGAACCGAGCTCAAGCTCTCATAAGTTAATCGAACTCGAGCTCGGCTCGTGTGCACCCCTTAGTAGAGGCTGCAAGATGGGCGGCTCAGGTGGATTGTGTAATGGGTAACACGGGTTAAGGTTGAAATGGGTCATTTTTTGTGACTGTTGAAACAGGATTGCCTGGATTGAGTTGATTCACGAATTCTTTTTGTCCTTTTTTTTTTTAATTATTATTCTAATAATAATCTAAATCCTTTGATAGAATTATTTAGAAGGATGCATACAAAAAAAGACTTTAGCAGATTTTCAACTTGTTCAACCCATTTAACAGGTTCCCTTTTCGCGAATTTTCCATTTGACCCGCTTGAGATAAAACACAGCCTGAATCGACCCGTTCAGAAGCAAACTGGCCAAACAGTTCTGCACATGAATTTATTGTCATTTAACTACCAAAAAAAAAAAACTAGTTTAGAGTTGCACTATACATTCCCAAACTTTTTTATCTCTTTCATCATCACGATAAACTGGTGTAGCAGACCAGATAAAAACTCCACCAGGCCTCAGAATTCTGTTTAACTCCAACAACGGCTTTCCACCTGAAAAATCAATCATGAAGATTACTATAGTCTAGAAGTTATAACATAGAAAAAAGAAATATAAGAGTAAAATGACATTTTCGCTACTCAGGTTTAGCCAGTTTTGCGACTTTCGTCCAAAGGTTTGTTTTTTCGCATCTGGGTCCAAAAGGTTTATAATCTTGCCATTTTCATCTGGCTCGTTAACTCCATCCATTTTTCACCGTTAAATCAGGGGTATTTTCGTATTCGTTAACTTAAAGGGCAATTCGGTCTTTTGAATACTTGTACATTATGCTAAATGCTTGCACATAAAGTGAAAGAGACCAAATTGTCCTTTAAGTTAACAAAAAAGATAGAAATACCCCTGACTTAACCGAGAAAAATGGATGGAGTTAACGAGACGGATAAAAAATGGCAAGATTACAAACCTTTTGAATCCAAATGCGAAAAAACAAACCTTTGGACGAAAGTCGCAAAACCGGCCAAACCTCAGAGACAAAAATGGCATTTTACTCGAAATATAATAAAACTTTAAAATTTTCAAAACCAGTACCATCTCCATCCCAATGCACCCTGCATCGTGCACAGTGAATCAAATCAAAAGCGTTATCCGGAAACGTCAGTCTTTGTGTTCCGATTACTGAAAGTGTGGCGGGAATTCCTCTTTCAAGCGCAAACTGTATTTGAGCTTCGTGTTCGTCTTTCGGAGCAAATGACATTGTCATAACATCTTTTTCCATCAAATACCCACCAAAGCTAGCAACACCACAACCGACGTCGAGAATCACTCGTGTACGCTTCCCCCAACCAATCTTCGGTAGATTCTAGAAGATTATAAGAAATATGAACATAAGCGGGTAGCTATGCAGTTAATATCGGTGATATATTGGTGTTATCGATCCCCATGTAAAATATCAGTGTCAAATATCGGTATCGATATTATCGGCGATATTGACCGGTATTTCCAACATTTGACAGATATATCACCGACATTCCCGATATCAGTACCTTTCTTCTTAGTTCTACCATTCGTCTTTCTTATTATTGCTGCTATTATTGTTTTAAGTCTTCATTCTTAATTGTTAGTGTTAAATGTTGGTGTTTTAAGTTTTAATGAGTTCCTACTTGCTACAATTGTTAGTGTTGTGCAAGTTGCAAAAGGTTAACATGGTAATGGTAGGAGAGTCTACTGAATTTTTAGGGTTAAATTACTATATATATATAAATTCTGCATGATATTAAAATTACCGATATCCCACCATGATAACCTATATCTCAAATATCGGTCCTTGACCGATATTCGATATTTTACCGCTTTAACTGCTTAGGTAGGTAGTGAAACATCAAGACAGTTACATTGTCACTTTGTCAGTGAGAATATAATAACTAAGTGTAGCAATTAATCGCTGTTGCTATTGATAAACAAAAAAGGAATAAAGAGGGTAACTTGATAGCGCTAAATGTTACCTTTTCTATGTATTGGATGTAATGAGTAACTCCCTCTTTAAATTGAGTACCTCCTCCTGGGAAAAGAAGATAATCACCGGATCTTTTCACCCAGTTTTGTTCCTTCTTGTATTCGACAAGCTTAAGGTGAGGGACATTGTCAAACCATATCTGTAAATTAAATTTGCGTGTTAAATTGAGAAATATGTATCATTTATTAAACAGATAAAAAGAACGTTAATCTGTAGAGGAATTAACCCAACAAATGAACACGATTAGCAAAAAAAGACGGTGATTTTACGTATGTTCAGACCAGGAATAACAAAATGTTTACCAAGTTAATATGACTCACACCTAAAAATCAAGTAGGAGCATGAAGAATCTATGTCTATGCAAAAAGACTAAGTTCGTTTCGGAAAATGTGCAAATACTAGGCCAAAACTTACACAGCAAACCAGTCTAGGTTAATGTTGTTATTGTAGGATTTGGACTCTTGTACCAACCAATATTGTCAGCAATAGTCATGGTTTAAAAAAACGGCCGAGGCGGTCGTACTGAGGCGCGCCTCAGTTCGAAACGGAGGAAAAACGCATATGAGGCGGCGCCTCAGGTTCAGGAATTATACGGACGCCTCAGTTGAGTGAGGCGTAAGTTTCAGATCTGAGGCGGTACGAAAATGGCGAGGCGTAAGTATATTTTTTTAGGCGCTTCTGGTAAGCTTCCGGCCAAAAAACGACTTTCCGGTGACTATTCCGGCCGGATTCCTGCCCAGTTTCAGGCGAACTTTTGCAAACTAGTGCCATTTTTCGTCTGGACAGTGGTTGTGAATGGATCATCGGAGAGCAGAAATTTGATGAAGATGAAAAGAAAAATAATGAAAACAATCTGATTTCAGATCTGAGGCGGTATGTGTTTTGAAGAGAAGAGGAGATTGCTTAAAAACTAAGCTTAACAGTGTTTTGTTGCAGAAAAAGCTACCTTTTGCAGAAAAAGCTACCCTTTTGATGTTAAGTATTTATTATTTTATGATATATATAATTTTAATATTTATTTATTAATACCGCCCCGGCCTTACGCCTCATTCCGCCTCAATACTTACGCCTCGCGCCTCGAAGGGAAAACGCCTCGATACTTACCAGCGACAAGCTACCTATACCCAATGTAGCGATAGCGAGCGCTATTTGATGTTTAGCAATAACGTTTAAGGATTTTTTTTTAAATAGGGGTTTATTCACGAATTTAAGGTTTTTTGATGCAAGTACTGAAGATTACAGCTGTTTGGTCAATTAAAATGCCTAAAAATCCGGTTTTTAATATATATTTTTTAAAAGAAAAAAAAAACACTATTTGTCACTATTGAGCGCTAAACATCAGATAGCGATAGTCCAGCGCTACGCTATTCGTTATAGCGCTCGCTATCATCGCTATTTGAGGCATAGTTATCAAAAGCGAGCGCTTTTGGCGCCTAGGCGCTTTTTCTGGGCGACTCGCATTTACTGCGCTTATAGTTCCTAGGTAATAATAGCGCAGCTTATTTCATCCCATGCGTATTTAATTCCGGCGACGGTGCTGCTTTCAGCCGGAAACCTGGAAGAACGGGGAAGAAGAAGAAGAGAGCGGCTGCGTTCATGAGTGTGTTAGGCTTTTAGGGTTTTAAATAAGTTTAGGTATTTAAACATTTAACCCCTCTATCTTTCCCTAGTTTACATTCAGTCCCTAAAACTTGTATTTTTTTACTTAAAAAGTGTAAAACTTGTTTGTGTATTTAAACATTTAACCCCCTGTACCTTCAGTAGTTTACATTTGGTCCTTAAACTTTTTAATTTATACATAAAAAGTATAAAATTAACATTATAAATACATATATAAATTATAAATAGCTGTTTTTTTATTTTTTGAATTATCTACTACCTTATCGCTTTTTTTTTCTCGGGCGCACGCTTTATTTGCGCCTATCGCCTAGGCCCTAATCAGTGCCTATGCGCCTAGAGTGCGCTTCACGCCTTTGATAACTATGATTTGAGGTAAAACAATATTTATAACCCAATATCTCTCCCCAGGGGTGGCAAATGGGCGTTTTGGGGCGTTTTTTAGGGGAAAAACGCCCAAAAAACCCCCCACTACGCATGGTCTAACTATGTAATATTTCTAAGGTATCAAAGTTATAGTCTTCCAATGTATGGTATGATTGAAAAAGCCTATGTTGCTTTTTCCAACATTAAATAAGAAATTACGAATCTACCTCCTTCATTTAATCGACTAAATTACGATAACCTGCTCGTGCAGCCCTGCAGGCTTCCTGTTTCTATGGCAATAAAAAAACAACTTAACAGGACTCTTGTTTCAGTGACAATAAATAATCAAGTCCACTAGATCATCTACATATAACAGGACTGAGAACTCTTGTTTCTATGACAACAGATAATCATCATCATCATGCTCAGTAAATCCCACCAATAGCAAGGCAAAGCAAAGGTAGGGTCTGAGGAGGGTAAGATGTAGACAGCCTTACCTCTACCCCGTAGGAATAGAGAGGTTGCTTCCAATGAGACCCCCGGCTCGATGGTAGTTTTGTATCAAGCCTTAGACATAAGGCACGTAACACTCGACAATTAAGATAAAAGCCAATTAGTGCATGTACTCTCTTGTCTTTCGGCTATCAACGCCACCACATGATGCATGATTAACCATCCCCCTCTTTTAACATTATTTTCACGAAATTAGTCAAATAACGTTAGAATTAGTGCACTTCCACTTCCCCCCCCCCCCCCCCCGAGCGCCCACAAATATATACAATATATGCGCATACCGCAAGCAGGGCGTATATGACAACAGATAATCAATAACTTGAATCAAACACCTTCTATAATTCATCACTTACACATTCCAAACCAACATTTCAATTCAACATTAATCTAAACACAACAGAAATAAACCTTACCAAACTATCAAACTAGCAATCTCACCATATCCCGACTTTTCGGCCACGAAACCGGCACCTTATACCCAACCGGCAACGGAACCAAACACCTAGGGTTAGGATCCGGACAATGTCTCTCTCTATGCTCCATATGCCGTCTCGATTTCAACGACTTAATAACCTTCCAGTTATCCAAACACGGTATGTAATCAACCGCTAACGGTCCCGGACACACCTTCCAGTTATCCAAACCCTCACCAGTGTCGACTTCATCCGAAGCAACAAACGTAACAGAATTAGTTACGTTACTGACGATTTCTCGAAACGGCGACGTTTTGGTTATAATTGGTTGACGGAGAGTTTGGGAGGTGTTGGTGGTTAGGATGAAGAAGGCGACGGAGATTAGTAGGAGGATGAGAGATGCGATGAAGGGGTATCGACGGAGGTTTTGAACGGAAAGTGGCATTGTCGGTGGATGGGAAAGTGTTGTTGGTTCAGATCTGTAAAATGATCGGAGAGGACGAAGAGTGTGAAAACGCGTTAAAAGCTTTTGGGGGTTTGTAGAGCGGTAAAGGGGGTAGTGATGGGTTGGGTTTAAAATACAGTTAAAGTATTCGTGAAGTATGATTGGAGAGATTCGATCGTGTTAGATACTTAGATCACAACACGTGTCTGATTTTATGCGTGACGATTGATATAGATATTCATATATAGTAACGGAAGTCTTGGGATTATAAATTACATATTACAAAGTACAAGTGTCCGAAAGTTTAAAATAATATACAGGCTGAAAGTGTACTAAAAGAAGATCCACAGGCGGATCGAAAATGAACAAAATGAAATTTTAGACTACTAGGCCTTGCGTAGAGTTGCAAATTCCAATATGCATATACCGAGCAGTTTCAGCCTATTCCGTATTTATTAACCTGCGCTTAGTCTTTTGAAAATACGTCAGCTTTCGTTGGTAAATACAATTAACCGACACATTTTGGAAATCTTTTTAAAATCATTTTTATACGATTTGGTATATCATTTTCATAAATAACTTGGGACAAAGTGATATCTCTTGTTACCAGTATTGCATGCTTGTCAATACATATGGGGTCTGGAACTAAACTCTGATACATGATTAACCAACACACCACTTTTCAATAAAAATATAATAGCATTAGCGTCGGTCAGATGTATGCCTACAACCCTTCGCTTAGGTCGTGGCCACTTGCAATTAAGTGAGCCATGCATATCCAAGACCCGGTCGCATTAACCCCCAATGTTTAAGTTATCAAGCATAACGGATTAAAACGGGTTATTTGGATTTTGGACATCATTCATCATTGATCTCATACCCGACCAAGCGGTTAATGCATCCCAAGCACGTATAGGGAAAATAGGCTAAGAGTAATTACCTGAGCTTATCTTTACAAATAAAACATGTTTAAGCACAACCGTAATAAAAAAACAACCTAATTACAGGCACAATTTACTTGAGACTCCTAGTCTGGGATGGACGAAACTATGATTTGTTAGAATGTTAACGGGTCTTATTCAAGTCATAAGACTCGGACTGGTTAACTTATAATAAATAGGTACGGTTCGTTAGATTAATCGGAAACCGGATAGAATGTGGTTTGCACCCTCACGAGTACTACGACTCGTATAATATGGGTCAAACAACCATACATTCTGGTTAGAACTGATTTGGAAAGATTTTGACCCGATTTGGCTAACTTATGTAAAGTATGTTCTATAAGTCAATCGTACGTGCATAGGCGGCATCGGGTGATCGGATGGGTCTATGGTAAGTCCACTAGGCCAAAACACGTTTATTATGTTACCACATCAGTTTATAACTCAGATTATATGTTCATTATGTCTCAACATCAATTTATGCGCAAAAGGGCAATTTAGGCATTTTTAGGCATAATGTAAGGAACCCGGGACCTCCGGTTCGTTTACAAACACCCCAGGCGTTGGGTTGTGTTTGTTTCTTGTGTAATATTATGTTCAGTTAATAAACTTAAACAGTAGTTAGGATTTCACCCAGATTGGTTTTATTAACAAAAAAGATCAGTGTGCAGCGAGAAACCAGTGGATGGCCAGGTCGAACCCATGACCTCCGGGCTGTTGACACATGCCCCAACCACTGGCCTGTGTTTTCCTTTGTGTTATGTATCTTTCATTTATTAAATTTAAACCCAAGCTAAGCTTTCAGCATGTTTGCTTTTATAAAAAAAAAAAAACAACTTGCAGCGAAAAACCAGGGCATGGACTCGAACCCGCACCCTGAATGTATTATTTAAGGTCTTTACCCACTGAGCCACAATCATTAGTTCTGAAATGTTTTAGTCTATGTTTTATTTAAACATGTATTGGCTTCCATCATCTTCTTCATTGTATTAACCAAACCGACACCCTCACCCTATGAACCTGCATACTCGGTGTTCATACAAGGTATAACCATATCATCGATGGTTGAAATGAAACAGACAATAAGGATAAACGTAAGAGTGTTATACCGAAACAAGGTGACGTGAACTCTAGATGTTTCCGGCGACGTCCTCGTATCTCCGGTGGGTTATGGGTTCGTTTGTGTCACACCCCGATATTTCCACGTATTACCGGTGGGCCCGGTGGGGAGTATCGTGACGTAGTTGATAACTTGATATCATCATAGTCAAATAATTACAGTTCAATGCACAACGGAAGTCTAAAAGTAATAATATTACAAACCGATTCGAAAGTAACATAAAATATTACAAACGGATTGTAAAAGGATCCACAGGCGGATCTAAGATAAAAGAAAATTTGTTCAACAGATTTAAGCATCAGAAGCTTGCAAGACTCTTTATTTGATACTAGGAGTAGCCAGCCCATTTCGCTTAGTACCTGCACTTAACCTTTTTGGAAAATACGTCAGTTTACACTGGTAAATACAATTAACCGACACTTTTGAAAATATTTAAGAAAATTGATTTAAATGCACAAGGCACAAATATTCTATATAACTTGGGATAATTATTTAAAAATAATATTGTAAAAGATTTATATGTTTATTATACATTCAGGGTCCGGGATAGAAGCCGGAACAAGATTAACAGACACACCACATAATATAAACCCACGGCTAGAAAATTCTCAACAAGCGGGTATATCTTTTTACATACGCACCGGCACGTGTATGCCTACACCCCGTGCTTAAGTCGTGGTCATTTCAATGAATGAGCCGAGGATATCCAGGACATGGTCATTAACCCCCCAAAGGCTTAAAACAAACAAAACAGATTAAACGGGTTATCTCAATGATTTAACCATTATTCGATTAAAGATTCGATACCCGACCAAGCGGTATTATTAAATACCGTACCCCAAGCCTGTGTAAGGGAAAATAAGTTAAAAGTATTTACCTGAGCAAAATTTATAAATTTTAAATCTCAGTCGTATAACAATCAGCAAACACAGGTAGCTTTTACTGGGCTCCTAATCTGGAACGAAGGTTTTAATAACCTATTAGATTCCTAACGGGTCTTATTTAAGTCTTAACTTAGACCGGTTAGTTTTAATGAAAGGTTTACGGTTCAAAACGCAAGATTAAGCGATGACCGGATTAGAATGTGATTTAGACCCGACAAGTATGAAGACTTGTATAAAATGGGTAAACTAAATACATTCTGGATTTTGAAGTAAAAATGATAAGGTTTGACCTGTTTCGGTTAATTTATGCAAACTAGTTACATAAACCGCACCGAACGCGTATATGATGGGTAACCAAATGAATCATGTACATGTTCCATAAGTTAATATGTTTTAAATATGTGGTGATATCAGTAGGATACCTTCCATTATGCCCAAAATGAATTTAAAATCAATTTATGCCCCACAGGGGTATTTTGGTCATTTTAATGTTTATAAAAGAGGTTAAATAGAATTCTAAGGTTCTGGTCTAAAACAATCAGAAAAATATTTATTTTAATAAGTTATATCAGTAAGATATTATACATATGTGAATTTTATCATTTATGACCAAACTATACACCGTAGGGGAATTTCGGTCATTTCACATATGTTAAAAGGGTTAAATTTGGAATTCCGAGTTCAAAACTTTTACTTACTGTTAAAGTATAAAAATTCACTCATAACATCAGTAGGTAATGAGTCTTAGGTGCCAAATATGGTTTTAAACCATACTATGCGCCTAAATCGCATAAAAGTCGGTATTTGACGATATTCGGGTTGATTAAGAAAATCTGAGATTTTGACCAGCCTTTACAGTTTAAAATAACTTATTTATTATATAAAATCAGTAGAAAAAGATTTGATATGTAAAGGATGTGTAAAACTCATTTTATTAGCAAAAGGGGTATTATCGTCAATTACCGAGCCTATGCAAGAACTCTATGTTATGATCAGTTTAAAATTTAATAAAAATTTCCAAAAATCCCTAATTATTATATTACATCAGTGGGTAAAATGTTTGGTGTCAAAATTTGAGTTTAAGTAGGATTTATGTTGAAAATGTCGTTTAATTAATAAAAAGGCTTTCATTTACGACATTGTGCATAACTCTCATTTTAGACCATAAACTGATGTCAAACTTTTAGGACATGTTTATAAATCAGTAATAAAGGTTTTTGTCCTCTCACATTTTAAAAATCTCGTTTTATTATCAAAAGGGCATTATGGTCAATATTTAAGCATTTAACCGAAACATGCAAATGAATCGGATTATTAAGGAACCATGTAGCATAACCTCAAAGGGTTTTACTAACATATAATATGGTCCTAAAGGAACCTTAAGGCATACCTAAAACAAGCTAAATCGGCTCAAAACTGAAAGTCAAAGCAAAAGTCTACTTTTGCGACTTTCGGTTGCGAACCGAGCCTAAACTCAGAATTGTCGGGTTGAACATGTCTAAACATGTTCTTATATTATTTACCAAGTTATTTTAGTGTTAAAACATGTTCCATAACCTATGCATTATCAGTTATGAATTTATTTGTAAAATTTGCTTCTGTTGACTTTTTAATAACAAGTTTGACCCGACAACTGACCAAGTTAGACTGATAATCAGTAAGTGCCCTTTTATGGGTTTATTACCTACATAATTACCAACTCATAGCCACTTTCAATTCGAATAATGGCTGGACCATTAGTGATTAATCACTATGTCAAAGCTTAATTACGATAGCTTTGACTTTTGGTCATTAAACTAATAAAACTTGAACTTAGGAGGCTAAGAATGCTTACAATAACTCTTAGCACGAAATATGACCTGAGGAAAGCTTCCTAGAGCTCCAAGGGACTCCAGAGAATGAGTTGTGAAGTGATTTTGAGAATGTGCAATGATCAATGAAAAACAAGGGCCTTATATAGCAAATTCTACTTCACAAGATCACTCCACATGCCCCTATATTGATCCCTGATGATTCCAGGTGTCCCTAGTGCATGAAAAACTGTAACACCTCGAAAATTCACGTCCTATAATGTGTTGACACGTGTCATAAAGTTTGAACGTGTGAAAGAATATTATAAAAGGACTAAAGTTGACAAACATGGAAAGTATGTAATTATACGGATTCTAAGTGTCAACAGTGAATGAATATACTTCATAATAACCCTACATGATGTTTATAACATCAAACGAATAAATCATGGATCATACGAAGCTAAAAGTGAGAGATTACAAACTACAGGGGTCAAATGTGTCAACATGTTAAAGATATACCTCTGAGTGATCTTTTGACAAACCCGAAGCTTTGTAAATATAAATTATGCTCACTAGAATGCACGATTAAAATTTCATAAAGTTTCGTTATCGTATGAGAAAGTTATGATCAAATTCGTGTACGAGGGGTTAAAGCGTCAACGGTGAAAGTTATGACTTTTCGGGTTAACCGGAAGTGTCCAGGGACTTGGCAAAGTGAGTATAAGTCATAAAGCCCTTGTATATAAATAATAAGGGGTCAAAATGCAAGAATTAAGCTTGGTTGACCTTTCGGAGCACCAAGAGCCAGGGATGCAAACTGAAAAATGGAAGAATTGCCCCTGAGGAAGGCTAGCGGTGCGCTACGTCAGAAGCGTAGCGGTGCGCTAGGGATGCCCAGTAACAGAAACTTGGCTGTTGGCTGTTTTAAGCGTTGCAACTGACTTTTAATCGATTTTCCTCATCACCCTTGGCCCCTAAACAACCCCTGGAACATCTAGGACACTTGTAAGTGAATTGTGGTGGGTTGTAGACTTGTGTGTCAATCTTTTGTGGTGTTTAAAACACTATATAAGGGCCATGAGTTGCAAACATTCACTCACACCTTCATCTGCATTTCTTGAGCACTTCTGGAGCTTAGGAGCAGACCCAATACCTTCCTACTCGAGCTTAGGACTTGGGTAAGTATGCTAGACCTTCCTCGGTTTAGTTTTTGCTTAGTTATTAGCTTAAAAGTCAACCGTCGTAATTAACGGTTGACTTAACGATTAATCGCTAATGGTCAATCGATTAGTCAAACGAAAAGTAGTTATAAGTTGGTAATTAGGTGGGTAATAAACCCCTAAAAAGGTTCCCCCTGATTCCCATTCTAACCAGGTCAAATGTCGGGTCAAACTTTTAATTAAAAAGTCAACATAATGCTTAAAATGTCGTTTGTGCATAATTAGCTATCTAGAACATATATAACCTGTTTGATCATTGTTATAACTTAGTAATAAGTGTAAGAACATGTCCAAACATGTTCAACCCGACTATTTCCTGTTTAGACCCGGTTCGGAACCGAAAGTCACATAGTTTGACTTTCACTTTGACTTTCAGTTCTGACCCGTTTAGGTATGTTTTTGAAATGCCTCAGAGCTTAAAATGGATTAGGTCACATGTTAGAACAACCCTCGGTGATTATACACCTTGGTTCACTAGTTATCCAATTAATATGCATATTTCCGTTAATTGCTCATATGTTGACCGTTATGCCCTTATTACCTTAAAAAGTGATTTATGAAAATGTAAAAGTGTAGAAACCTTAAATACTGATATATAAACTTGTATGCAAAGTTTGACATCAGTTTGACTTGTAGATTAAGAGTTATGCTCAATATCGCAAAATTAAAGCTTTATGTTAATAAAATGGCGTAATTAGCGTATAGCCTAGTTAAGCCTACTTTTTGGTATCAAACTTAATACCCACTGATTTAATATATTATTTTGGGATTTTTAAAGATTTTTAATTAATTTTAGGCTGAGCATAACTAGTAGTCGTAGGCTTAATCCGGTAATTGTCGGTTTTGCCCTTACGGGCCATAAAATGAGTTTTAATTATCTAAACGACTCCAAACCTTTTGCTACTGATCACATATGATAAATAAATTATTTTAAGCCTTCTGGAAATATAAAAATATCAGATTTAGGTATCAAACCCGGAAATGGCCTTTAATCGCCTTATTGAGCGTTTTTAACGCATAGTATGTTTTAAAAGCATATTGAACATACCCGGGTTGATACCTACTGATATATGAGGAAAATTATGATGTTTTAATAGTAAGCAAAGGTTGATGAACTCAGACCTCAGTTTTGAGCTTTTCGGCTTATGTGAAATTACCAAAATACCCCTACGGGGCATAGTTTGGTTAAAGATGATAAATTTCACATATATGCTTTAGTCTACTGTTATAACTCATCAAATTGAGTATGTTTGATGTTTACATCAGACCTGTAACTCAGTTAAACATCTAAGCGCTTTTACAAACTTTAAAATGACCAAACTACCCCTACGGGGCATAGTTTGTGTTTAAACTAGTTCGGGGCATAACGAAAGACATCCTACTGATGTCACAACATATTTGAAGCATATTAACTTAGGAAACCTGTATATGGCTCTTACGGATACCCGTTACGCTTATTTCGCGTTCGGTTCGGTTTATGTAACAAGTTTACATAAATTAGTCGAAACGGGTCAAACCTTATCGGTTTTATCTCAAAATCCAGAATGTGAATAATAAACCCATATTAAACAAGTCTTCAAACTTGTCGGGTCTAAATCACATTCTATCCGGTCTTCGCTTAATCGTGCGTACGAACCGTATCTTTGAAACTAGCCGGTCTAAGCTTAAGCTTAATTAAAGACCCGTTAGGATTCTAATAGGTTATTAAAAACCTTCGTTCCAGATTAGGAGCCCAGTAAAAGCTATCTGTACTTGCTGATTTGATATACGGCTGGGATTGAATTTATATTTAGCTCAGGTAAATACTTTTAACTTATTTTCCCTATACGGGCTTGGGTTACGGTACATAGCGTACCGCTTGATCGGGCATCAAATCTCCACGCTTAGTGGGTAGTTGAATAATTTGATCGGCTCGTTTTAAACAGTCTTGTTTACTTTAAAGCCTTTGGGGGGTTAATGACCATGTCCCGGATATCCTCGGCATTATCTTACGAGATGGCCACGACCTGAGCACGGGGTGTAGGCGTACACCTGTCGGTGTATAACTCATTATTGTGGTGTGTCTATTGATCTTTAACCCGGATACGTTCCGGGCTACTGAATGCATAAGTAACATGTAAATCGTTCACAAGATTATAATATTAAATAATTCTCCCAAGTTAAAAAGATTAATTTTGCCTCTGTGCATTTTAATCAATGTGTCAAGATATTTTGTGCCACGTGCATTCAAAACAATTTACAAACTCTTTTTCCAAAATGAGTCAGTTGAATGTATTTACCAGTGTAAACTGACGTATTTTCCAAAAAGGCTAAATGCAGGTACTATACGAACTTGGCTGGATAATTCTCCTTAGCATCAATAGAAGTCTCGCAAGCTTAAGATGCCTAAAAGTCTGTTGAACTATTGTTTCCATTTTATGTTCGATCCTTCTGTGGATAAACTTCCGGATATTGTGACAGTTGATATTACAATAATAAATTCGGTTGTATTATATTTTCAATTGCTTCCGCTGTGCTTAATAATATTGTGTTGTTTGACTATTATGTTGCCAACCATGACGTCACGATACTCCCCACCGGGCCCACCGGTGACACGTGGAAATCGGGGTGTGACAAAAACCATTAGCACAGTCTCTGGTATCGATTTGAGGCATGCAAAGGCGGTGGAACTGGCTGAACTTGCAGTTGTCCAAATCTTTCTGCACCTGGCTCTATCTCGCGGCCCGCGTAAGCATTGGTCTTGGCTTACGCGGCCCGCGACAATGGGGAGGATCGGTAAAAACTTTGCAAATCTTGCAATTTCAGTCCCTGGTCCATTTAAACTTTATTTTACTTTCATTTATTGCACTTAGGACCCCCATAGTTATCTTTTAAGGCCTTGGGCCAAAAACTAACTCCGTTAAGCTCCCAGTTAGTTGTACGATCACCCGAATAGTCTTGTTTTCATCGAAACTCCACAAAATTAATATCTAATATTCTTGAGAGCAACATATTAAATTATTACAATGTTTTTAGGATCGTTAAAAGTTCACTCAGAGGTAACTTTTAACATGTTGACACTTTTAACCCTTATGCTTCGTAAAGTTTTAAATTTAAGCGCAAACGGTTTTCAATGTCAGATAATTTTATTCATCAAAGAATACGAACATCTTATGAGGTCATTCAGAGGCACGAGTTTGGCATGATGACACGTTTGATCCTTTTACTTACATATTTAATTTGTTTGACAACTTTAGTCCCTCCAGATCAATTCCTTACACGTTTAAAGTCCATGACACGTGTCTTTAATATACTGGACATGATTTTATGAGGTGTTACAGTTTGAGAGTAGAGAGAGAGGTGGTAAACGAGATGAAGGATCCTCGAATCTGTTTATATAGGAGTAGATAGGGATGAGTTCTGCTAGGGTTTTTAGGGTGGTGGTAGCCGTCAATGGTTTTGTAGTGGTACAAGGAAAGATCTTAAAGTGTGAATCAAGGGGATGGGATCACGTCTAGATACGTGATTGGGTCTAAAAGCAGAAACATGAAAACAAGGATTAATTCCGATTAGTTAGGACATTCCATAGTCGGTCGTTCAAGTTTGGGTGGCAATTATATTTCAAAAAGAAGCTTAAGTCCAAAGCATATGATTTGTCTGAATGTGACACTTGTGTGGTGCAGTGGTTTGCTTGTTGTTTGTTAGTTGTTTAGCTGTGTAGCCCCGGGTTCGAATCCCGTGGTCTACCAGTTTTTTTTCTTTTCTATTCTCTGATTAGTTTATTTAAAAGGATCCCAAAATTTCAAATAGCTCACAAAGGTCCCTCTACTTTTGTAAACATTTAACTTAGTTAAGTAAAGATTGCATTTTCTTTGTTTACTTTTTAACCTAAATATCTAACTTACTATGTTTTATCGTTTACATTTCAAGACTTCGTTATTCATAATAGAGTATATATATGTGGGTATATGATAAGAATGAAAGTTTAAATAGAATAAAAATTCCATTCGCGTTTATTTATTACAAGTTCAATTACAAACGTTACGGGTTTTATGACCCGTTTTTCGACGAATGTTACATTAGGGGCTCCTACTTTTGCAGCCAGTCCCAATGGTCAGAAAAGCGTATCGTCAGTGTCTCAGGCTGCTTCAAAGGCAATGTCCCAATGGTCAGAAATGTGTTTCGTGGAAACAATTTTTCGTTGGAAAGAGAGTTTGAGGAAGTGTTTAATGAGTCCTCCAATGGATTGGAATGACAAGGATATTCAATGGTTTTTTGCAGACAATGAAAGGCTGTAACATTGTCCATATGAAAATGTCTTACAACTTTCTTTAACCGCGAAATACTATTAGGTTTAGTTTTAGGTCAATCATCATCATCTTGGTCCTCCGGATCCAAACATTTAGTGCAAACTCCATTGCTATTAGCAAATCACTTTTTCTGTCGAAAAAAAAACCTATATAAGAAGTCCTGAAATAACATTTACAATATTATTTTCAATGATGTAGAAAGTTGTAAGACATTTTCATATGGACTGCATGCTTATTCTGCATCAAACTATGTGAAGACTTGGTCTGCTTCAGGGGAGGGAGTATACATGTAAGCTTCAATATTCTACTTCTTTTTTATAAACTGAAAAAAAAATTAAAAATCCATTAAAAAAGAATATAAAAATACAATTAATGAAAACGTTAGATGATTTTACCTCTATAATCTCTAGGACCTCCAACCATAGGTTCTTGTTTTTCCTACCAAGATACTCATCAGTATAAAACTAAATGCAAGTGAAAAATGAAATTCGGTAAAATGAATATAAAAACCACAAAATAAATTATAAAATACAACTCATCATATACCCCTTACCTCTATGTCACGGAGTAATTCTTTAACTCTCGTGCGGCACATAGAATGCTTCTAAGTTAAGCATTTCGATTAGGTTCGGTTATGTATGGCAACGGAAGTCTTTGTTTTGTGTAGGGGTGTTCACGACCCTCTTTTAATGGTTTTTAGATGAAATCGTAAGCCAAACTGTTAGTAACAGTTTTTTATTATTGAAAACCGAACCAAACCAAACCAAATTGTTAGTGCTACTAACGGTTTGGTTCTGATTTGGTTTCACAATTTGGACTCTAACGGGTCTTTAATAGTTAACATTAATAGGAAGCAATAATAATTCTAAATAAAATCCTAGGTTAAAACTTAATGGTTAAAGAAATAAAAATTATATAAAAGTGATCAACATGCTCACCTTGATAAACATAAGTCAGATAAAGCTTTACAAAACAAGCACTTCACAATCAAGAAACTAGAACAATAATGATTACACAAATAGGTATTGAAATCTTTGACTTGGCTTATTAAGCTTAGAAATAGAAATTATAAAGATGTTTATGCTTCTGATGGGCTAACAAATGAGAAGTGAGAAATGTACTGGATTATTAAATTGTTACCCCAATCTTTTTTAATTTAAGTATAATACAAATAACCAAATATATATAATTTAAAATATCATCAATGCTTATTCGGTTTTATACGGCTGGTTTTTGGTACAAACCGAAAACCAAACCGTTCATTACGGTTTGAAATAATTGAAACCGACCGACCGGAAGTTAAAGAAAAAATCCGACCGTGAAACCAAACCGATCACCGGTTTGATCGGTTCCACGGTTTTAAACCGAACCATGAACACCCCTAGTTTTGTGAGAACACAAGAATGATTTTGCAGTGCAATACTACAAGGAAGAAGTGTTTTATATATTACTTGAACAAGTTACAAGTAGTGAGAGTTTATAAGAAGTTGGGTGATCACAAATGAGGCCATTTATGCCTATTTATACTAGTGCATCTATGTCTAGATGGTTCCTAATCTAAATTGTTTCTTGCATAATATCTTGATGCTGAATTCTAGAGAGTTCCTTAGTTGTATTTTTTACCGGCATTTTCTAGGCCTTTCCATGGAAATATTTTGCCCATTTCATGATGTTTCAAGGTCATTCTAGAGCCTTCTTGGCTGGAATTTTTATAGCTGAATTTCCAGCCATTTCTAGTGTAACACCTCGTAAAATCGTGGCCAATGATGTGTTGACACATGTAATACACCCTAATAAAGTCAAACGTTGACTATGAGGGACTAATTTAGTCAAAAATCGAAAACGTTGATTATAGAAAGACTGAAAGTGTCAACATGCCTAAACTAGGCCTCTGAGTGACCTTATACGGTGTCCGTATTCTCAAATGAGCCACTTGTTGGACGAGAGGAGCCGTTTGCGTAATTATTTGAAAGTTTGCGCGACGAAGGGTTAAAAGTGTCAACATGTTAATTCTTACCTTTGAGTGACCTTTTAATAAACCGAGAGCCTCATGATGCTTGATCATACTCTCGGGAATGCCTAATATTGGCCATTCAAGGCTTTTATGCCAATAAGTGAAGTTACGTGCAAGTTTGTAAGTTAGAGGTGTTAAAAGCGTCAATATGTTTAATTATACCTCTGAATGACTTTTAACGAACCCGAAGCATTATGTTGTGCAATCATACTCTCGAGAATGCTTAATATGGACTACATAGGGCTTTGATGCTATTAAATGATGATACGCGCAAGTTTGCGCGTTAAAGGGACCAAAAGCGTCAACATTCAAAACTACACCTTTGAGTGACCATTTAAGCAAAGTAGAGCGTCATAATATTTGAGCATACGCTCGGGAATGCCTAGTATGGGCTCTGGAAGGCTTTAATATCGATAAATGATATTACGCGTAACTTTATGCGTTAAAAGGACTAAATGCGTCAATGTGTGAAACTACGCCTTTAAGAGGCCTTGTGAATGAACCTAGAGCTCCGCAATGCTCAGTCAAACTCCCGGTTGTGCTGAAGATTGGCCACTAACACTTTCACATCTTATAATGAAGATATACGCGAAATTAGAAAGTTATGTGTCAATTATGTCAATTCTGAAAGTAAAGCATGTTTAATAAAGCCAGGCACTGATCTGGACATTTTCGAAAGTCTAAACGGGATTAAAAAGGAGTGCAAGAGCTGATCTGATCTTTCTGAAAGTTTAAAGAGGGATTAACTTGAGTTCAGGGACTGATTTAGTCATTTATGAAAGTTAAAAAGCCATTTAAAAAGCACAGGGACCAAAACAGTCAACTGCCAAAGTTGTTGCTTGGCTGGCAGCGCTCGCGGGCCGCGTGACATTGGGCCTGGGGCGTTCGCGGGCCACCAGAGCCCTATAGCTACAATTTTTTTTTATTTTGTTTTCTTACTTGTTCAACACACATACATTTCATACTCTCAAGATCCGATCCAAGGGGCCATTAAATGGTTTTGAAATCTGGTTTAACACATGTAATGATCTCAGAAACACCCCTAAACACTTGTTATAATCCTACAAATCCTCAAAAACTATATATAGGCCATTAACCCATTCATTCCAACTTGCACCTCCTTTCATTCTTTCTCTATATCTCTCATTCTGGAGCTTCCTGATCTGAAAAGGAACTTATTTTTAGTAGAAAAGATTGTTAGGACCCTTTGTAAGTGTCTTAGCCCCCTCATTAGTTCAGTTTCATAATTTAAAAACCGAAAAGTCAAGTTATCGTAAATTAACTTTGAGCTTCGGTTTAAACTCAAATGGTCCAGCCACTGTTCGAGATTAATGTGGTTATGTGACCATGGTTAGGTAGGTGATTAACCCTTAAAAGGGCACCTCCTAATTCTTTCGTTTGCTTAGTTAATTGTCGGGTCAAACCATTTAGTTAAAAAGTCAAACTTGACAGAATTATAAATAATAATTAAAACCAATGATGCAGATGTTATAAATTATATTTTAACACTCTAATAACTTGGTAATTATTATTAGAACATGTCTAAGCATGTTCAACCCGACAATTCTGAGTTTAGGGACGGTTCGCAGCCGAAAGTCGTAAATGCTTGACTTTTGCTTTGACTTTCAGTTCTGACCCAATTAAGCTTAAATCCTTTATGTTTTAAGCTTCCATTAGGACCGTATTATGTTGTAGTATAACCCTCTAAGGTTATATTACCTGGTCATTAGCAATTTGAATTATATGCTCATGTCCGTTATTATGCTTATAAATGCCCATTTTGCCCTTTTGACATATAAATGAGAATTTTGAAAATGTGAGAGGACAAAAACCTTCATTTCTGATATACAAGTATGTCCCGAAAATTTGACATCAGATTTTGGTCTCAAACAGAAGTTATGCTCGATATCGTAAATTGAAAGCTTTTATTAATTAAATTACGATATTTTGCATAAGTCATGTTTAAGCATAGGTTTTGACCCAAAACTCATTACCTACTGTTAAGATATTATTTTTAGGGATTTCTGGAATTTTTTATCAGATTATAATCTGATCGTATCATGGAGTTCTTGTGTAATTCGGTAAATGACGATAATACCCTTTTCATGCATAAAATGAGATTAACAAATGATTTGAATGCCAAACCTTTTTCTACTGTTTCATACATTAAATAAATTATTTTGAGCATTCAAAACTGATCAAAATCTCAGATTTCCATAAAACACCTTAATTACCGTCAATTAGCGATTTTTATGCTATTTAGGTACATAGTATGGTTTTAAACCATAATTAACACCTAAGACTTGTTACCCACTAAATTTTTAAACAAATTTTAATATCATTACATTAGGTATAAGTCATGAACTCAAACTTCCAAAAATGTTCTTAAAAGCATATGTGAAATGACCAAAATGCCATTTCGGGGCATAGTTTGGCCATAATTGGTAAACCTCACATATATATAATATATTACTGATATAACATGATAAAATAAATATTTTTACTGATTACCAAAGACCAGAACCTCAGTTTGCTTTAAAACCTCTTTTATAATGGGTAAAATGACCAAAATGCCCATACGGGACTTAAATTGGTTTAAAATACTTTTTGGGCATATATGTTAACATCCTACTGATGTATTAATATATTCTAAGCATAATAACATATGGGACTTGTATATGGTTCATTTGGTTGCCCGTTACGCATTTACGCGTTCGGATCGGTTTATGTAACTAGTTTACGTAAGTTTGCCGAAACGGGTTTAACCTTATCGTTTTTGCTTCAAAATTCATAATGTACTTAGTTTACCCATATTATACAAGTCTTCATACTTGTTGGGTCTAAATAACATTCTATTCCGATCATCGCTTAATCTAGCGTATCGTACCGCTTTAGATACTTTAAGCTAGCCGGTTTAAGTCTACGACTTAAATAAGACTGTTAACATTCTGAATTGGTTATATATTACCATCACTCCAGACTAGAGCCACCCGGTAAAAGCTACCTGCATTTAGATAGATTGGATACGACTGAGTTATTTTGCTGTGAATCAAGTATTAGCTCAGGTAAATACTTTTAACTTATTTTCCCTTGTACGGGCTTGGGATATGGTATTATAATAATCCCGCTTGGTCGGTATGAAATCATTTAATCGGATTGTGATTAATAAATTTACATACCCCGTTTTAATCTATCTTGTTTGATAGCATAAACATTGGGGGTTATTACGACCATGTCCTGGATATCCTCGGCTCATTTCATTTGAAAATGGCCACGACCTATGCACGGGGTGTAGGCATACACCTGACAGATGCAAATGCTAAAATAAACCCACATGTTGGGAATAACTCCCTTGTGGGTTCTATAAGTGGTGAGTCGGTTAATCATGATCGGCTTCCAAACCGGCCCCAATTGTATGACAAACATATAAATCTGTATACAAGATTATCTTAAATAATTGTCCCAAGTTATAAATGGTTTGTGCCTTGTGCACTTAGATCAATTTTCATAAACTCTTTTCAAAAGAGTCAGTTAATTGTATTTACCAGTGAAAACTGACGTATTTTCAAAAGACTAAGTGGCAGGTACTACTCATAATAGGCTGGGAGTTGCTCGGTGTCGAAAAAGAGGATCTTACAAATCCTTAAAGATACCATAAAGTTTGCTAAACTTCATTTTATACCTTCTGTAAAGATCCACATGTGGATTTGATATTACAGGCTCATCTATGATAAATACTTTGATATTTTCAGACATTTGGGTTTGTAATAATATTTTATATTCTAAGAGTTCCGCTGTGCTATTATGTGTATGTTTGACCATGATGATATCAACTACATCACGATACTCCCCACCGGGCCCACCGGTAATATGTGGAAATATCGGGGTGTGACAGGTTGGTATCAGAGCCAACGTTTGAGTGAATTAAACACTAACCCTTAGTGTTTAATCTCAAATGACACAGTAAGCATATTACTTAGACCTTTTGATTCTAGACTTAATATAGGAATGCTCTCATCCCTATTAAGTAAACATAGTTTTCAATTTTATGTATTTTGAATAAGTCGCCAAGCAAGGAAGCCGTTGATGGAAATTCTCTTCATCCGAAGCCAAGGAATGCCAAGCTTCACAATATTGCTAGAATAAGCGTGCGACCGGTTTGGAAGAAAGACCTTTAAGGACTCATTCCTAAAACCAAATCTATTGAATTGCAATCAGACTTCAGAGTCCATACCGGAGGTCCCTGAGGCTCAAATTTTAAACTATGTGCCCGTGGAGTCCATACCAAGTGGTCCCTGAGGCTCCCGTTTTGAAAATAATGCTAGTGGATGCTGATGATCCTTATTTCTTACTCCAAGTTTTGGAATCCCAGACTTGGATTATATCAGTCAAAACCCAATCCGTGATCCATATCATTCTTCAACCATGGAATTCTTAAATTCTACTTCTATAACGGATCCTGATTGGAATACTTACTTTATTCACTGAGGTCTTCAGTGTCCCTACCGTATATGGTAAACAAAGAAGGGAAACAATCGAAATAGAGCAAGGAATGCGTTAGAGAATCCTTCTTTCATAATATTCATTGTCTTTTAAGTCCTTATAAGGACATATCTCTTCTATATAGTCCCTGTGTGGACATACCTTTCGACTTAAGACCCTATATGGGCATTTGCTATTTAGTCCTTTCATGGACATCATATTTCAATATAGTCCCTTCGTGGACATTATATTTCATTAAAGTCCCTCGGTGGACATACCATTTCAATATAGTCCTTTCATGGACGTATGATTTTATTAAAATCCCTTTTGTGGATACACTATTTTAAAATAGTCCTTTCGTGGAATTGGTATTTCAATATAGTCCTCTCATGGACATTATACTTCATTATAATCCTTTCATAGTGTAAGACCTCGTAAAAATCGTGTCCAATGATGTGTTGACACGTGTAATGAACCCTAATAAAGTCAAACGTTGACTATGAGGGACAAATTTCGTCAAAATCGAAAACCTTGATTTTAAATAGACTGAAAGTGTCAAGATGCTTAAACTAAGCCTCTGAGTGACCTTATACGGTGTCCGTATTCTCAAATGAGCCACTTGTTGGACGAGAGGAGCCGTATGCGTAATTATGTGGAAGTTTGCGCGTCGAAGGGTTAAAAGTGTCAACATGTTAATTCTTACCTGTGAGTGACCTTTTAACGAACCGAGTGCTTCATTATGTTTTCATCATATTCTCGGGAATGCCTAATATTAGCTATGCAAGGCTTTTATGCCAACAAGTGAAGTTACGCGCAAGTTTGTAAGTTAGAGGGGTTAAAAGCGTCAACATGTTTAATTACACCTCTGAATGACCTTTTAACGAACCCGAAGCATTTTGATGTGCCATCATACTTTTGAGAATCCTTAATATGGGCTACATAGGGCTTCGATGCCATTAAATGATGATACGCGCAAGTTTGCGCATTAGAAGGACCAAAGGCGTCAACTTTTGAATCTACGCCTTTCGGTGACCATTTAAGCAAACATGAGTGTAGTAATATTTAAGTATATTCTTCGGAATGCCCATTATGGGCCATGGAAGGCTTGGAGATCATTAAACAACGTTTCTCCCTACTTTGCGCAATTAAAGGACTAATTGCGTCAAACTGCAAAAGTATGCCGATTCGTATGGTAACGGACCTTCCGGAATATGACCATGAGTTAAACATACCCTAATTATCCTTTTTATAGCTTAGATATAGGCTTAGAGGTGTTTGGTGCGCAAAAATAAACTTTTACGTCACGCAGGGACTAAAAGTGTCAAAAAGTGCACAAGTTTGCATTTTCGCGCATATCTTGCAATCTGAATATATCCGGACACCCAATAATTTATGTAAGCACTAAAATATTTTATTTTAGTGTTTGGCTTGATAAAATTCCATTCGTCGCATCTTTTGGATCGTTTTTCGCGTCCGTCCGTGTTTCGTCGTAATTAAACGAACAACGTGACCGTACGACCAAACGAACCGACATCCGTCATGTTTTTGAGCATGCTTGAAGTTAAATATACTTTAACTTCCTTATAGAGCTTAGAAATGGGGTTAACGGGTGTTAGATGTGCCAAAACTCAACGATACGCGTTCAGGGGCCAAAACTGCCAACAGTTGAAACTTTGAGTTTGCTGACCAGATCCTTACGGACCGTATGCCAAGGACCTTACGGTCTGTAAGCCAACTGCCAGATACGAAATTTGCTTGGAGACCACTCAAAACCCTTTTAAACCAATCCTAATCGATTCCTTGGGCTCCAAAGCAAGTTGGCCAGCTGCCATAACACTTGTAGAAATCCTAAGGACCCTCCTAACACATGTCATGATCCAAATCATGTCCAAAAACCTATAAATAGTTGGTGTATTCATTCATTTCATTTGCCTTTTATCATTCCAACTTCACAACTCTCAAATCTGGAACTCCTGATCTGATTGGAACTTATATTTTTGTAGAAAAGTTAGCATGGACCCTTTGTAAGTGCTTTAGCCCTCTCACTAGTTCAGTTTTATGATTTAAGAACCAAAAAGTCAAGCATTGTAAATTAGCTTTGACTTTTGATTTAAACTCTCATGGTCCAGCCACTGATCGAATTGAATGTGGGTATGTGACCATATTTAGGTAGGTGATTAACCCCTAAAAGGGCACCTCCTAATTCCTTCGTTTGCTTAGTTAATTGTCGGGTCAAACCGTTTAGGTAAAAAGTCAAACTTGGCAGATTTGTGAATATTAATTAAAACTGATAAACCAGGGGTCCTAAATTATATTTTAACATTCTAATGACTTGGTAATTAGTATTAGAACATGTTTGACCAGGTCTAACCCGACAATTATCGGTCTAAGGTCAGTTTATAACTGAAAGTCGCAAAAGCTTGACTCTTGCTTTGACTTCCAATTCTGACCCATTCAAGCTTAATTCTCCCATGTTTTAAGCTTCCATTAGGACCATATTATTCAGTAGTATAACCCTCTGGAGTTGTATTGCATGGTTCCTTATGGTTTGAATTATATGCTCTTGTTTGTTAATATGCTTATAAATGCCGTAAATGCCCTTTTGACATACAAATGAGATTTTTAGAAATGTGAGAGGACAAAAACCTTTGCTACTGATATTTAGACTTGTCCAAAAAATTTGACATCAGTTCTTGCATAATGCATGTTTAAACTTGGATTTTGAACCAAAACTCATTACCTACAATTAAGATATTATTTTTAGGGAATATTAAGATTTTTGGTCAGATTATTATCTGTTTAAAACATAGAGTTCTTGTATAATTCGGTTAATGACGATAATACCCTTTTTAAGCATAAAATGAGATTTACAAATGATTTAAATGCCAAACCTTTTTCTACTGATTTCAAACATTAAATAAATTATTTTGGGCATTCAAAACTGATCAAAACCTCAGATTCACATAAACATCTTAATTATCGTCAATAAGCGAGTTTTACGCTAAATAGGTGCATAGTATGGTTTAAAACCATATTTAACATCTAAGACTTGTTACCTACTGAATTTTTAAACAAATTTAAATATTATTACAGTAGGTATAAGTTATGAACTCAGGTTTCCAAAAATGCCCTTAAAAGCCTATGTGAAATGACCAAAATGCCCTTTCGGGACATAGTTTGGTCATAAATAGTAAATTTCACATATGTGTAATATCTTACTGATGTAATGAGATAAATTAAATATTTTTACTAATTAGAAAGGACCAGAACTTCAGTTTGTTATAAAATCTCTTTTATGAGTATTAAAATTACCAAAATGCCCTTACGGGACTTAAAATGGTTTTAAATACTTTTTGGGCATATATGTTAACATCCTACTGATGTATTAACATATTTTAAGCATAATAACAATTAAGACTTGTATATAGTTCATTTGGTTACCCGTTACGCATTTATGCGTTCGGATCGGTTTATGTGACTAGTTTACATATATTAGCCGAAACGGGTTTAACCTTATCATTAAATCCTCAAAATCCAGAATGTGTTTAGTTTACCCATATTATACAAGTATCCAAACTTGTCGGGTCTAAATCACATTCTATTCCGGTCAACGCTTAATCTAGCGTATCGTACCGCTTTAGATACTTTAAGCTAGTCGGTTTAAGTCTACGACTTAAATAAGACCATTAGCATTCTGAATTGGTTATATATTACCATCACTCCAGACTAGAGCCACCCGGTAAAAGCTTCCTGCACTTAGATAAATTGGATACGACTGAGTTATTATGCTGTGAATCAAGTATTAGCTCAGGTAAATACTTTTAACTTATTTTTCCCTATACGGGCTTGGGATACGGTATCATAAAATACCGCTTGGTCGGGTATGAGATCATTTAGTCGGATTGTGATTTAAATAAATCTGCATAACCCGTTTTAATCTGTATTGTTTGATAACATAAACATTGGGGGTTAACGACCGTGTCCTGGATATCCTCGGCTCATTAAAGTTAAAAATGGCCACGACCTATGCACGGGGTGTAGGCATACACCCGACAGATGCAAATGCTAAAATATAAATAACCCACATGTTGGGGATAACTCCTTCGTGGGTTTTGTAAGTGGTGAGTCGGTTAATCATGACCGGCTTCCAAACCGGCCCCATATGTATGACAAACATGTGAAACAGTATACAAGATTTTATTAAAGATTGTCCCAAGTTATAAATGGTTTGTGCCTTGTGCACTTAAATCAATTTTCATAAACTCTTTTCAAATGAGTCGGTTAATTGTATTTACCAGTGAAAACTGACGTATTTTCCAAAGACTAAGTGGCAGGTACTACTCGTAATAGGCTGGGAGTTGCTCGGTGTCGAAAAAGGGGATCTTGCAAATCCTTAAAGATGCCATAAAATCTGCTTAGCTTCATTTTATACATTCTGCAATGATCCACCTGTGGATTTGATATTACAGACTCGTCTATAATAAATACTTTGTTATTTTCAGACATTGAGTTTGTAATAATATTTTTATTCCAAGACTTCCGCTGTGCTATTCTGTGTATGTTTCACCATGATGATATCAACTACGTCACGATACTCTCCACCGGGCCCACCGGTAATATGTGGAAATATCGGGGTGTGACAGGTTGGTATTAGAGCCAACATTGAGTGAATTAAACACTAGTCTTTTGTGTTTAATCTCAATGACACAATAGCATATTCCTTAGACCTTTTGAGTCTAAACTTAACATAGGAATGCTCTTATCCCTATTAAGTAAACATTGTTTTCGATTTTATGTATTTTAAATACGTCGCCAAGCAAGGAAGCCGTTGATAGAGATTCTCCTCATCCGAAGCCAAGGAATGTCAAGCTTCGTAATACGACTAGAATAAGCGTGCGACCGGTTTGGTGGAGAGACCTTTCTGAGCTCATTCCTAAAACCAAATCTATTGAATAGCAATCAGACTTCAGAGTCCATACCGGAGGTCCCTGAGGCTCAAATTTTAAAAGTCTGTACCAGTGGAGTCCATACCAGGTGGTCCCTGAGGCACCCGTTTTGAAAATAATGCTAGTAAATGCTGATGATCCTTATTTCTTACCTCCAAGTTTTGGAATCCCAGACTTGGATTATATCAGTCAAAACCCAATCCATGATCCATATCATTCCTTAACCATTGAATCCTTGAATTCTACTTCTATAACGGATCCTGATTGGAATATCTACCTTATTTACTGAGGTCTTCAGTATCTCTACCATATATGGTAAATGAAGAGGAGAAACAATCGAAATGGAGCAAGGAAGGCGTTAGAGAATCATTCTTTCATAATATTCATTGTCTTTTAAGTCCTTATAAAAACTTATCTCTTCTATATAGTCCCTGCGTGGACATACCTTTCGATTTAAGACTCTATATGGGCATTTGCCATTTAGTCCTTTCATGGGCATAGTATTTCATTAAAAGTCTTTTAATAGACATATTATTTTATCAAAGTCCCCTGGCGGACATAATACTTCATTATAGTCCTTTCAAGGACATATTATTTCATCATAGTCCCTTCTTGGACATGCTGATTCATCGAAGTCCCTTTTATGGACAAATCATTACAGTAAGATCCCTTGTGGACATATCTTATAGTCCTTTTACGGACTTATATTTCCTTTTAGTCCCTGCGTGGACTAGAGTTGCTTGAAGTCCCTGTGAGGACATCTGTACAGCAAAGCCCTTTTGTGTGCACGCTGTACCAATATAGTCCTTTTATGGACGTGTTATTTCATTAAAATCCCTTTGGGGATACAATATTTCGAAATAGTCCCTTTGAGGACATTGACATTTCAGTATAACCCCTATATGGATTTATAATATTTTATAATCCTTTTTTTTGCTTATATTTTCCTCTTAAGTCCTCTGTGGACAAATATATTACTAAAAGTCCTGATTAAGGCACTATTGTAAATTCCTATTAATTTAGGAAGGTTTTGAAAATTTTATATAGGTATTCGTTTCGTCCTTTATCCAACTATAGTTCTGAAATTTTTCTCGAACTTTATTGATCAGCTGAAAATTTCAAAAGATCCTCTTAATGGTATAACCTAGCCTATATGTCTACGGACATGGCTATGATGGTAAAACCCTCTTAAGATAATTAATCTTTGTTAACATCTGAGAACATGTTAACATTCCTGGCTGTGTGACTTGAGAGACCACACTAGCTTCCAAAAGTACTTGGACCTTTCCAAGCCACTTTCATAGCCTATATGATCAATACGGATCACGGCTATTAAACAACAGTATAATGTATACATCAAAACATCCAATTAAGACGTATGCCTATGGGCGAAGGTGTATTCATGACAATGATAGTTTTATTTTATAAACTTCTTGTCAAAAGGCGATGAACTATGTTCGACCCTTAAAGATCACTGATCCAAGAGATCATTGATTATGTTTTAATTGTCCTTGTGACAAGGCCTTTTGTGCCATCTAACTGTCCTTTGAAGCAAGCCTTGTGCTATATGAGGACATCTCTATGACATTGACATTTTGATCTTTATGATCCCCTGTCCAAGGTAATGAGTTTTGCTCAAGCCTAATAGTCTACATGATCAATGCGATCATGACTAAAATCATCAGTACGATGATTAAATCTGACATCCTTAATGATGTTTTGCCTAAGGGCTATATTATATTGTCCATATGAGACCAGGCAAATGTAATCTTTTGTGATTCTTTGCCCAAGGGGGGTGAGCCATGCTCAAATCCCATAGTCTGCAGGATCATTGCGATCCTGACTAGTATCATCAATATGATAATCATAATATTAACATCCCTTGTGATGGAATGCCTACGGGCTACACCTTACTCTATTGTCAATAAGACAAAGATAGTGGTGATCCTCATAATCCCCTATCCAAAGGGTGGGTTATACCCAACCCTAACAGTCTATATGATCAGCGTGATCATGACTGATATCATCAAATGCAATGATGATATATGAACATCCATTAGTGATGTCAATTAGTTTACCTTTGTGCCAAATAAGTCATCTTTAGAGACAATGACAGTTGTAGTTTATGACTCCTTGTCCAAAGGTGAAGAATTATGTTCAAACCTGGAAGCCCTAATCCGATAAGATTGCGGCTTATAAACTAATGTCCTTGGTGATAAAACAATGAGATATGTTTTAAAGTCATCCATGACAAGTCAATATACTATAGTTTGACATTCGTGACAAGTTAACATATTAAATGTTAACATTCCTAGTCACAGGCCTTTTGTGCCAGCATTGATAAATGTCCTCCATGACAGGCCTTAGTGCCATATCTTATAATGTCCTTTGCGACGAGGCCTTCGTGCCGAAAAATCATTTATGTCCTTCATGACTAGGCTTTATGCCATATCTTTCTTCGTCCCTCGTGACGGGCTTCTATGCCATATGTATATATATATATATATAGGATAGGGATCATGAGTGAACAACATCCTTGTTTGTGAACTGTGTGAACTAATCTCAACCATTCATTTGATTTTTTGATGAGAAGGATAAGATTGTAATTTTATATTTATTTTTTTTATTAATTCATTATTCTTTTATGATCAATAATCAGTTACACTTCCTATATTTAGGAAACCATGAGATTTCATTTACTTTTATCCTTGATTTGCTCCTATCTTAAAAATATTTTTCGAAATTCATCATCTCATCTATTAATTTATCATTTACGAACCTTTGATGGAAGACTCAAATAATCTTGAATCAGATATCCAAGACGCAAGACCTAGTCTAGAAATCAATACCGTATTTTTCACAACGATGAATCTTCCCGGTTTTTGTTTATAAATATTTAAGCCTAATTAAATTAATTGATTTTTTTCTCTCCATTTAATTAATTGATTTTTTTCTCTCTCCTGATTTCTCTTTCTAATTAAAAGAATATTTAATTACATTCTCTATATTTTTTTCTCTCACCAATTACCTAACTTGATATTTGATAATTTAAAAAAAATACAAACATTATCAAATATTGTTCCATCTTATGTTCTTTTTAAAAATAAATATTTAAGCCTAATTAAATTATGTTTTTAATGTATGTGTATACAAGTCGGTATATAAAGGACTTATACACCTGTGTATTATTACATCTTGTTTCCACGGGTCGGTATACACTTAACTTATACATCTGTGTATTATTCAAGTACATATGTGTATACATGTCGGTATATACCAGACGTATATACCTGTGTATTATTCAAGTACATATGTGTATATAGGTCGGTAAATACCAGACTTATACACCCGTGTATTAGTATATAGAGAATGTTATTAAATATTTTTAATCGTATTATAGATGAAACAATATTTGATAATATTTGTATTTTTTTTAAATTATTCAGATCTCTAATTAGGTAAAAGTATAGAGAATATAATTAAATATTCTTTTAATTGGAAAGAGAAATCAAGAGAGAAAAAAAATCAATTAATTAAATGAAGAGAGAAAAATACAATTATACCCTTGTGTTCATTAAAATACATGGAAGTTACAAAACATAATTACAATCTTGCCACTAAATGAAAAATCTAGATCTACAAAATCAATGGTCAGGATGAGTTCGTTTTGTTCACTAATACACCATTGTTCACTCATGAACCCTACCCTATATATATATATATATATATATATATATATATATATATATATATATATATATATATATATATATAATAAAAGTCATGTAAGGCAAGACATCGAGCTACTCTTAATCATCCTTGTGACAAAGACAGTTGTGACATTATGATCCTCTGTTAAACAGATAATGGACTCGCTCCAAACCTTAAGTGCCATTAATGGTCCTTTTGTGACCTAGGCTAAATATAATGGATATACATTCAAATAACATTCATTAGGAATGTTTGGAAAATAATAGCCTATACGGTTATGGATGTCGGGGCTGATCTATATCGGATCATCAGGATGATGACTAACAATTGCTTAATGTGATGGTTAGGACCAAGTTTCGAGTATGGCAAACTCGAATGAGGTAGATAGCAGTCGCGATACTATTAAGGCGACAAAAGTTAATAATGCTACAACATAAACCTCGATATTAAAGGAGTTAGTCTCCAAGTTGTGGTAGACGCAACAGTTTAAAGGACCATGGAAAAGGTCATGAAACAATTTAAAGAGTCGAATGCTTCTCGTTCTAAATTTCATTCAAAACCTCAATCAATTGCTCATGAAAAGAGTTTTGTTCACACTTCGAATGTGAAGGATGAATAAGGGAGGAGGATAACTCCCAGAAATCGAAGAAAAAGAGCAAGTTACGGGCTTAATAAGAACCATCATAAGTTCAGTAAGAAGCCTGTATGTAAGAGTTGCTATAAAAGACACTGGGGACAGTGTCAAATGAATCAAAGACCAAAGCAGTGTGACATCTGCAAAGGAACTGGTCATCAGTCCCATGAATGTAGGGACATGTGGGACACAGTCTGTTACGGCTGTGGTGAGTAAGGCCACGTCAGAATTAGATGCCATAAAGCTGCCAACGAAGGTGCAGCTAAGCCTTAAAAAGCTAAGGAAGGAAATGCCTGAACTCACCTGATAAATGCCAAAGGGCAGTACATGATGTCATCAAGTACATTCCTTATCATGTACCAATGATAATCTCTACTAAGTGTCTTGTTTTAATACAGGCAATAATAAGTCTTTCATAGACCATAAGCTTAGCAAAACCTTGATGATATTCATAAGAACTCCAGATTCTTAGTCAGGTAGAACTTACCAATGAAATCTGAGAGACCGATTCTTCTATTATCTGCAATGAATCCTTCTGCGAAATCTAAGAGTACTCTTTCTTTGAATAGAGTACGACAATATATGTTATTTTAATTATTTTCCTCATTGATTTTATCAACTGCGAATGCCAACTATGTATGATAAAAGCGCCATATGAGGATTGACGTAACCTAGTGTGTCCCATAGATTGCTTCCATGCCTGATCAGTATGGAAGTTTAATGCATGGAACCACTAAGATATACCAATGGTCATATTGTACTAAAGTCAGCTAGTGGTATTCAAAGAAGATATCCATAATAGAAATGCCTAAGTAGGCGTCTCTACTTAAGGCATCCGTGCACTCGTAAAACAGATATGTCATTTGCATGACACAATCGTCGGTAAGTGGACCAAGGTCGAAGATTGAAGCTACCTCTATCATATTTTGATAACTTGATTTCTTCTCAGTTGAACTGCCTTGTTTGACCTCTAGAGAGGCAAGATGAAATTAGGATTTACATCCTATTAAGAGCTGTATCTGTTACAGAAGCTCTATATCGGTTAGCATCAATGGAAATGGAAGAACTGAGGGCTAACCAGATGAGTTTATGAGAAAAGGCTTGTACAGCCTAGCTCATTGTCTTAGGAGCTCTGGCTATTATTGTTGATAAAGGAAAGCACAATGCAACACCCTTGTGCATTGGTTACTGCAACATAACTAGGTAACGATTAAGAATCGTTATTAGCTGCCCAGGATCGTCGATTTATTCAACTAACTATGAGGGTAGTTAATTCCTTAAGATTGATTCGGATAGTAGTTGGAATAACTACCTCACCCTGAATAAGTTCTTCTATAACCAATAGCGTTATATAAGCATAAAGGCTGCTCCATTGGAGACCTTGTTTGGGAGAAATAGTCAACACCCAATTGTTGGGCCAGAAATTGGGAAAGTCCAATTCTCAGGATCTAAGGTTTGTTTTAAGGACGATGAATAGGATATTATGAATTCGTAATCGTCTGAAAACTGCCAGCAATCGGCAGAAGAGCAATATGAAAGAGAGACGTAGATCTCTTAAAGTTCCAAGTAGGGAACAAGATACTATTGGAAATACCAACATGAAGGGTATGATACAAGGGCAAGTTGAGCCCTGGGTATATAAAATTATTCGAAAGAATCAAATATGTTGGATTAGTACCCTATAAGAAGAGCTTAGTAGAACTCGCGATGAATTCCACATTGTGAATTAAGGAATATCTAGCCAATATGTGCTAGCATTGTCACATGAAAATGTGCAGATGATAAAATTTCTTGGATAGTTGAGAGACCTTTATCGATCAAGGATCAACAGGTTAAGAAACTCCGAAAAAGAGCATGTACCTATTGAATAGGTCAATTGGAATACCCGTAAAGGTCCCTAAATTACTATGGAAGTTAAGTCCATTACACGACAGAAAGTACTTCCATATTTTTGAGCAAATCTCGGGGTCAAGATTTCTTTTAAGGGGGTGAGGATGTAACACCTCGTAAAAATCGTGTCCAATGATGTGTTGACACGTGTAATGAACCCTAATAAAGTCAAACGTTGACTATGAGGGACAAATTTCGTCAAAATCGAAAACCTTGATTTTAAATGGACTGAAAGTGTCAACATGCTTAAACTAATCCTCTGAGTGACCTTATACGGTGTCCGTATTCTCAAATGAGCCACTTGTTGGACGAGAGGAACCGTATGCGTAATTATGTGGAAGTTTGTGCGTCGAAGGGTTAAAAGTGTCAACATGTTAATTCTTACATCTGAGTGACCTTTTAAGGAACTGAGAGCTTCATTATGTTTTCATCATATTCTCGGGAATGCCTAATATTAGCTATGCAAGGCTTTTATGCCAACAAGTGAAGTTACGCGCAAGTTTGTGAGTTAGAGGGGTTAAAAGCGTCAACATGTTTAATTACACCTCTGAATGACCTTTTAACGAACCCGAAGCATTTTGATGTGCCATCATACTTTTGAGAATCCTTAATATGGGCTACATAGGGCTTCGATGCCATTAAATGATGATACGCGCAAGTTTGCGCATTAGAAGGACCAAAGGCGTCAACTTTTGAATCTACGCCTTTCGGTGACCATTTAAGCAAACAGGAGTATAGTAATATTTAAGTATATGCTTGGGAATGCCCATTATGGGCCATGGAAGGCTTGTAGATCATTAAACAACGTTTCGCGCTACTTTGCGCAATTAAAGGACTAATTGCGTCAAACTGTAAAAGTATGCCGATTCGTATGGTAACGGAACTTCCGGAATATGACCATGAGTTAAACATACCCTAATTATCCTTTTTATAGCTTAGATATAGGCTTAGAGGTGTTTGGTGCGCAAAAATAAACTTTTACGTCATGCAGGGACTAAAAGTGTCAAAAAGTGCACAAGTTTTCATTTTCGCGCATATCTTGCAATCTGAATATATCTGGACACCCAAAAATTTATGTAAGCACTAAAATATTTTATTTTAGTGTTTGGCTTGATAAAATTCCATTCGTCGCGTCGTTTGGATCGTTTTTCGCGTCCTTCCGTGTTTCGTCGTAATTAAACGAACAACGTGACCGTACGACCAAACGAACCGACATCCGTCATGTTTTTGAGCATGGTTGAAGTTAAATATACTTTAACTTCCTTATAGAGCTTAGAAATGGGGTTAACGGGTGTTAGATGTGCCAAAACTCAACGATACGCGTTCAGGGGCCAAAACTGCCAACAGTTGAAACTTTGAGTTTGCTGACCAGGTCCTTACGGACCGTATGCCAAGGACCTTACGGTCTGTAAGCCAACTGCCAGATACGAAATTTTCTTGGAGACCACTCAAAACCCTTTTAAACCAATCCCAATCGATTCCTTGGGCTCCAAATCAAGTTGGCCAGCTGCCATAACATTTGTAGAAATCCTAAGGACCCTCCTAACACATGTCATGATCCAAATCATGTCCAAAACCTATAAATAGTTGGTGTATTCATTCATTTCATTTGCCTTTTATCATTCCAACTTCTCAACTCTCAAATCTGGAACTCCTGATCTGATTGGAACTTATATTTTTGTAGAAAAGTTAGCATGGACCCTTTGTAAGTGCTTTAGCCCTCTCACTAGTTCAGTTTTATGATTTAAGAACCAAAAAGTCAAGCATTGTAAATTAGCTTTGACTTTTGATTTAAACTCTCATGGTCCAGCCACTGATCGAATTGAATGTGGGTATGTGACCATATTTAGGTAGGTGATTAACCCCTAAAAGGGCACCTCCTAATTCCTTCGTTTGCTTAGTTAATTGTCGGGTCAAACCGTTTAGGTAAAAAGTCAAACTTGGCAGATTTGTGAATATTAATTAAAACTGATAAACCAGGGGTCCTAAATTATATTTTAACATTCTAATGACTTGGTAATTAGTATTAGAACATGTTTGACCAGGTCTAACCCGACAATTATCGGTCTAAGGTCAGTTTATAACCGAAAGTCGCAAAAGCTTGACTCTTGCTTTGACTTCCAATTCTGACCCATTCAAGCTTAATTCTCCCATGTTTTAAGCTTCCATTAGGACCATATTATTCAGTAGTATAACCCTCTGGAGTTGTATTGCATGGTTCCTTATGGTTTGAATTATATGCTCTTGTTTGTTAATATGCTTATAAATGCCGTAAATGCCCTTTTGACATACAAATGAGATTTTTAGAAATGTGAGAGGACAAAAACCTTTGCTACTGATATTTAGACTTGTCCAAAAAATTTGACATCAGTTCTTGCATAATGCATGTTTAAACTTGGATTTTGAACCAAAACTCATTACCTACAATTAAGATATTATTTTTAGGGAATATTAAGATTTTTGGTCAGATTATTATCTGTTTAAAACATAGAGTTCTTGTATAATTCGGTTAATGACGATAATACCCTTTTTAAGCATAAAATGAGATTTACAAATGATTTAAATGCCAAACCTTTTTCTACTGATTTCAAACATTAAATAAATTATTTTGGGCATTCAAAACTGATCAAAACCTCAGATTCACATAAACATCTTAATTATCGTCAATAAGCGAGTTTTACGCTAAATAGGTGCATAGTATGGTTTAAAACCATATTTAACATCTAAGACTTGTTACCTACTGAATTTTTAAACAAATTTAAATATTATTACAGTAGGTATAAGTTATGAACTCAGGTTTCCAAAAATGCCCTTAAAAGCCTATGTGAAATGACCAAAATGCCCTTTCGGGACATAGTTTGGTCATAAATAGTAAATTTCACATATGTGTAATATCTTACTGATGTAATGAGATAAATTAAATATTTTTACTAATTAGAAAGGACCAGAACTTCAGTTTGTTATAAAATCTCTTTTATGAGTATTAAAATTACCAAAATGCCCTTACGGGACTTAAAATGGTTTTAAATACTTTTTGGGCATATATGTTAACATCCTACTGATGTATTAACATATTTTAAGCATAATAACAATTAAGACTTGTATATAGTTCATTTGGTTACCCGTTACGCATTTATGCGTTCGGATCGGTTTATGTGACTAGTTTACATATATTAGCCGAAACGGGTTTAACCTTATCATTAAATCCTCAAAATCCAGAATGTGTTTAGTTTACCCATATTATACAAGTATCCAAACTTGTCGGGTCTAAATCACATTCTATTCCGGTCAACGCTTAATCTAGCGTATCGTACCGCTTTAGATACTTTAAGCTAGTCGGTTTAAGTCTACGACTTAAATAAGACCATTAGCATTCTGAATTGGTTATATATTACCATCACTCCAGACTAGAGCCACCCGGTAAAAGCTTCCTGCACTTAGATAAATTGGATACGACTGAGTTATTATGCTGTGAATCAAGTATTAGCTCAGGTAAATACTTTTAACTTATTTTTCCCTATACGGGCTTGGGATACGGTATCATAAAATACCGCTTGGTCGGGTATGAGATCATTTAGTCGGATTGTGATTTAAATAAATCTGCATAACCCGTTTTAATCTGTATTGTTTGATAACATAAACATTGGGGGTTAACGACCGTGTCCTGGATATCCTCGGCTCATTAAAGTTAAAAATGGCCACGACCTATGCACGGGGTGTAGGCATACACCCGACAGATGCAAATGCTAAAATATAAATAACCCACATGTTGGGGATAACTCCTTCGTGGGTTTTGTAAGTGGTGAGTCGGTTAATCATGACCGGCTTCCAAACCGGCCCCATATGTATGACAAACATGTGAAACAGTATACAAGATTTTATTAAAGATTGTCCCAAGTTATAAATGGTTTGTGCCTTGTGCACTTAAATCAATTTTCATAAACTCTTTTCAAATGAGTCGGTTAATTGTATTTACCAGTGAAAACTGACGTATTTTCCAAAGACTAAGTGGCAGGTACTACTCGTAATAGGCTGGGAGTTGCTCGGTGTCGAAAAAGGGGATCTTGCAAATCCTTAAAGATGCCATAAAGTCTGCTTAGCTTCATTTTATACATTCTGTAATGATCCACCTGTGGATTTGATATTACAGACTCGTCTATAATAAATACTTTGTTATTTTCAGACATTGAGTTTGTAATAATATTTTTATTCCAAGACTTCCGCTGTGCTATTCTGTGTATGTTTGACCATGATGATATCAACTACGTCACGATACTCTCCACCGGGCCCACCGGTAATATGTGGAAATATCGGGGTGTGACACATAGCCCTTTTATTTTATTGAAATCCTTTTGTAGACACATTATTTTATCAAAGTCCCCTGGCGGACATAATAATTCATTATAGTCCTCTCAAGGACATATTATTTCATCATAAGTCCCTTCGTGGACATGCTGATTCATTAAAGTCCCTTTTATGAACAAAATTATTACATTAAGATCCCTTGTGGACATGATATTTTATTATAAGTTCCTTTAAGGACATATTGTTGCATTAATAAGTCCCAATGAGGACGTATTTTTCGACATAAAGTCCCTACGAGGACAATTGTTTATTAACATCCCTTCATGGACATGTTATATCATAATAATCCCAATGAGGACACATCTTATAGTCCCTTTACGGACTTATATTTTCTTTTAGTCCATGCGTGGACTAGAGTTGCTTAAAGTCCATGTGAGGACATCTGTACAGCAAAGCCCTTTTGTGCGCACACTGTGCCAATATAGTCCTTTTATGGGCATGTTATTTCATTAAAATCCCTTTGGGGATATGCTATTTTGAAATAGTCCCTTTGAGGACATGATATTTCATTATAACCCCTATATGGACTTATAATATTTTATAGTCCTTATACGGACTTATATTTTTCCTCTTAGTCCTTTATGGACAAATATATTATTAAAAGTCCTGATTAAGGCACTACTGTAGATTTTCCTAATGATTTATGAAAAGTTTTGAAAATTTTAAGTAGGTATTCGTTTCGTCCTTTATCCAACGAATAGTTCCAAATTTTACCCGAACTTTATCGATCAGCTGAAAATTTCAAAAGATCCTCTTAATGGTATAACCTAGCCTATATGTCTATGAACATGGCAATGATGGTGAAACCCTCTTAAGATAATTAATCTTTGTTAACATCTGAGAACATGTTAACACTCCTGGCAGTGTGGCTTGAGAAACCACACCAGCAGTCAAGGCATTGGATTACATCCAAGCCTTAAAGCCTATATGATCAGAGTAAATTATGGAAAGTATCATCAATGTGATGATCATACCATAAACATCCATTAGTGGTGAAGTGCCTACGGGCTATACTTGTTGTCTAATAAGACAATGACAGTTGTGGTCTATGAACCCCTGTCTAAAAATGTTGGACTATGTCCAAACATAATAGTCTATATGATCAATGCGATCATGACTAATATCATCTAATACGATGATCATGTTATTTAACATCCTTTAGTAATGTTTTGCCTACGGGCTATAATATATTGTCCATTTGAGACATTGACATTGTGATCTTTATGATTCCTTGTCTAAGGTGGTGAGCTATGCTCAAGCCAAATAGTCAATATGATTAATCCAATCATGACTTATATCATCTAATATGATGAACCTATTATAAACATACATTAGTGATGTTTTGCCTACGGGCCATATTATATTGTCCATTTGTGACAAAGACATTGTGATCTTTACGATCCCCTGTCCAAGGTAGTGAGCTATGCTCAAGCCTAATAGTCAATATGATCAATGCGATCATGACTAAAATCATCAATACGATGATTAAAATTTAACATCCTTAATGATGTTTTGCCTACGGGCTATATTATATTGTCCAATTGTGACAAGACAATTGTAATCTTTTATGATTCTTTACCCAAGGGGGTGAGCTATGCTCAAATCCCATAGTCTATATGATCATTGAGATCCTGACTAATATCATCAGTATGATGACCATAATATTAACATCCCTAGTGATGAAATGCCTACGGGCTATACTTTATTCTATTGTCAATAAGACAAAGATAGTGGTGGTCTTTGTGATCCCCTGTTCAAAGTGGTGGGTTATACCCAACCCTAATAGTCTATATGATCGATGTGATCATGACTAACCTCATCAACATCTTAATCATACTAAACATTTATAGTAATGTATCGTCTACGGACTACATTATATCGTCCATTTGAGACAATGACAGTTGTGACCATTATGGTTCCCTGTCCAAAGTGGAAAGCTATGCCCAAGCTTCGCAGTCTGTATGATTAGTATGATCATGACTAATATCATCAAATACGATGATGATATATGAACATCCATTAGTGATGTCAATTGGTTTTACCTTTGTGCCAAATGAATCGTCTTTCAAGACAATGACAGTTGTAGTCTATGACTCCCTGCCCAAAGGTGAAGAACTATGTTCAAACCTTGAAGCCCCTAATCCAATAAGATTGCGGCTTATAAATTAATGTCCTTGGTGACAAACCTACGAGTTATATTTTAAAGTCATTCATGACAAGCCAATGTGCTATAAATCGTCATTCGTGATAAGTTAACATACTAAATGTTAACATCCCTGATAACAGGCCTTTTGTGCCATATTTAAATGTCCTTTGTGACAAGGCCTTCGTGCCCTATGATCATTTATGTCCTACATGACTAGGCTTTATGCCATATCTTTCTACGTCCCTCGCGACGGGCTTCTATGCCATATGTGTATATATATATATATATATATATATAATAACAGTCATGTAAGGCTAGCTTTCGAGCTATTCATAATCTTCCTTGTGACAAAGACAGTTGTGACATTATAATCCCCTGTCAAACAGGTAATGGACTCGGTCCAAACCTTAAATGCCATTGATGGTATAAAACCGTGAAACCAAATAGACAGAGTTTCCCCTCTGTTCCAGCAAAAGTTACAAATGACAACCACTGAACCCCTATTTATAGGCAACCACATTCGTCCATACAGGTTAGGATGGATGGGCCACTTCGTATGAAACGCACCTTGGAACGAACAGGGTTGTCCATTCGCACGAAGTGCACATTCGTGCGAATGTGACCTTTCACTAAAACTCATCTTTCTATCACTCAAACCGATACAATTAACTACGACTCGATACATTGACAATTATGAACATGATTGACGGAAGCAATAAACATAATGCATTCACAGACTCCCTCTTGGATATTGTTGCAATCAATCTTTATCGTAGCTAAACATTTTCTATCTCTGAGTCTTCAAAAATCTTTGACATTTCTGAATCACAGACTCCCCCTTACTTCTTGATTGACAGACTCTTCTTACATCAGACTCCCTTTTAGTAATCTCCCCCTTGCTTTAAGTAATCTGCATTTGATAGTTCAATTTCAGGATCATTTCCTGGCTCTCCGAGCTTTCTGTCCATTTGAAATTGAATATTAAGCTCCCCCTATTAAACAACTTTCTAACTTACAAATCTCAAAATTATATTTGACTTTTAAGCATGACTATTTTCATAACCCCTCACAGATAATCAAGTTCAACTTAATGATCTTGACTATCCAATTATTTACCAAGTCCAAATTAATGACCTTGGTGACAATGTCAAACAATTTTTGATTTTTCATTTTAAAATTCAAGTTTCAAATTAATGAACTTGTTATTTCAAGACATGTTCAGCATACTTTAGATTTTGAAATTCAGCTTTCCAACATCGGTTGTCGAAACAAAAAGAGAAATAAAATCTTTTTGGATTTTGCAAACTTTATGTTAAAACACTCCTAAAATCTTTTTGAAATTTTATCCGTAAACGAACGAAACAACAACATATTTACAAATTTGTTGAGTTGTGTTAGAGGATCATATCAGATATTGACACATCACAAGCACCATTGATCTATATAAACTTTAAGTTTTAAACAGTTCACTTAGATCGTCAGTATACTGATCCACTTAAATTTTCACACAAATTTCAATTGATTCAAGATACGAGATTAGTGTTTTAAAAACTAACTTAATCGCGTATCCCGTCTCAGAATATACTCTCGTATCAAAATTCACTGGATTCAGTCTTACATGTGAATATACCTAAATGATATTTGTCTTTGGGTTAGTGCGTGGCCTTGAGAGCTCAGGTTAGAACTACCATTCACACAAATAGATGAAGGCTCGACTTAAGGTATGTTCCACTTAGTAATCTTCTAAACATCTGCACTTGATATACATCTTTCGATATTCTCAATTTTTATGGTGCGTAGGGGTTTAAGCGTGAAAGTATTATACAAAGTCTAGACCATTGCTGACGCAAAATCAAAAGATCAAGTATAATACCCCAGATATCAATAAGTATAAAGACCTAATATCTCAGAATCAGGCAACATCTCAAACGAAATTTTGGAGTGCTAAGTCCATATATCCGAGAGATGTTCCCCACAAAATAGGAAAGTTATTGAATTTATGTTTATATCTCGAAATCAATCTACTAAATGTGTAAAAATCTACTGGCATATCATCAGTGAGACCGTTTATCACTTTTTAATTTTCCATTTCTTTAGCATGTTGTGATCGTCTACTGATGTACTATTATTTCCTCTTTTTACACAAAACTCTTTTTCTTTATACACACTCAGTAAATTGTTTTTATATTTTTTCAAATTTTCAAACGTTTTTGAATTTTTCAATTTTTAAAAATATATACTCCCCCTAAAATTCTAAAACATTTGACAAACCGGTGTGGACAACTTTATCTCGCCATCCTCTGCTTTACATGCTCTGTTAAACATTTTTCACCCCCCTGATCACAAAACATTGATATTTTATATTTTGAAACCATTTTCAATTCTAGTTTTATCATGTTTTGATTGTTCAGCCGTGAGGGTTCGACGTATTCATTTTTTTTTTTTTTTAAAAACTTTAACAATTGAAACCAATCACATCATGTTTTAACCACAAACACATTATTTCTCCTCATGTGCCATGTTGTTCCGTTGACTTTGCTGAACTTGAATTGTCCTCCGGAACACCTGCACAATCACAAACTCAATCATTTGAACAATGCAAGCCAGGCCTGCTTGACCTTGGGTATTTTGACACAATAAGATTTGTTCAATTTCGGAAAATCTTTTTCGTTTTTCACAAAAACATTATATTTCTTGACTCCAACCTTCTTGGTTGAATCGATTTTTCTCTTTTCACCCACATAAGTAACTTTCTGTTTCATCACCAAGTTTGTCCATTTGAAACATGCTTTACATAAAACTTTGAATCATTTTGAATATTTCTTTTTGAAAATTCACCTTTTTTGTTTTCAAATTTGTTTTGGTTCAAACTTGGGTGTCTTTTGTTTGACAACATCATATTTCACTTTTTTTTCAACATACACGGGCTTCAGATTTTGTGGACATTTACGACCAATGTATCCAACTTGTTTGCATTTAAAGCATGTTTTCTTTAACACATCTTTAGCTTGTTGCTGTTGCTTCTTTCTAGCATAGAATTCCTCATTAGCCTGTCGATTAAATTGGAGTTCTTTCTCTTTTGCTGAACTTGTTCCGTAAACAAAGTTCATCTTCTTTTGAACATTTGACTTTTCAAAACTTTTTTTTGATTAGTTTTTTTATAACCCAAACCAGCTCGTGTGTTTTGCTTTTTGTAACTTGAATTTTCTGGTTTGTTATAAAAAAGATTTCTTGCCCTTCACATTTCTTGTTTTTCTGGCAAGTTTTTCAACTTCAGACTTCTCAATTTCCACCAATTTAAACTCTTTATCAATCTTTTCCACAATCACATTTTGAATCGGAAATTCAACATCTGAAAACAGTTTATCAGATCCAATCATTTGATATGCTAACATTATAGGATCATTATCTGGTTTTGTCTCAGATTCAGACTTTGAATTTTTCAAACAATTATTGTGAAGACTTTCTTCATCTTCATCTTGTGATGTGGAATTTTCATTTTTGGTGGAATCATTTTGATTTTCTTCTTTCAAAACATTTTCAACCACATTTCTTACCACCTCTGATTCACCAGCATCAGATTTGGTGTAAATCATATCAATATTTTCAGGCATTTGAGCATCTTCATTTGAAACAGATTTTAATTTGATATTCAGTGCCTTTTCCATATCCTCAAATTGTTTTTGACAATACTTACCCATCATAGGAGGTGGAACCTGATGATACTCTGACCCTTTGCCCTTGTTAACATTTTTCTTTTCATTTTTCTTTTCAGAGTCATTATCATCTGGTGATATGTTAAAAATACGTTCAAGAATATATGAAGAATCATGATAACTCTAAATTTTCTTATTCTTCTTATCTGTTTCAGCCAATTCATGTTTTAGCACAACAATTTGATCAAGATAAAAATTTACTGTCAATTGTTTATCTATATATCTGGCTTCAAGAAATCTGTCAGTTTCAACATGTTTAATGTTTCTTTCTTCAAGATGTTTAATACTTTCCTTCATTTTATCATATGCTTCTTTCATTTTGAATTAATCAAATTTTAGCACATCATTGTGTCTTTGCAATTCTTGTACATTTTTGTCTTTTTGAACACATTCATTGCATTTTGTTAAACACTTTTGTTTCAAAATTTCATTTTCTTTTTCAAAATCATTGCATTTTTGTGTCAGCTCATCTTTTTTTTGTTTCAAAATCTTTTCCTTTTCAAGGACTTCTTTGCATTTTTAGACATCATCAACATTCAGAATTTATGAAACTCGGACAATAGTGGCTTTGGTTAACTAAATTCGAAAGTCTCTAGCAAACCAGGACCTATCTTCCAACTATATAACTCTGACTCAAGTTAATTTCATAAACCCGGACTTTAACGTAGTAGAATCGGACAAGTGGGGCCAAACTCGGACATCTTCTCAACATCCATGTTAAGTTCGGAACCCCCTTAGAGAACTATATTAAATTTGGACTCTAATGATAAGTCCTGACTCCCACTTTTTGTTTGTGAAAACCCTGAGCTTTCATTCATTAAACCCTGATTCTTGTGTTTCTAATAAGTTCGGACTATAAGCACATTAGCATACTCGGATAACTAAGATTTACATAACAAACTCTGATAATCGCATATAATAGTAAACTCGGAACAAGTAAAAGTTGAATCAATTACGCACAGTAACACAGAACAAGCAAGCATCGCAGTTTCACAATAGCAGTTGCAGTTTTATGTTCAAAACCCTAATCAACAATGAATCTAAACAACAATTCTAGTATGTCAATGGCATCCTAATATTAGGCAAACAATTACATCATCATTCACAAACCATTGCACGTTCAATCAGAATAATTAACTAATCACAGATGATTGTTTGGATGTCTAAGGTTTACATGAAATTATATGAACAAGAATAGCAACGTGTACATAAACACTTACCTCAGATTCAATCTAATGTTTGTTCTTGATGAATTGAAGGATCAGAGGATAGATGATTGTGGGTGGAATTGGTGAAGCCAGAAATGATTAGAGAGATGAGACTATCGTATGATTGAGATTGTGAGAAGTGTTTAGGGTTAGTAGTTTATTATAACATCCCTAATATTCATAACACACCCTTAATTATCTAATTTTACACAAAAAGCACATAACATCTTCCAGTTTGCAATTACAACACATAATTCAAATATTTGCCATGCTACGTATAAGATTTCGTATAAACCACCCGTTTATATTAACATTTCTCGAAACGGCGACGTTTTGGTTATAATTGGTTGACAGAGAGTTTGGGAGGTGTTGGTGGTTAAGATGAAGAAGGCGACGGAGATTAGTAGGAGGATGAGAGATGCTGAAGGGGTATCGACGATGTTTTAGGAGGTTTTGTATGGAAAGTGGCATTGTCGGTGGATCAGAAAGTGTTGGTTCAGATCTGTAATGATCGGAGAGGATGAAGACAGAGAGTGTGTGAAATGTGAATACGTGTTAAAAGCTTTTGGGGGGGTTGTAGAGCGGTAAAGGGGGTAGTGATGAGTTGGGTTTAAAATACAGTTAAAAGTATACGTCAAGTATGATTGGAGAGATTCGATCGTCGTAGATTGTGACACGTGCCGGATTGAATTTTTGATGATGTGGCAGCCATATCAGTAAAAGGGTGGTAAAAAAAGCACAAAGTGAGAGGGGTGTGAAAGTGGCGTTTTATAATAATAATAATAATAATAATAATAATAATAATAATAATAATAAATTAAACAAGAAGCAATCAAAACTCACCAATGAAATGTTGTTACGTCACCACACCATTTGCCCTCCACGCCGGTGAAGAAACCACCGCACCCAACACAACACCACGCCACCCCACGGGGCGGTGTTCCCGGCGTAGAGGTGTTGCCATGTCACGACAACGCTCACCACTCTGTGTGGTCTAGGTAGTGGTGTCTTAGATTGAACTTTTTTTTTAAATATGTTTTGTGTTATAAATTAAAATGAGTGTGTATTTTATCCCATAATTATATCTTAAAAATAGAAATTGATGTAAGATTTTATAATTTAAATGTAATTGTATAATATCCATTTGTGTTTTTTTAGTAAATTTTAATATATTAATTTGCGGAAAAAAATAAAAATAAAAAAATTGGGTTGAACGGTTCGTGTTCGGGTTCATATGCATGACACGATTTTTGGGTTCGGGTTGAACCCGCAAACACGACCTGTTTAGCACCCCTACGTCTAATATCATATACAAAATTTGAGAGTAAACTGTCTGGAATCTTCGGATAAGAGTGTTCTTCAGGTTGTTTTCTTGGGTTTCGGTTTTTTTTTTTTTTTTTTTTTTTTTTTTTTTTTTGCTTTTTTTTTTTTTTTTTTTGCTTTTTGCATCGGGTTTAATGAAAAACATCGTTGTTGAAGATGTTATGTGGTTGACTGAACAACACCCTTGTTTTCGCCTTGCGCTTGGACCATGCTTACAAAAACACATCTGACTTATAATAAAAGACTCCAAATAAGGACACATGACATTCTCTCATTCAACCTCATAAATTTTATTTATATTTGTTTAATAAACTAGGTTAGAACCCCGTGTAATACACGGGTTGAATAAATGTAATTTTATATGCCAAATAATAAACAATATATCTTTAAAAACCTTGTTTATTACACTGGTTGAATAAATGTAATTTTATATACCAAATAATAAAACAATATATCTTTAAAAATCTCGTTTATTACATGGGTTGAATAAATGTAATTTTATACATTAAATAATAACAAAATTATATCTTTAAAAACATCGTGTATTGTGTATTGTATGGCTTGAGTAAATTTAATTTTATATATTAAATAATGAAAAAAGTTACATTTTTAAGAACCTCATGTATTATATGGGTTGAACACATGTGATTTTATATAGCAATCAATAAAAAGTTATATCTTGTTATATCTTTAAAAACCCTGTGTATTATAAAGCCTTTGGACTAAACTGATAAAATGGCCCAAACCACAGGGACTAAAATAACATTTAACTCTTTACATTATATTAATTTATATTTAGTGTACACCCATTAGTTTTTTTTATTATATAGTATAGATATAGATTAATTGAGTTAATTACATAGTTAGTGCATGTGGTTTGCACAAAGTAACATACTTAGATACTAATAGTTTAAAATCACATTCTAGGGTATTAACTTTTCATTTTGTAACGTTTGGAGGTATTAACGTTATTTGTAGTTTTAAAATCACATTAATACCTCCAAACGTTACAAAATGAAAAGTTAATACCCTATAAGGTGATTTTAACTATTAGTACCTAAGTATGTTATTTTATGCAAACCACAGGGACTAACTATATAATTAACGCTAGATTATTTATATTATAAAATTAAATTCTATTTATGAAATAGTTTACAAAATTATATTAAAAGTTAACAAATATATTGTATATCACTTATCAAATATGTATATTAATATGATAAGTATACTATAAAGTGATAACGTAAAGAGATGTTATAAATATTATAAAAGGGAAAAATTAAAAGAAAAGCAAAAAGATTATAAGATTAAATTTTATATCTAGCGAAAAGTATATAAAAAATTAAGATATTAATGTAATAGCAACCAAAACATTTATAGTTATCTTTTAATTAATATTAATTATAATTAAGTAGGAGATAAAAACTAAAAAATAGATTTTTTTAAAAGATAACTAATAAATAGATGGCTCCAATGAATGACATGTGTTCATTCATTGGTTTCTTTTATTATATAGTATAGATTTCTTTTAATATTAATATTAGTTAATAACCAATACATAGATATCACTTATTTTTATCATTATCTTTATCTAAAATTAATAAATAACTTCAATTTTGCAATTTAGACCCTTTGTTTTTTACTTTAAACCGAAGTTTTTCATCTTTTGCAATTTAATCCCAACTCTTTTTTATTTTCAATTTTGATCCACCATACTTTTCATCTTTCCCAAGTTTTTCGTTTCGTTCTAAATTTTGCGAGTTAACGCACCGCAACGTGCGTGTGGGGTTTAACATTTTTTCTTATATTTTTTTCCCGTTTAACTGGCCCGTCGCGTCACATCTATTTTTATGCGTTTGACAAGTTCGTCCAACACACGGGTTTTTGATGGACTTAGTTATTTTTTTCTATGTTTTACGTTTCGGTTTAATTTTTCAGCAACGAACGTGCGTGATTCAGAGATTTTACGTCTGCTTTCCGCTCAGCGTTATTTTTTTCCCGTTTTTATTTATTTTGTTTTTACGAGTTTTTCTGGTGTTGGTGGTCGCTAACAATGGTATAGTATTGCTACTACTCAACACAGTTTTATGACAACCGTTGCAACACAAAGGCTTAATACTAGTTTAGGATATTATGTTGCAAATTGATAATGAAAAGGAAGGGTAGTTACACAAATACAAGTTTAACATAGAACGTAAAGCGTTCAATTATTATTTTTTTCTAAAATTGTAGATTAAAGAGTTGATTTTTTACACCTAAACCACCTATCAACTTGAACATATAAGAATTTAAATCCACACCACTTTATGAGGTAATCACCATACCACTAAACCACTAGGTCCATTTGTGTTTAGACCGTGCATTTTATACAGAGTAATGCAATACAAAGTTGAGCATCACTATTCTTACGCTAGAAAATGTATGCCAAGGTTACACTTTAGGGGTTAACTGTATCTGCACCACCGTAGCTCCGTGACCCATGAGTCGGTGTTTTACCCATGAGACGGTGTTTTTACAAGGTAAACATTTGCGGTAACTGATCGAGAAAGGGAGACTGAGAGTAGAGAAAGAGAGGGTGCCGTCCAGTGGCGGCCCGACAAATTATTTGTTGGGGGTGCAGATGAGGTATTCAACCATATTTTCAAGGGGTGCGGTCGGATTATTTGCCTAAAATATAAACTAATTTTTTTTTTCAAGAGTGCGGCCGCCCACCCTGGTCAAAGGGTAGGTCCGCCCCTGGTGCCGTCCGTGAGGATCTCCAACATGATATGGTCTGTGGGAGAAACCATTTTAGATGCTTTTACGACAACCGACTTTTTCTGACATTTTTTTATGCTTAGGTGGCATTCATTTAAAAAGGGGTGCTGGAAAGTAGACGTAGCATTGGAGAGAAAACGAATGCTTCTAAATGACAAGTGAAAGCTTTATACGACAAAGAACGTTAGTAGACGCTTAAAGGTGGATGTATTAAAGATGCTCTAAGTGATAAATCAAAGTTACTATTAATCAAAAGCCAGAGACAAATACCAACATTTTTCATGGTTCTGCTTATTAAAAAAAAAATCTAACCACATTACAAATAAACCAAAATAAGGTCAAGCATTTGAAAAAAAACATAGTAGGAAAATAAAGAACTACACACCTAGCGGATCAGCTAATATCCAAATGACCTCAAAACCTTCACAATAGATCAACCAGCAGAGCATCTTCGTTGAGCAGCATCTGATCAAAATGCCAAACTCCTGATATTGCAAGAAAATCGTCATCTCTAGTGACCGAATAATAATTTGATACATTCAATTTTAAGTGAAAAATTGGTTAGGAATAAGTTTACCGTGTCCTTTGCCGACTCTTCTTAACTGAGCAACATATTCAGACATCTTTTTAATCGCCTCGACCTTTTAACAAAATGAAAAAAATTATCAACTTCCCCTCGTGGTGCAAATGAATACCGGATATTTATAAAGTAGTCGAATTTATAAATTATATTTCTACCTGTTCCCTCAAGAAGTTGCTTTCAACAAAATCAACTAATTGGACATCATTGTTCTTGTTGGCTACCTGTTCTCATCAAATATCACAATTCATACACCCAAATCCCACATTTTCTTGATCTTCATAATAAACATTAATCGGCATACACAAATGCAAAAGAACATGTCATACCGCTTGCACGTGTAGTAGTTTCTCATTTGTTAATTTCTCCAGCGACAATGCAAGCTCCATTGCTACAAAATAAACAAACCAATGAAACATAATTATTCAATCAAGAGTAAAATGCCATTTTCGTCCCTAAGGTTTGGCCAGTTTTGCGACTTCCATAGGTTTGTTTTTTCGCATATGGATCCAAAAGGTTTGAAATCTTGCTATTTTCATTCGTCTCGTTAACTCAAATCCATTTTTCTCCGTCAAGAAAGTGGTATTCCATTTTTTTAACTTAAAGGGTAATTTGGTCTTTTTCACTTTATGTACATTATGTTAAATGCTTGTACATAAAGTGAAAATGACTGAATTGCCCTTTAAGTTAACAAAAAAGACGGAAATACCCCTTATTAAACAGAGAAAAATGGATGGAGTTAACGAGCCGGATGGAAATGGCAAGATTTCAAACCTTTTGGATTCAGATGCCGATAAACAAACCATTGGACGAAAGTCGTAAAACTGGCTAAACCTCAGGGACGAAAATTGCAATTTACTCTTCAAATAATAATCAAAGTGATTAGTATCAAATCAAGTAATCCACAAGATCTTACTTAATGTAATGTAGCGACCAATATTTGGGCAATCGAACATATCATAACACAAAACTTACCATAAAGTGCATCTCCTTTCTCTGCATGATCAAACTCGGATAAAGGCATCAAAATAGATTGCAACTTCACTTTCCCACCGCGTTTGTTCTAAAACAGAAAAACTTTATGATTATAATCAGTGACAACTAAGTGAAGAAATGCTAGTATCAAACACCTGGTATTCCATAAACTTTTCAGCATGTTCCCTTTCCTCTTCACTGGACTCCTTAAAGAATCTGCAAGTATTTATGTAGCATAGGTGTTTGATTATTAATAAAATATTATTAATATTTAATTAATTGAGGTGACAATGTATTAGTAACTTACTTGGCTAAACCCTTGAGAGCAATATTGTCCCTATCGAAGTATGCATACATGGCATGGTACACGTATGAAACATTGTACTCAACACTGAAAGGAACAAAATTATCATCAGAAACACGAATAAAGTCACCGTCAAGAAAATCCTTTAAAAAAATTAATTAAATGCAATATGACAGTAAAAGAAAAGAACCAAGCTCGTTTAGGCTTTAGCTCAACATGTTTAGAGCTTTATTTCTAAAGATCGAGCTCAGCTCACTTATTATATATTTAGTTATTTTATTTAATAATTATTTACACATATATTTTTATTTATACTTTTCATTCATAATGATAATGATAATCAGCTCACTTTTATTATATATCTAGTTATTTTATTTAATAATTATTTACACATATATTTTTATTTATACTTTTCATTCATAATGATAATGATAATTATTATATTAATATATATTCAATATATAGTCAGTCTAAAGATCGAGCTCGTGCTCGGCTCATTTATTATATATTTAGTTATTGGAAAATTGGTATTTAATAAACCAACATTTAACCAGTTGGTAAATAATAATCCAACATACAGAATTGATATATAATAATCCTACCTATCAACATGTTGGTACTCAATGAACTTTCGTTAATTTTTTTCAACTGAAGTTAGTTTTTAAGTTTTATTTATTACACAAACAGTCCCTGTAGTTGTAATTTACTAGTTTTAACTATTTTATGAAACAAAAAAACCACTCGAAAATCCTCCTTTTCCTCGATTTGAGGTTTATAAAATCGTTAAAACTAGTAAATTACAACTATAGGGACTGTTTGTGTAATAAATAAAACTTAAAAACTAACTTCTGTTAAAAAAATTAACGGAAGTTCATTGAGTACCAAAATGTTGATAAGTAGGATTATTATATACCAATTCTGTAGGTTGGATTATTATTTACCAACTGGTTAAAGGTTGGTTTATTAAATACCAATTTTCCTTAGTTATTTTATTTCATAATTATTTAAATATATTTTTGTTTAGAGTAAACTTCCGTTTTGCTCCCTGTGGTTTGGTCACTTTAACGGTTTTGCTCCAAACCTTTAAAAATAGCCATTTTACTCTCTGATGTTTTGGTTTTTTTGCCAGTTTGCTCCCCGCCTCTAACTCCATCCAAATTGTTTGTTTTTCCATTTTGCTCCCCGCAGGGAGCAAACTGGCAACAAAACCAAAACATCAGGAAGTAAAATGACTATTTTTAAAGGTTTGGGACAAAACCGTTGAAGTGACCAAACCACAGGGAGCAAAACGGAAGTTTACTCTTTTGTTTATACTTGCATCCATAATATTATATTAATATATATTTAAATATTAAAATAATAATCTATAAAGAGTTAACTGTCATTTTCGTCCCTGTGGTTTGGTCACTTTGGCCATTTCAGTCCATTTTTCAAAAATGCGCCATTTTCGTCCCCCACGTTCTGGAAAGGTGTCATTTCAGTCCAAAAATCATAACCCAGTTAAGTCAGTTTGTAAATAAGAACTGATTGTGTAAATTTGTAACATAAAGGACTGATTGTGTAAATTTGAAAAATGGACTGAAATGGCAGTTAACACCACCACTAGCCCTGCCACCACCACCACTCCGCTGCCACCACCACCACCGCCACCACAGCCACCACAGCCACCACCGCCACCGATGAACTCCGAGAACGGTATACCGAAACGAAAAGCTTGCGGGTTACGGGGACGTCTTCGTCTTCTCCGGTCGTCTTCTCCGATGAACTCCGAACTCCGGCGAGTTGCAGAAATGAGCAGGGGTGGAACTAGTAATTGATTTAGCCCATGTTTCTCTATCATCCTGTAATTGATTTTGCCTCCAGAACTTGAGGAGGTGATTAAAAGTAGAGGCTTTATTGCAACCTGGTGTTCACAAGAAGAAGTCTTGAACCACTCTTCGGTTGGTGGTTTCTTAACTCATGGTGGGTGGGGTTCTGTCATTAAGAGCTTGTCTGCTGGGGTGCCCATGATCTGTTGCCCATTTTCAGGTGACCAACGGACTAATTGTGCACAAATGTGCAAGGAATGGGAAGTTGGGATGGAGATTGGGAGGAATGTGAAGAGAGATGAAGTGGAGAAGCTTGTAAGGGAGTTAATGGATGGAGTTGAGTGTGTGAAAATGAGAAAGAAGGCTATAGAGTGGAAGAATATGTCGGATATCTCAACAAAACCTAACGGCTCGTCATCTTTTAATGTTGAGGAACTTGTTGCTGAAATCCGTATGATTTCAAGAAACTAAATTCCCATCTGAATATGGTTAGAGACTGTAATAATAGTCAAGAAATGGGGATTTTTCATCTCAAAAGACAAGTAGGTTTCTTAGTTTCCATGTTCGGCCATGACAACCGGTTATTTGATTCAAACTATTAGTCAGTTAAGTGTGTCTAGAATTTTAGGAAGCTGTTGTACGTCAAGTAGTGTAAGTGATTCCATATTTTACGTTAAGTAGGTTGATCATGTTTTCTATTCAATGCCATTATTGCCATGTATTGTTCTTCTTATTATGGGATGAATAAAATATATCCAATTGATCCAAATTTTTGTGTGCGTAGTATTGTTTAGCAACATTGTGGCGTCAAGAAGTTCAGACCTTGATCTTGCTCATGCAAGATCACAAACTCTTATTCATGTGTTTAAGAGAGGAGGGTACAAATTTTGGAGCATGTTTAAGAAGATAATTCTCATATATTATTGGATTCGGTTGAAACATGAGTGGATGAAGCTAATGAAGATTAAACCAAACTTAGAAAAGCAAATAAGAAGGATACCAAGACAATGGCCATTATATAGAAAGCTAGTCATGATTAACTATTCTCAAGAATTTTCGCAGCCAACACATCGACAGAGGTAGACTTGTGGGTGACGTTTTTTCAAGAGTTACAGCAATGGCTAATCAAATACGGACCTATGGGGAGAAATTGTCTTAAACAGTGTTGGAGAAGATTTTGAGAAGCTTGACTCACAAATTTTACGTATGTGGTACCTGTAACTGAAGTAGCCAATGACATATCCATATTCACACATGTTACGCTCATGGGATCCTTACAGGATGATAGAAAAACATGGGCTAAATCAATTACTAGTTCCACCCCTGCTCATTTCTGCAACTCGCCGGAGTTCGGAGTTCATCGGAGAAGACGAAGACGTCCCCGTAACCCGCAAGCTTTTCGTTTCGGTATACCGTTCTCGGAGTTCGGAGTTCATCGGTGGCGGTGGTAGCTGTGGTGGCGGTGGTGGCTGTGGTGGCGGTGGTGGCGGTGGCAGCGGAGTGGTGGTGGTGGCAGGGCTAGTGGTGGTGGTGTTAACTGTCATTTCAGTCCATTTTTCAAATTTACACAATAAGTCCTTTATGTTAAAAATTTACACAATCAGTCCTTATTTACAAACTGACTTAACTGGGTTATGATTTTTGGACTGAAATGGCACATTTCCAGAACGTGGGGGACGAAAATGGCGCATTTTTGAAAAATGGACTGAAATGGCCAAAGTGACCAAACCACAGGGACGAAAATGGCAGTTAACTCTTCTATAAATAAAAAGCTCATTCAGCTCACAAGCCGGCTTGAGCTTGTTTTTTTAACGAGTTTCAGTAAAAACTTGAGTTCATTTAAGCTCTACTCAATTCGATTTTAATTAGCTCACCAACATATGGATTCGTTCACACAAAAAAAATAGATAAATGCAGAATATTGTGTTAAATATTATGTAGTAATGTACACAGTCACAAGTCACTTATATCTATTCAAAAAGCTCTAATAAAATACGCAGATAACTAGACCGCCTTATATTCTCATAGTTCTTTTATCAAACACCTGGCATTAGGGATGAGCATTAACTACCTGGTGGTACCGGTATCGAACCGGTACCGGGTATATTCGGTACCGGTTCCTATTTTACTCGTTTTTTGGTACCGGTACCGGTATTTTTGGGTAAAACACTAGTAAAGTACCGAAAGTACCGGTACCGGTACCGAACCGGTATATTCGGTACCGGTACTGGTACCACTTTTCAACGTTTTTCGGTACCGGTACTTTCGGTACCGGACCGGTACCGAGCTTATCCCTACCTACCTGGCATGCATAACAAAAAAAAACAACAAATTCAACCTACAAAACAAAAAACCGAAAAAAAAACAAAAAAAAAAACTCACTTAATCTGCTCGTTAACAGCAGCTTCAGATTGATCAGCATACTTTTGACGAGCAAGAGACTGTTGAGGACCATTAGGAACAAGACTGAGCTCCTTTTTCACTTCCTCAAACGGTTCAAACACCACACCTGTAATCGTTCTACTGTTCGGAGAACCACCACCTTTCGCCGCCGCACAAACGATCGCCGGCGGAGTCGAAACGACACCGTTTCCGGAAACGACACCGTTTTGGAAGAAGAGAGTTACAGGAGGTTTGAGAAGCATGATTTTAACGAGAAATTGAAGTGAAATTTTGAGTGATAAACTGATAATGATGAATGAAAGTATATATAGGCTAGTTATCGGTGGGTTTGTGACCGTAGGATGGGGTGACACGTGTAGAGACGAGATTGAATTGGTAAGGTGGGCGCGTGGCTGCCTTGTGGTATATCTGTAGATGCTTCAGGCTTGGTTGTTATTTTTTGTCGTCACCGAGTCACCGTTTTGTCGTTTGTGGATTAGATAAAATTATTTATTAAACTAGTGCTTCGCGACAGGTAGGGGTGCAAAAGAGCAGAGTCCGAGCTCGAGCTCGATTAACTTATGAGAGCTCGGCCTCGAGCTCGGCTCGTTTATAAATTGTAGTATAAACTTTTGGCTATATTCAAAAAGGCTCGCGGGCTCGATAAGTGAAGCTCGGGCTCGAGCTCGAACTTTTGGCCAATACTCTTTTGAACGACAAGAAAAGATTTATAGGAACATTAGGTTCTAGGTTCGATTCCTACAGAAGATTTTTTTTTCCAGATTTAATGAGTTTCTCCCTGAATTGTTATATAGGCATTATTAAATATAAATAAAACAAATAATAGACTTTTTAGGCTCGCGGGCTCGATAAGTGAAGCTCGGGCTCGAGCTCGAACTCGGTTACTAAATAAGCTTATTTTTAGATTCGAGTTCGGCTTGTAAACAAGTTTAAATAAGCTCGGCTTGTTTACACTAAAGCTCGATAAGGCTTAACGAGCCTAACGAGCTTCACATGTGAGGCTCGAGCTCGATAAGCAAACGAGCTTTATTTTAGGCTCAAGCTCGGCTTGGGCTTGATAAGGCTCGGCTCGTTTTGGGCTTTTTCTCGAGCCGATCATGAGTAGCTCGCAAGCCGCTCGGCTCGTTTGCACCCTAGCGACAGGTTTGAAACATAGATAAAAGTAAGCAAATTGTGAACATAACGATAAAAACTGCGTTGGAACAGTATATCCTAAACTTACAAAAAACGTTACGTCGTTTTATACGAAAGCCAAGTTATTCGAATAAAATTTACACCACCATAATATATAGAAAGATAAACATTGATTGTAAATGAAAGTTAGGTATTAAAAAAATAACCACTATTTACAAGCAACCATAGTTGTTATATTAATAAAACTAGGTTTTAATGCTGCGCACCGCGTTGCGGCGCGACAAAACTAAGTCATTGTAAAACTATTTATTACGACTAAATACTTGGTTGTTATTAAAGCTATGCTATTTAGTGTCTTATTTTTAAGTTCACAAGTGGAGTTTTCATACAACAGAGCCGTTGGTAGCAAGCGAGTTAGTAACTCCTGGCGATGGCGACTATTGCGATGTCTAAGCATTCACTAACCCAACAAATAAGGAATAAGAATTGTATAAATACAATCAGAAAAACGTGTGAAAGAGGAGAAAAAGGAAGACGACGTGAAGTTATGTAAGCATAAAATGGAAAAAAAAAAAAAAAAAAGAAGACCCCATGATTTGAACTTGAGTCTCTTTAAAACACATACAACCACAAAACCACTCCACACATGATAAATAATCTACCTAACTTTGAAGAAAATTGATATATATACACACACTTAAAAAGGATATAGGGGAAAAAAGTCAACAAAAGATGACTTGAAGTTATGTATATTTACTATTCATAACAACCAATAAGGAAAGTTTACTATTCATTATGATGTGACAACTACTATTCATTAGCTTTGTTTTTTAATATATAGGATAATAGTTCGCTAAAAATCCGAATTTTTCAAAAAAAAAAAATCAAGTGTAGTGACTGAGCCTCGATCTAGATCGGGCAACTATTGATAAAACATATTAGCCCATAAAATATATTAGCCCAATTAACTTCGGCCCAAGGAGTGCCAATACTCTTTTGAACGACAAGAAAAGATTTATAGGAACATTAGGTTCTAGGTTCGATTCCTACAGAAGATTTTTTTTCCAGATTTAATGAGTTTCTCCCTGAATTGTTATATAGGCATTATTACCTAGTGAAGATGGATTTGATCTGATGGTTCCGCTGGTGGCACGATAATACTTCAATGGTCCGTCAGTGATCCAAATTTGTTGTTAAAAAAAAGATGGCCTTCAAGCAATTAGCTACACCAATTGAATTACAAAAGATTATACAATATACGTAAACAAACAATTAAAAATACGTAACAAAAAAATTCAAAACAGTATATTACCATTTTAACTTTAGGGACTTGTATATGTATTTAAACACATTATTTTGTTAACATGGATAACTTAACTCTCAATAACTATGAACACACATCTAATGTTATACCTCAGTGGCTCAGTATACCATGTACATCTAGGAGATCCCAATTAGGTAAAAACCACAGTATATAGAGAGGAGCAGTATTGTATAATATTTTATTTCGATCTATGATCATTAGTATAATAAAATCCCAACTATTAGTTTAATCATTATAATAACATTCCAACTAATGAATATACGGAGGAGTCTTATCTAATTCTAATAAAAGAGTCATATTAATGCCATATGGCATTTTCTCATTCAAAAGTCTTATTAAAGCCACATGGCATTTTCTCATTTAGTTCACTAATAATATATATTTATATTTCATATGCATAAATATTATGATGCATACTAATAACAATAAATATGTCATAAGGTTTTTTTTAGCTATTTCTTATTTAGTAATTTAAAAGTTTAATATTTCTTTAAGGACAATAGAGATGTTTTAATTGAAAAAATAATAATTAAAAAAAGAAAAATAATAAATTATAACAATAATAAAACTATCAAAATAATAATAACTTTTACATTTTAAAAGAATATATATAATATTGAATTAATTTACCCAATGAATTAATATTAATTAAGAATAGAGTAAATTACACAGATTGTCCTTTAATTATACCCTAAATTGCAGTCCCTGCCCTTTCCCTTTAATTTGTGCAGGCCATGTCCTTTAAATAACAAATTTGCACACTCCTTGTCCTTTGCTCCAAACCCCATCCAACTACCCAGTTAAATGCCATCATGTGCCTCTCACATGATGGGTAAATTTGTAAAATTACCCTCCACCTACCCTTTAAAACCTCTGTAGTCTTTCTTCCTCCCAGAACACACTCTCAAAAACCCTTCACTCCACAAATCGATAGAAACCCTAATCAAATCGATCAAATGCAATGACGGACACTTACGAACTGCGACCAAGGTGGTCTATTCGTGCAAACGTTGATCAAGAAACGGTTGACAATTACTACAGTGAGTTGCATTTCCTCAATTTCCGTTAAAAAATATATGTTTGGCTGTTGAATTTCTGAAAAATTTATACTTCTATCTATTTAATTTCAGGGCGTTTTCCCCATTTGTTCGCTATAAAGCTACATCATGGTGGTTGTTTCACTAAGTTTCCAAACTTTGAGTATGTGGAGGGTAAGCACAACTATGTTGATCAGTTGGATCCTGACTTTTTTTATGTTCATGAGTTGGATTTGGTATTGAAAAAGTTAGGGTATGCAACAGATGTTATTAGGTTTTATCATTATAAGATACCTAATCAGGAACTAGGATTTGGCCTTCCTGCTCTAGGTAGTGACTTAGATGTTATTGGCTTTTGCAAGTACACAACTGATTATAAAACCATGCATGTTTACACTGAGTTTGAAGTAACAAATGTGCATACATATTTCTATACCCCTGGAAAAATTAGGATTGCTGAAGTTGGTGATGGACTGGATGATAATGTAGATGAAGGTGTTATTGATAACAATGTGGATAAGAACCTTAGTACTTGTGATGGTGCATATAAACCTGTACTTGATAACAATGTGGATGAGAACCTTAGTACTGGTGTTGAGATCATTAGCAAAAATCCAAGGATGATGTTAGGCTGGCATCCCTTAGCAAATGATTTAGGTGAGAATAATGATAACAATGCAAAGGATAATGTAGATGAAGGTGTTATTGATAACAATGTGGATGATAATGTAGATGAAGGTGTTATTGATAACAATGTGGATGATAATGTAGATGATGGTGCATATAAACCTGTACTTGGAGAAGGTGATAATATTTCTGTTGAAGAGAGACAAGCACAAGAAAGTTCAACTTTTTTTGCAGATTTCATGAGTGAGTTTGATCCCTTCTTGGGTCTAAATGACAACATGGTTAATAATGAACACCAAAACAATGCCAAGGCTAATGTTAGGCATGTTGTAGATGATAGTTTAGATAAAGAAACTGGTGCAGAAGATGAAGATGATGACAGTGACTTTCTAGGCGATGACACAGCTAGGGAGGATGTAGAGGTAGATATGAGGGATTTTAGACTAAACATTGATGAGGGGATTGATGACAATAATGATGCAGTTGGTGATTTAATTGATGAAGATGTTTTAAATGATGATATATTAGAAAGTGGAAGTGAGTCTGATTTGGATGAGTCTAGTGCTAGGAAGAAAATGCTTAAGGGTTTAAGGAATGCCAATGAGAAAAATAGCAATTTCTACCTAGGACAGATTTTTGGAAACAAGATAGAAGCCAAAGAATTAATCAAGCAGCATGCTGTGGAAACTAAGAGGGAACTTAGGATTGTTAAGGATGATAGTAAAAGAGTGAGGGCTGTTTGCAGGGGTCAGTTACCAAATTTCCAAGTTGATGCACATGGTATCCATAGTCATTCTGATAAAGGTGGTGTAAAGACGAAGGGTAAAACTGTCCAAAAAAAAAGAGGCAATGATAAAGGACATACCATGAAATCTGCATATAATGAAGTAGGCCATAAGATTGTAACAAGGTCAAAAGGAAAACAAGTGGAAGATTCTCCTGGTAGTAAAGACAAGCCCAGTGGGGACAAAAATATAGGTGGGAGAGGTAAAAAAGCAGACCCTAAAAAAAAGGAGTGTCTTTGGATTATTTTAATATCTAAAGAGAGAAATGCTGAGACTTGGATGGTAAAGACTTTAATGACTCAGCACAAGTGTCTCCAAACCAGATCTGTGTATCATTGCACCTCTACTTTTCTTTGTAAGCAACTAAAGGAACAAATTGCAGAAAATCCTAATATTCCTGTGAAGGCACTTCAGGATCAACTTCAAAGGAAATACGAGGTAGAGGTTTCAAGAATGAAAGCTTTCAGAGCAAAAACAAAGGCACTTGACCAACTTCATGGTGATTATCAAGCACAATACAGTCTTCTAAGGGATTACATCTGTGAACTTTACAAAACAAATCTAGGTACTACAGTTCAGATTGAGGTAGAACCATGTGCAGATCACAGGTCTCTGACCAGAAAGTTCAAAAGGATTTATGTGTGTCTAGGGTCACTGAAGCAGGGGTTTAAAGCAATTGGTAGAGACTTGTTGGGTCTGGATGGAGCTTTTATAAAGGGTCCATACCCTGGTCAGGTTCTTAGTGCTGTTGGTGTTGACCCTAACAATGGGATATACCCCTTAGCCTATGCAGTAGTTGAGGCAGAAACCTTGAATTCTTGGACATGGTTCCTTCAGTGCCTTGGTAAAGATCTGGAATTGGAGTCTAATTCAAACTTTACCTTCATTAGTGACAGGCAAAAGGTCAGTCCAATATTACTTACTCTTTTGATTTAACTGTTACTTGTGTGTATGGTGCACTTAAATGTGTTATTACAGGGCATAATCCCAGCACTGCAGAAGGTGTTCCCATGTGCTGAACACAGGTTTTGCCTAAGACATGTTCATGAGAATATGAAGTTGAGATTCAAAGGAAAAGAATACAAAGATAACTTATGGAAGTTAGCAACATCAAGCACTGTTGAGTACTTTGAACAAAACATGCAATCCTTGAAGGCATTCAATGCTGAAGCACAACTATGGTTGTCTGATATCCCACCAAAACATTGGTCAAGATCACACTTCTCAGGTTAATATTATCTACACTCTAATAATTAACATTCTCTTAACATTGTCAATGTTGACTGATCTGTTATCATGCAACAGGTAGGGCACTATCAGATGTGTTGTTAAACAACATGTGTGAAGTTTTTAACTCAAGGATAATGGATGCAAGAGACAAACCTATTATCACCCTTTTGGAGTACATCAGGGAGTATCTCATGAGAAGGATTGTGAATGTGCTTAGAGTTATGGACAACTGTGATGGACTGTTGACACCATATGCTCACAAGAAGTTTGAGGAGATTAAGTTACAAGCTAGTAGGTGTTCAGTCATGTGGAATGGGGAAGACCATTATCAAGTTAGAGGCCCTGCTGGATTTGGTGTTGTGGTGGATTTAAAAAGTAGAACATGTACATGTAGGAAATGGGAGATCACAGGGATGCCGTGCAAACATGTTGTGGCTTCGATATGGAACAAGAATATGTATGGTGGGAAAGGAACAGAACTACCTGAGACATTTGTCCATCCAGTGTACACAATGGATAGGTGGAAACAGGTATACAAGTATAAGGTTTTTCCAATCAATGGGAGGACTTTGTGGCCCAAGTCTAATGTCCCTACCACTTTAACACCACCAAACCATCACAAGCCTATTGGTAGGCCAAAAAAGGCCAGAAAGAGGTCAGCCCTGGAGTTGGAGGAGTCAACAAAAGATGGAAGACTGACAAAGAAGGGAACCACGAAGAACTGTTTGAAGTGTGGCAAAACAGGGCACAATCGCAGAACATGCAAGGGACAGGAGGCATCCTAGGAAGTTTGATAGTTTGTTGGACTTAAAACTATGGTTTTTATGTTTTGTTTATGTCACACCCCCAAAATCCACCATGCGGAGTATCACCGCTTGGAGGCGTGACATGACCAGGATCAAGCCACCAATCATATTGAACAATATAGTAAATTAAATAAAAGTTCAACCACACAATATAATAGGTGTTCACAAACAAGTTAACCAAGTTCAATTTAAACAGCGGAAGCATAAAACATGAAACCCAAACATAAGTAATAAGTTCATAAGGTTCAAATGTTAAGCACGGAACTTAACAGTCCATATCCCACAACGACCTCCTCCTCGTGCAAGCTCCATAAGCATCTAGCGACCTGTAAGGCATGTAACAACGAGTCAACAACAAAGTTGAGTGAGTTCACGGTTGGTTGTTTAGTTTTAAGTTGTTTCTGAAAACGTGGTTTGACTTTCGTTGGCTTATGTTGCCATGGGGGTTACCCCGTAGTTGAAAGTATGTTTAACCAGTTCCTTTTATTACCCAATCCATATCCATAATCAGTGGGGGCTTCCCCATGTGAACCACTAGACGGTATGATATCGACTGCTTACGAACAATAGTTGTGCCCTACATCAGTGTCTATCGTCACTGACAGTTTGCCATAGTCCATTAGTACACGCCCGTTCGGACGACACGGTGTGAGGTTTGTTAAACCTAATAGCGCTATTAACTAATGACCCGCTCGCCATCGGCCTCGGCGATTAAGTCGATATATAATGAGGGACTTAATGATAGAGTTTTGTCTAGTAAGTTTTAAGGGTGTTGTCCTACCCAAGGAGGACGAACGTACGTATTCTACCCAAGGAGAATACGCAGAATTTATTATTGGCATCCTACCTATGGAGGATGGCCGTACATATCCTACCCAAGGAGGATATGTAGATCCCGTTTTAATTTCTTTAACCCATTCCCAACCACTGGGAATCCCATGCCTTAGAAAATGTGTGAACTCACCTTGGTTTGCTCGGTTAGATTCTCAAATATAGCTAACAGTAGGTGTTGGTCAATCACGTCCTAGTATGATTACCACTTAGTTTATTAGTGACTTCAAATAAGCAAGAAGTTCCTACACACATCTACCACATAACATATACTCACTTTAACAATTCACGCCCATATAAACTTCCCCATTTATTACCATTCAAAAGCAAGCATACGACATTGTACATAACACTTTCATTGACATATAACAAGTTAGATCATAACCGACATTTAGACATGCAAATCACTAGTTATATTGTTTCAGCTTAAACATCCAAAACTGGACTGTTTTCAAGTAATTTAATAAAATAGTTAACTTATTCCAAAAATTCCCAAATTTTTACAGAATGTTTTAAACAATCCAAATCTTACTGTGTAAAAATATCAGGATCCAATACATTACCAATATTTTATAAAAAATCATTTACCGGGCTGCAATCAGATTCGTCACTTTCTGACTGCAGTTCATGGAAAAATTCATTTAAAATTCATCGTAAGTCCGATTGACGAAATTCCAGTGGGAGAATTACAATTACATCGGTGGTCATCTACAGTACAAAATTCATGATCTAACTCTACACAGAATTCAAGTTTTGATTAAAAATATAACACCCATTTATTGCAGTAAAAACTCAGCTTTAGTTGCTGTTACAAAACGGGTCTTTAAAAATAGTAAACGAAGTTCAAAAATTATGATTCCAGTGCCATTTGAACCGTATTTCATAATAACACATTATAGACTCAAGAAATCAATTTTTTGTTAAGTTAGGAACTGGTTACAGCCGACTGAAGGCGGCTGTAACAGTTTGACAGCTTCCTGTTTTCAGCTTATAGTGCTTTAACGCAAGTTCTATTTGTTCCGTTAACATGTATAGTGATCAACAACAACATCATACCAGCATTATTTCATCATAATATAATCTTTAACTACTAACACATGAAGTAAACAAGAGTTTAAAGAAGTCTTACAATTAGCTTAAAGTTTGGGAATATCACTAGAGAAAAAAATGACAAAGATGGATGATGAAAGCAAATGAGAAGGATTCTTCAAGACCTTCAAGCTTCAAGCTCCTTGTATCACCTTCTAACACTTGAAACAAGCTCAACAATGGAATGGTGGTGGTGGTTTTAGAGTGAACCAAGAGAGAGATATAGAGAATGAGAAAGATGGTGTGAAGATTGTGAAGTTATGCACCATATTTATAGTCATTCTTTCTAGTGTTTTGTCAACATGAGCAAACCAAGATTAACTAAAATATAGAGGTAAAATCTTGGATTCTAATACTTAGTCCACATAAGGAGGAGAAGTAAATACTTAGTCAACATAAGGAGGATAAGTAAATTTGAGGATAAGTAGGTGACTTCTAGTAAGTATAAGGTTACATGTTTTACTTAGTAAATTTCTAGTGGGTGTTATGGTGTACGGGGATCGTAACTAGCCAAGAAATAATTAAATAATGTGTTTGACAAATATTTGGTATCCCGGGTAATGTCCGGTTGTTCGGTCGGATACTGTTCTGTTAAGTTGTTTAATTGTTCCGTAAGGCGTCTTATACATATATTTTTGTAACACAATTAATTCCTAACACCTAGGAAAATATTCAGGACCATTTAGTCAAGTTTTCTGCATGCTAACACGCACATGTAAGTATAACACAGTAATCAGGAAACAGTTAATTAATTCAACACAGTCACTAAGCACTTTAATTATCATTAATAAATTGTACGGATACATGGAATTACGAGGGTTGTCACAGTCTCCCCCTGTTAAGAAAATTTCGTCCCGAAATTTTGTGCGTAGTTACTGAGAAAGCTAGTTAAGTTGCGTGGTTTACTGGTTTTTCCTGGGGTGTCACAGTTTACATGTTTGAAATGTTTGGATTGTAAACCTTTGTCTTTTGTTGGACTTAGTTATGTTATCAGTTGTGTATGTTTGGAATGATATGTTATGGTGCAGCAGGCGACGTATTTTATTGCAGGTTTATGATGTGTATGGTTTGGATTTTGGTTTGTGCAGTGCAGGGTTTCATAGTTTAGGTTGGTTTGGTTTGGTTTGGGTTATAGGGGTGTGATTCGTTTGGCTTTTGGTTTGTGCAGCAGATTACATGACATTACATTAAGAAAAAACCAACTAAACATAGACTTGCAACTTACACATTAAAAACCAACTTGCATTAATCGACTTGCAACTTACAAATTACATAACACTTTCAACTAAACATAGACGAAACCAACTAAACCTGCACATTACAAAGCAGAGTAGCATACCAACTTTACATCACATTACATTAAGAAAAAACGAGCAAACACAATGAAAACAACCCAACTCATGATCAGAAACACCCAACTCATGATCAACATCCTGTACAGGTTCATATTTGCAACTTGTGATGTTTCAACTTTAGATGCTAAGTGTTGGTTAAGAATGGCTGCTTTTCCACCTTGTGATCTTTCACCAACCGCGGTATCAAACCAGCAGATGAATCCACATCTAGGGCATCCATAAAACCTTCTCCCTGGGTTCTTTGAAGTACAAGATGTCCTAAGAGTCGCTGCTGTTCCACATCTGCAATAAACCATGATTTCGTGTTTATAATTTGATGAGGGAACTGAATGTAAGTGAGGAAGTGTTTATACTTGATGAAGAAATCAAAACCCTAATTTATGTGGGGAGGAAGAAGGCTCCTGGGGTTTTTAATGGGGTTTTAAAGGGTAGGTGGAGGGTAATTTTACAAATTTACCCATCATGTGAGAGGCACATGATGGCATTTAACTGGGTAGTTGGATGGGGTTTGGAGCAAAGGACAAGGAGTGTGCAAATTTGTTATTTAAAGGACATGGCCTGCACAAATTAAAGGGAAAGGGCAGGGACTGCAATTTAGGGTATAATTAAAGGACAATCTGTGTAATTTACTCTTAAGAATATATATACATATATAAGGGAGGGCGGGGCACCAAGCGACTTCGACAAACATTCTATAAAATGTCACCTGACAATTCCTAATGTAATTGAGCTTTTTAAATACAAGTTAATTTGATCTATAAGCTTTTTAAATCTAATATGAATTCTAATTCTAATAAAAAAAAGTCATATTAATACCACATGATATTTTCTCATTCAATTCACTAATAATATATATTTAAATTTCATATGCATAAATATTATAATGCATAATAATAATTATATTTTAGCTATTTCATATTTATTAATTTAAAAGTTTAATATTTCTTTAAGAAACAGCTGCTATGTAAGGTTGGCTGGTTTCTAAAAAAATCAGTTTTTACGCATGACCAATAATATGTGGCATTATCCAGAATAAAAAGTAGAGATGACTTTAAGCTGTTGATACTTGCTGAAGATGGTTAAATTACAAACAAAACTACAAATATCGTGTATAAAAAAGTGTTTAGAAATTTATAAATGTAATGTCTATCTTGATTTTACATTGTTTGATTTAATAAGAATAATTCATTTATGTAAATTGGTTTACATATTATAAAATTACATTATTTTTGTCTTCAAATCCGTGTAGTACGCGGGTTTATAAACTAGTTGTATAATATTTTTTTCTACTTCTGATTATTAGTTCAATTAAAATAAGTGAATTGCTTAAATGTCTATGATAACTATGTAAATAGTGGTTACTAATTTATTACTCGTAGAGGGTAGTGTTGTAATTCATGTATTTATATATAGGTATGTAATTAAAATTAGTTTACCTTTTTGAATATGGCCAAAAGTTTATACTACAATTTATAATCAGCACACTGTTACTACTAGTATAAATAAACACTAAGGTGCTGTTTGTTTTTTCTGCGGCAAAAGGTCTGCAGTCTGCGGACCACATCTGCAGGCATCTGCAGGAGAAGAGGTGGACCAAATGTCTGCAGTCTGCAAGGAGAAGAGGATTTGTTTTTTTTTCTACAAAAACCCCTCTTCTCTTCTCTTCTTACACACAAACACACACAGACTATTCATCTCTCTCTGCCTTCATCTACCACCACCACAACCACCGCCACCACCTCATCTACCACCGTCCACCTGCCACCACCACAACCAACAACCACCGTCAAGCACCACCGCCCCCTGTCTCCTGCCGCGAAGCCAAGCACCACCGCAAACCCACCACCCCCGCACCACCTCCGCCATAGCACCACCGCCATCAAAACCCACCACCGCCGTCGTCTCCTGCCGCTCCCTCTCTCTCTCTCTCTCTACGATCTCTCTCTCTTCTTTCTCTCTCTCTCTCTTTACGGTGGTGGTGGTGGCAGAGGAAGTGGTGTCGGAGGTGGAGGTGGTGGAGGTGGTGGCAGAGGAGGTGGTGTCGGCTGGAGGGAGAAGAGGAGAAGAGGTTTGCAGACTTGGGGACATGTCTGCTTGGGGAAGAGGTGGGGAAGAGGTAAAATGTGAGAAGTTCTTCCGGAAAACAAACGAGCTGCAGACCTCAAACGTCTGCGCGCATCTGCGCGACGCAGACATAAGTGGCCAGAAGTGCTTCTGGCCAAAAAACAAACACCACCTAAGACTCCACTTCCTATATGAATTTAGAGCAAAGTACACTCTCAGTTTGTAGAGTTTACACCTAATTGAAGATTCAGTCCTCATTTGAAAAAAAAAATCAATAATCCGGTACCTGTGGTTGTCAATTGCTAGGATGGTTGCAAAAGTCGCTAGGCGCTCCCTAGTCGGTCGAGAGGGGAGTTGAGGGTACTCGACCTAGGCGGAGAGTACTCGGACATGTTAAATTATAAGGAAATTAGTTTTCGGAAATTAAATATATACAAAACTTTACGAATATTTATCACGAAATACGTGAAAATAATATTAATTCTTTGATATAATAGGCATACAAATTATGTTTTACTTTTTTTTAAAGTCAAACTCGGCCCGAGTTGACCTATTAGATCTGATTTTGGTCGAGGTTGACCGCATTTGGTCGATTCCAAGTAATTAGGCGGAGTTGAAAAAAGTCACCTCGACAGCCTACCTTGGAGCGATTACTCGGGGAGTACTCGGCCTTGGAGACCTTATTTTACAACCATGATTGCTAGCAATCAAGTCACTGGGACAAACATCTGTTAGTCAACCGGTAGTTGACTTGGGCATTAATATCTTTTTACTTCCAAAACGAAGGGCAATATGGTAATTTTGCATTTAGAAACACTTATAACAAATACCATCCATCTGAAAGCCCTCATTTGCACATTTCTATCCTTCCACCAACACCTCCACCATAACACCTTCAACCACCAACATCATTATCACCGGACCACCTCTACAACCTGCAACTAACCATCACAAACGACCTCTACACCATGAGATCTTTAGCTTAAATTGTGCTACAAAGTACAATTTGATGAACTGAAATCAAAGAATGGCTATTGAATTACAGTCGAATTTGACATTTATTTATTTATTTAATTTAACACCCCTTTAAATGCTACCTAATAACATGTTGACCCAACTCATCTTCGCCTCCACTTCACTTCCATCTCCAACAACCACACACACACACTTCTCTCTCTCCCTGCAACTCAACAATGGCAATCTGCCACTACCACCACCCCTTCCCACCCACCCCACCCCCACCTTCGCCTAGCCTCGTCTTTCCGGTGCAACCTCTCGGTCACTTCAACTCCAAAACTCAAACCCCAACCCGTTACACCTCCGTCAAATCCTTTTCCCCGGCCATCATCGCCAACTTGGGTCCTCGTTCGACTTTTTGGGCTGCGCCGTTGACGGAATCGGAGACTTCGTCACCCTCAAAATCAAGCCACAAACCCCACCGGGAGAACTCTCAATCTCTAATATCACTAGAACAGGTAACTCTGCTAAAAATTTAAGCAAAAACCCTAACTGGAACTTCGCCAGAATAGCCCTTATTTCTGTTATGAAAATGCTCAATATTCGATTTGTGAGTCTCTCTTTAGAACTAGAAAAAAGGGTTACCGTTTGAATGAAGATCGAATGCCCATAAATTTGTAAGCTCTCCTATTTGCTGAAAGATGGCTATGGTGGAGATTTTGTTGAAGATGATTAGGAGTTGCAGGCTTTATAAAGAGACAACAAACATTCGGTGTTGCACTTTTAGTCCCTTAGGGGCTTTTTAGTCTTTTACTATAAATACCAACGTTAAACTAACAGACTGTAACGCCTCGTATTTTCCATATTCCTATTTTTAGAAATTCGTAATCAAATTCTATTTTTAGAAACTTTACATTCGTATTCCAGCTCCGTTATCACAATTCGAGGCGTTAATCTTAACAAATTTCCATACTTTATACATACGCATGTTGCATACAATCAATCGTTAATTTCATTTTTACTTGCAACCTAATACTTGTTGTACATTCGAAACGCCATTCATACATTCTCGACACACAAATTATACTTACATGCGCTTTACATACTTGAAAACATGTCAAATTACCAAGTTTTAGCATAAAATGATAAGGGAATCAAAATTCAGGGACCAAAGTGTAACAAAACAAACTTGGACGGATCAGATGGGGAGCCGCGTCATGCCACCCCCACCACCTGGCCTTCGCGTGACGCCACGGGGTGCGATCCACAGAAAGTTGTTTCCCTTGAGCTGGTTGGCCAATTTCCCTCACTTCTCTTCTTCCCCAATCATCATGCAATTTCCTTTATTACTAAAGCCTACCTCCCCATTATATAAACAAGCCTCCACCATCCCATTTTCACTTTCCCAACTCTCTTACACTCTCAAAATCACTCCCAAATCAGTTGCAAACACAAGAAAAGGACAGAAAACTCTAAGTCTTAAAGTGAGTTCAAACTTAAATTTCTTCATCTTTTCTTCCACTTCAAAGCTTGGAACACCTCTAGGAGTGTTTTCATAAGTTTACCATGGTAAACTAAAGTGGAACATCACCATATTGAGGTCCAAACTTTCTGTTTTGGAAGTTATATGCTGTAAACTTTTTATAAACTTACTTTCCTATATGAATCTTATGCCTAACATGTTCCTAAACTCATCTATAGTTATGGGACTTGTTTGAGATTGATTTTTATAAGTTTAGAGGTGCAAATACCCTCTAAACATTTTTGTTTTGACAGGGTTTAGACAACCTACAAGTGTTGAGACCATTCAAGTTTACCATAGTTCATATGGCAAGACTTGTGTTTTGGTAAAGGTGTGAACCATGGGCATATTTAACAAAAAAAAATTAACTGAGCTAGCGTTAAAGGACATGACGTGCAACATTTTGAAACATTAAGTACAAAAGTCATCAGTTTTAAACACAAAGGACATCACTTGAAAACGGGTATAAAGATAAAGGACAAAATTTGAAATTCACTCTAAAATATATATTAAACTGAAATATTAAACTGAAGTCTTGATGTTAACCTGTTTATGGCTAAATGTCATGAACATAGGTTATCTTATCTTTGATCTAAATTACTCGTTTTGTATTCTAATGGGCACATTAGGACCCATGAAATCACATAAAATCTTAATGTCGAAACGAGTGTTTAAGACAAGATAAATATTTTCGTATACATACTTTTTATATACTTAAATTCCGAATCCGAATCCTTCGCCAAATCCGAATACTCACACATATAAAACTAAGTTTGTTAACTTAGAACGGGGAGACCAGAACATAACACATTTTTTAGGGAAATTTCCTTTTTTACCTTTGTAACATTTTGCGAGTCCCACTTGCATCATGTACGCAGGGGTGTCAATCTAACACGACTGACACCCCTGCGTACATGATGTAAGTGGGACTCGCAAAATGTTACAAAGGTAAAAAAGGAAATTTCCCTAATAATTAGGCCGGGTGTTATGGTTACACCTCAGTGCGCGACGGTGATGATTTTTACATCGGTGGTTAGCAAGATCAAGGAGGGTAAAAGATGACCTTAACACAAATGAAAGGCAGGGGATGAAAGATGGAGTAGAGTGGTGGTGCGGCACTGAGTTGATGAAATATAGTGAAAAGTGAAAGATGATTTTAAAGTTGAAAAAGGGCCAACGATGATTTTAATTCGATAAGATCCTGTTGATGAGAACCATGTAACATGTTCTCAAATCAAAATTAAAGAAAAATGATCAATTAGAAGTAATGGATGTTAATCATATAACCCTCAACAACTAGAACTAAAAGGCTGAACTTTGTTTGTCATAATACACATACATAACTACATTGAACACATATACTTGATGCGAACATGACAATACACGCTTTTTTGCTCTACTGGAGTGCGATCAAGTGAGTTGTACACGAAGAGTGGGTGAGTTTATGACAAGTAGTCAATAGTTATCTTAGATCAACAGTCTTCGGGTGTGTTTTCTTGAAAGTTTTAAAGTTAATAAATGTACACGTGGAAGGGTGACATCGTTATTAAGTAAGTAGAGTATCACAACTACAACCCACAATAACTGGATTATCAGTTTCAAGACGCAAATCTAAACACCCGTACAATATCATATACGTAGAAGGTTGGCATCGTTTATAACCAAACGTTGATGAAAGGGCATAATACACACGTACACAATAATGGAGGCAAGAGAATCTTGATATATATTGAGATTAATAATATAAAGTCAGTGACAAAATAAGTTGTAGGAATAATGATGCTAAAGTAGCTAGAAAAAATAACATGAAAACAAAAACTAGAGAGGAAAAAGTAAGAAAAAGTGAAATTTGAGATGAAAAAGTTGGAAAAAGGTGAATAGAAGGATATATAATATCATTAGTCAACATGACATAAATAATCAACAATTTTAAAAATAAACAATTCATATTCAAGTATTAAGTGGTAACAACACACTTGACTATGAGAGAATGCTTCCAAATGCGGGTTGGTTACCAACCTAAAAAATGTATTTGGTGATCTTTTGAAAACGATACTGATAATTGAACCGGTCACTCTAGCAGTTTATAGGTCGGATTGGTTGGAGCAATCTGAAAACGAGATGGAGTCATAATTATTATTAGTAGTTGTTATTATGATTGGTTTTTAGTATGATACTAGATTTGTTATATAACTATTATATTTGGAGTTGAAACTATACACATATATTTAAAAAGAATCCAAAGAGCTTGTGGTCTAGTTGTATCATTATGTGTAGTATGCGTGTTTGATGTTCTTCCTCAACTTATTAAATTTTCTAGCCACATGGTGGATGTTGGGGTAAAATTAGAAGTTGGTTTAGAAGGCGTGTGAGTTAACCGTTTAAAAAAAATGGCTAATAAGAAAATTCTGAACTGTCGAGCTAACGCTCAAATAAAAAATGAAACATCCCTTTCCCAGGGCCCAGCCCACAAAACACTTGAGCCCAATTAGCTTTGGCCCAAGGAGTTTTAAATCAAGATGGATCCAGTAACTTTCTGAAGGCCACATACCACAACCAGTATTGGTCAGTACTCAGTAGCAGGCCAAGTTGAAACATATAAGACTGCGGGGTATGGGGCGGGAGTTTGGGCGTGGGTAGGGGGAAAACGCCCAAGCCACCACCCCGGGTGGGCATGGGTTTCGGCGTGGCCCTTGGGGCATGGGTTTCAAGCCGGGCGTGGGGCGGTTTGGCCATCCTAGTTGGCTGAATATCATTGGCTCACCCGCCACGTCATAGCGGGCCATCCCAAAAGTTTTGAATTTTTTAATTCAAACCGTTGGCTTGGCCAAGCGGTCACCCCAACCGGTCACCCAAACCCCAACATCCTCTATAAATACCCCCAAACCCCAACCGGGTGGTCCATCCCAACCCACACCGTGGTCCCAAAAATTCGACAAACCCCACCCGCTGCCCCAGCCGGTCACCACAAACCCAACATCCCACGAACCCACAATGGCATCCTGGACCCACAACGAAGAACTTGCCCTAGTCACAAGCATCGTTGACGCTATGAAGGGGCGGCCACCGGGCCAAACCAAATATTGGCCGGAAGCTTTCGCGGCCTACCGACTAAACGTCGGTAACGACCGCCACAACATGAACGCGTGCCAACATAAATGGCGCGAGCTACGTCCCAAGCTCGAGCGTTTCAAGGCTTACTACGAAGCCGTTCCCGGGGGCGAGTTAAGCCACGAGGACCGGGTGGCGGTGGCGAACATAGAGTTTCGCGGCAAGGAAAAAAAGGCGTTCGACAAGATCGACCTTTTTGAAATTTATTTAACGCTTTAGGTTTCTTATTTTGTAATTTTTAGGTTTATGTAATTTTATAAATATTAATGAAGTTGTATGTTTTTTTTTTATAAATATTTGTGTGATTTTTTTAAATTTTGTATATTTTTTTTTATAAACTACCCTGCCACGCGGTGCACCCAACCCAAGCCCAACCCACGCCCCACCATACCCCGCGGACACGTACCAGGCAGTGGGGGGGGGTCCCATTCCACGTGTCATCACCCGCCCCAACCGACGCCCAACCCAAGCCCCACCATACCCCGCAGTCTAAGTTGAAAAAAAAAACTTTTTATAAAAAGGAATAACACAACTCTTTTATAAATGTTCCATGACTCCTAAAATTGTATAAACAGTAAACGGCTTTGATAAGATTTAGAATTTTCAAATATGATTATTAAACAAAATATTTTAAATATAGTTAAATGCTAAAGAGAAATTTCAAAGAAATTATCATCAAAAAACAAATTCTTGAATGTAATGGCTTAAATATTTACAAGTATATTGAATATAATATAAGTTAAAAAAACACAAGGGTAGGTATTTTTTGAAATTTAAATTTAAAGAAAATCAATGTGTCTGCTACCTTTTTTAAACGGCAAATTAGGATAACTGAGGGACCATTAAAGTATTATCGTGCCACCAACGGAACCAGCCGGCAAATTTGGAGTAATTCTTCGTGAATTCCACATGTTCATATACGATTTTCCTAGATCCATATACTCTAATGCAAAAATTAGAAAAAAAAATAAGATCAAGTGAAACTTACATGAGTGTTTGGCTTCTTTATGGTATTTCTCCATCTTCAGTTTTGGAGATGAATCATTCATTCTTTCAGTTTACAGTTTTGGAGATTAATTATTGCATTTTGTTTAAGAGAAAAGAATAAATAAGACCTGGAGCGAAGAACAATCGATGTAAACGTGAAATAGTTGAGCATAGCCCAATAAAACTCACGAATTTGCTTTTAGTTGTTCTAGTGGAGACTTCCTATGAAGTCATGCATCCTAGTACTACTCCCATATGAGCAAACTTAGCTTTGGACTGTTGATGAGATCCTCAATACGCCCAAAATACGTTGATGATATTTAAGGCTGAGAATTTCTTATGAACCAAGAATCTTTCCTGGCAACGGTGGTTAATATGAAATTTTCCTAGGGAGTTACAATGGGTCAATATAATCTTCTCTGTATCGTTTCAATCACCCCTCTTTATGGACTCATCGTCCTCCTGGAACACCCTGTGGGGACTCACCAATCTCGATAAGATTTGCTCCACCATCTCAAACAACACAAGAATGGCTCTAATACCATTTGTAACGTTTGACCTCTTTTACCAACAATATTTTTTGTTTTGCCTCCGATGGGTTGCTCGTCTAGAAAATCAGGCATTTGCCTTTGGTTGCTTTGGTTAAGACTTTTTAAGATGTCACTCATCCTATTACTACTCCCATCTTAAACGCTTAATTAGCTTAATACAATACGGGTTCCCTTGTTAACTAAATTTTCAATGACCAACTACAAAAACAAAGAAAGAGTATATATGGGCTTTCTACTTGGAAGAAAAATACGCTTATTTTTTTAGTGTGATATGTTTAAATTAATTATTATGCAAAAAAGTACAAAAACGCTTTGTTGGTTTTCAAAAAAATCCAAGAAAGTATATAAAAATGCTTTGTTGGTTCTACCAACGGTATGGAGTGTTACCTTAAACAACTTTCTAAACATTGGCGAACCTTACCCCCCCCCCCCCCCCCACACACACCCCAATTTTTCCGAAACCGGTGGGCGGAAACGTACATACCTAAAAAATTTCTATACGAAAGTATTGTTCATAACACTACGCATCAAAAAGTTCGACCCCCCCCCCCCCCCCCGGCATACACTAAGCTGCACCCCTGTTTCTAAAGTAAGCCAAATTCTAGACCGTTAAATTAGTTTTGTTTTAATAAAGCAATTTATTTATAAAAAAAATGAAATAATGAAGTCCCCCACAATAACGAGTGCACTTGTCATATATGGACATTAGCATATTAATCAGAAGCCACCGGATCATTTTTCTAATTCAATGTTTTTAGCAAAATTGCATACCATCAGTCGATTTACCGTCTTAATCGTTGATAAAAGAAAATACAAAAAAAAAGCATCAAAATTGAATTTGAACATCTTTAGTTACTACAGTCATGGTTGTAAAAATCCTGACTAGTTTCTGATTAGTCATCGATTAATCACTAATCAGAGGTTCTCCGATTAATCACTAGGCAGTCCAAGGTGGTCCTATTATGGCCAAATTTTGGCTAGATCCCTGCCAAATTTCGAACCAAACGTTATAAATTTCCACCAATTACTTAAAAGTTAGGTCAATGAGGGGTTAAAACATGTCTACTTTAAAAAACAATATATAAAAATATGTGTGTATATATAACTAGAAATTACATATAAAAATCACAATCCGATTAATCCCAATTAATTGCTAGTCGGTACTTCACTGACCGACTAGCGTCTAGCGAATTTTAAAACTCTGACTAAAGTCATTTCCTAACATGTTTTCCCGAGTATAACTTGTTTAAAGTATTTTATATTGACGTTGGAAAAACAAATAGAACCCATTTTATGATAAGAACCCGAACTCTATTTCATCAAAATTGGTATCTTTCTTAAGGGAAAAGATCAAATAGGAAGATTAATTTCGCTAGGAAAGATAGGAAGCAATAAGAGGATGACATGTGGCAACATTTAAAATAAAGAAAAAGGGTATTTTAGTCAATCCAACTCTTTCTTCTTCCTTTTTCAAAACTCAGTAACTTCAAAACCCACCATTTTCAAAACCCACCATCTTCAACCATTTCTTCACTTTCTATCTCAATAATCACTAAATTATAGTGCAATTTTCATCACCAATCAATGATTCAAACCCCGATCAACGTGTTCTTCAGTTTTTTTGAAGAAAACCCAGTTTAATTTCATACAAAATCTCGTTTTTTCCGGTGATTTTGAAGATAATCACTCGATTTGTTCGATTCAATCGCTGATAAGTGTTTCTATCATTTCAAATTTCGTCAATTGCGTTTTAGAAAAAAACACATTTTTAAGTATCTTAGTCATTGCGTTTTAGGTAAAACACATTTTTGAAGTGTTTTTAGTCATTGCGTTTTAGGTAAAACACATTTTTAGGTGTTTTCAATCCATTGCGTTTTACAGAGAACACTTTCTTTTGTTATTTTAGGTCATTGCGTTTTAGAAATGAGACATTTTTAAGTGTTTTCTGGCAATTGCGTTTTACAAATAAAACATTTCTTTGTGTTTTCTGGCCATTGCGTTTTACAAATAAGACATTTCTTTGTGTTTTTTGTGCATTGCGTTTTAGGTAAAACACTTTTTATGTGTTTTCAGTCTATTGTGTTTTAGAAATAAGACATTTCTTTGTGTTTTCTGGCCATTGCATTTTACAAATAAGTCATTTATTTGTGCTTTTGGTGCATTGCGTTTTAGAAAAATGTCATTTTTAGGTTTTTTTTTTCATTGCGTTTTACGTAACTGGTGGTTTTTCTATTGCGTTTTACACAACTGGGTTTAATTTTTTTTTTTAATATAGCAATAGTATACTCGTTTTAAAGATAAAAAAACGCTCGTTTTTTTGGTGCAATTTTTATAAAAAAATAATGTCGTATGAAAGAGTTATTAACGTTTAAAAAATGGGGGGGGGGGGGGGAATTGGAGGAGAGAGAAACTATTGACTTGGATTGACTAGAATGCCCTTGAACAAACTCACGCGCCTCTTTTCTTCTTTTCAATTTCCCTGATTTAATCTTAGCCCTTGATTATGGATGGTCAAGATCACTTCCTAGCCTTCCTAGCCAAATTAACTTTCTATTGTATCTCCACCCTCTTTCTTAAAACGAAGTCAAATTGATTTTATCAAGCAATTAGGCTTTTTGTTACATTAAGAAAAACAAATTTAAGAAATAATATAAGACTCGGCTTTTACTAATTAATTAAGCAACCAATTTTACTATACTAACTAAATTAGAATATATCAATTTTGAATTATTTGAAGTATAATAAAACCAATTTTACTAATTAATTAAGCAACCAATTTTACTAATTATTCTTGCAATTTTTTGAACACCTTTTCTTTAGCCTCGACGGGAAATGAGGGAGCTTTCACAAAAACAGACCAAGACGGGTAGATACCATCCACAAGATAAAAGTCTCGTCTGTAATGTCGACCGTTAACATAGAAAGGAGAGGAAGGTGCGGTACCATCCGTTACGCTTTGGAACAACGGCGACGTGTGCAACACATTGATGTCGTTGTTTGAACCTGGGACACCGAAATACGAATGCCAAATCCATAAATCATTCGACGCCACCGCTTCTAGTATGATGGTTGGTCTTTTGATGTCTCCCCTCACATACGCCCCTCGCAACTCTCTTGGACAATTTTTCCACTCGATATGTGTACAATCGATGCTACCGAGCATCCCGGGAAAATGCCATCTAGCCTCGTGTGCGGCGTAAATACGTGAGATGTCGTGGCTCGTCGGTTTACGTAAAAACTCGTTAGAATACAACTTAATGACCGCATTGCAAAAAAATTGCAAACATTCACGTGAAGTTCTTTCAGACATAGCTAGGTATTCATCATATTGATCGGGTGGGTTACCTGTCGCTAGTTGGCGAATGGCGGACGTGCATTTTTGAATCGTCGTGAAACTTGGTTTGCCCCTCGCATCGTAACCTTCTTGAAACCATCCCTCGCTTGCCTCGATGTCTCCAACAATCTTTAAAAATAATTCTTTGGGTAAACGAAAACGATCTCTAAACGTTTCGGCATTGTATAGCGGGTTTTCCACAAAATAATCGTTCATCAAAACTTCGTTGGCACTTATACGATCACGGCCGACCATCTTCTTCTTTGGGCGGGACGACTCGGCATCAAGCTCGTTATACACCGACACAAAATAGTTTAGCGTGTCGTTGTCGGAAGACGACTCGGTATTGCTATCGCTAGACATCGGAAACGTCGAATCGGTAGGGAATTCCATTTGAGAAAGATATAAAATTTGTGTGGGTTTAAAATGGTTTAAAAGATATAGTTTGGTGTGTGAAAAAATGTTTAAAATGTGGATATATATATAGATAAAATGGATTTTTTTTTTTATTAAAAGTTACCGTTTTATAAACGGTCAAGTTCACAACGGTCGGATTTTTCAAACATTTAACGCGTTATGTGCACCACGCGTTGAAGTTTCCACGCGTTATACAAACACCGGCGGCGGTGTTCCGTGATGATTCCACGCGTTATGGAATCCCATAACGCACCCGCCCCGTGTGGCCTAAACAAACAGGTTCTATTACATGACTCCCACTAAAAGGTTCAAAATCATATAGTGTCAGGTTTTGAAAGAAAAAAAAAACGGGTTCTATTAAGTAAATAACACCGAGTGAGGTTCTTAAAATGTATAATTATAATTGACACTTTTAACTCACATCAATTAATATTCTTTAGTTTTTTGGTGAATATGTATATTATGAATTAGCAGAAAGTTTGCTTTGAACTATCGAAATTTCCTAATACTTAGGGGTAGGGATGGTCATCACTCACCACCCATTTATCACTCACAATTTTCAATCAAGTTCCGTCACGTAATCGAGCTTTATTTCATCACTCACAACATTTTTTAGTGGAAATGTCCATCACTCACCACCACACCCAACAATTTCCCCCCAACCAACAGTTTCCCTCACATTAATCAAATAATAACGCGTCAAATATATACCGGAATCTAACTTCAACGCGTGATCAAATGGGGGGGGGGGGGGGGGGGTGGTGTTTTGTACTTTTCCAATCGTGAAGAATTTGTATAACGTGCAAACATTCCACCTCCCCGGGTGCCCTTATATTATCTTTATTTTGTTAATATATAAACGAATAATGGATTTTAATAATCTCAACTATTAGCCGTTGACCGGCAACGGTCCCAACTTCAAAAATAACCAGTGATGGTCCCGCCTTTTCACATATCGTAAATCAATGAACCTATTGACGCTTCGGCGGTAGTGTAAATTTTGGAAAAAATTGACGTTTTTCGATTTCGTTACCCATTTTTTATTAAACGTTACCCCTATAAGGATTTTCTAGATCCACCACTGTATATTACACATATTCAAACCGGATTATAACATGTATGCTGTATTGAACAACAATGCAACATGTACATCTAAGAGATCCCATCTAGTTATACAACAACATGAAATGAAACATGTCCCATCTTTGTCGTTATTATATAATTAAATGCATGTTCTATAGTACAATATTACACTGTTGCTACTAATATAAATAAACACAAGAGTTTACTTCCATTCATTCATATATATCTGCCTATAATTGCCTGGGTGTTGTTCCTCTTTATCATTCTCTTCATCTCTATTTCTCACACACATAAAATGGCATCGGGCCATTCTCCATGTGCATCATGCAAATCACTAAGAAGACGATGTGTCAAGGACTGCATTTTCGCACCCTATTTTCCATCTAACGACCCTCACAAGTTCGCCGTTGTTCACAAAGTCTTCGGTGCTAGTAATGTTAGCAAAATGTTACAGGTATTTGTAACATCTTCTATAATGCTACAACCACCTGTTTTCATATATAAGAATGTGAAAACAAATAGGGTGTAGCATTTAAAAAAAAACACATGCACACTCTTGTTGTTTTCTTATTGGTGTTGTTAAAATAAATTATAAAAGATATTTTCAAGTTTCAACTAATGATATATACACATTGATAAATTTTAGGAATATTGGATTTTAATAATCTCAACTATTCGCCGTTGCCCGCCAAGAGTCCCAACTTTAAAAATAACCACTGTCGGTCCTAACTTTTAACATATTGGCCTCCAATGGACCCTAACTAACCGAACTCTAACGGCGTTAGTCTCCAATCGCCGGAAAAAACGTTTTTTTTTTTTGCTGGAAAACTCAACATTTTTGTCCCGAACCTCTTTGTAACCTTGTTATGGACTTTTGGGAACCTTTTTTCTAATAAAAGGCCAAATTATTAAAGTCGCCGGTAAACTCAATATTTTCGTCCAAACATCTTTGTAACCTTAGATCGGACCTTTAGAAACCTTTTTCTGGACAAAAACAGTTTTTTCGGCGACCGAAAACTGACAGCGTTAGGGTTTCGTTAGTCATGGTCCATTGGTGGCCAATATGTTAATAGTTGGGACTGTCAGTGGTTATTTTTGAAGTTGGGACTGTTGGCGGCCAACAACGAATAGTTGGAATTATTAAAATCCAATATTCCTAAAATTTATAATGCTTTTCGTAGGGCCTTCCGCTTCATCAAAGAGAGGATGCGGTTAACAGCCTAGTCTATGAAGCGAATGCCAGAACGAAAGACCCAGTGTATGGATGTGTAGGGGCGATTTCATACTTACAAAACCAAGTTTCACAGTTGCAAATGCAGTTAGCCACTATTCATGCCGAGATACTATGCATCCAAATGCACCAAGAGCCACTTGCACCAACGCCGACTAATGGTCTAGTCCCGGTCCACCCTACACACAACAACATGTTAACAATAGACGGGAAGGTTGCTTCAAATGACATATCATATTCATGTCTACACAACATCACTAATCAGAATAATCAATACTTCAACTTCACTTCTAACGGCGTTATCGCCTATGACGATTTAAAGAGGGAATCATCTTCTCTTTGGACATGATTATATATACATAGAGAGGTAGCTATAAAATCTTGGGCGTTGACTTGTTTTAAGTCTTCCTAGTTGCTTCTTGTATGTGTTTTGCATGGGTGCGTAAGTGAGTGATTCTCATTTCTCACCTGGGTTTTTGTCTTTACTAGAAATAAAGCAAGACAACAAAACATAGCAAGTTAAGAGCAGGTGAATGTTTGAAAACATAGGTAAGTTTGATGTAGTCAACCATAGCATATGCCAATATTTATTAAAAACTATATACTCTAACGTACAAAATAAATAATAAAAACTAGAATTAAGCGCACCCGAGTTGCGGCGGGGTGTAAAACCAACCATGTCAAATAGCATAAATGCACACAATCGTCAGCGACCACCAACGCTAAAGTTGTTGCGTTTTAAAGCAAAGAAATAGACTGAAACGTAGAACATATAAAAAATAAGTAAGTCGATCTAGGACCCACGCGTTGTGACGAACCTGTCAAATGAGAAAAAAATAGACGTAAAAACTTTGAACCACACATAGACGTTGCGCCGTGTTAACTCACAAAATTATAAACGAAACGTAAAAACGTTGAACCACACACGCACGGTGCGCCGTGTTAAATCGCAAATTTAGTACAAAAAGTAAAACGGAAATTTGTGAAAGATGAAAAGTATAAGAGATCAAAGTTGAAAGTAAAAAAGTAGTGTGGTTAAATTGCAAAAGATGAAAAGTTTGGGTTAAAATTAAAAATTCAATTTTGTGAGGTTAAAATTGCAAGACACCGAAACATAGAACATATAAAAAAATAACTAAGTTGATCAATGACCCACGCGTAGTGACGAACCTGTAAGATAAAAAACAATAGACGTAAAAACCTTGAACTACACATGGACGTTGTGTCGTGTTAACTCACAAAATTATGAACGAAACGTAAAAACGTTGAACCACACAAGCACGTTGCTCCGTGGTAACTCGTAAAATTTAGTACAAAACGTAAATCGAAAATTTGCGAAAGATGAAAATTAGAAAAGTTGCAAGGTTAAATTGTAAAAGAAGAAAAGTTTTGGCTTTAAGATGAACAAAATCAATTTTGTAAGTTAAATTTGTAACAAATAAAAAGACTTGGGTTAAGAAGTAAAATTCTTTTTTTTTTTTTTTTTTGAAAACCACCAAAGCCAAGAGTATAACTACCCTAAGCTTAAAGTTGTTGCTTATTTATAGAGTGTAATAGCAACACGTCGATTCTTGGTACGTATCAAACGCTATTAGTCAAATGTGTAACGTTTTTTAGAAAAAAAAAAAAATTCACTAGATAAGTATTTGCGCCTAGTGGATTCTTTTGCTTTTATCATGCGTCTTTATCATGTATTTCATAAACTCGTGCTATATATTATATAACATGGTGTTATGTATAGCACAAACTTTGAATACAAGTGCAAAACGATTAACACGTTACACGTACAAAACGTGACACAACATATTAGGCTACGAGGCCATCAATCAAATAAGAAAACTTCATATCTTTATATTTTGTATATGTACTCAATACAATAGGAAGTTTATTTTGCTAGGAAGTAATCTTGACCATCAATTTGATTAATCAATGGCTGAGATTAAATGGGTGAAATTGAACAAGAAAAAAGAGGCGCGTGAGTTAGTTTGAGGGTATTCTAGTCCATTCAAATCAATAGTTTCTCTCTCCTCCAATTCCCCATCGTTTTTAAATCGTTAATAACTTTTTCATACGACAATATTTTTTTATAAAAATTACACCATAAAAACGAGCGTTTTTTTATCTTTAAAACGAGCACACTATTGCTATACTTTTGAAAAAAAAAATTGAAAACTCAGATGCGTAAAACGCAATGGATAGAACAACACACTATAACCCAGGTTCTAAAACGCAATAGGTTTTAACATGGTTATGTTTATGTTTTAACATGGTCATGTCTTTGTTCCAACATGATCATGCTTCCCTTTTTAACATGATCATGTTCTTTGATGTTATTTTACACTCCAGTTCTAAAACGCAATGAAATCCAAAATCAATATTTTGCACTACATATTCTAAAAAACAATGAAGTTTTAACATGGTCATGTTCATGTTTTAACATGGTCATGCTTTTGTTCCAACATGACCATGCTTTTATTTTGGCATGATCATGTTCTTTGCACCCCAGATTGTAAAACGCAATGAAACCAAAAATCAATATTTTGCACAATGGAGTTTTAACATGACCATGTTTAAGTTTTAACATGGTCATGCTTTTGTTCCAACATGACCATGCTTCTATTTTAGCATGATCATGGTCTTTGCTTGTAAAACGCAATGAAACCAAAAATCAATATTTTGCACTGTAGTTCTAAAAAGCAATTAAGTTTTAACATGGCCATGTTTATGTTTTAACATGGTCATGCTTTTGTTCCAACATGACCATGCTTCTGTTTTGGCATGATCATGTTCTTTGCACCTCAGGTTGTAAAACGCAATGAAAACAAAAATCAATATTTTGCACTGTAGGTTCTAAAAAGCAATGGAGTTTTAACATGGCCATGTTTATGCTTTAACATGGCCATGCTTTTGTTCCAACATGACCATGCTTCTATTTTAGCATGATCATGTTATTTGTTTGTAAAACGCAATAAAACTAAAAATCAATATCAATGAAGTTTTAACATGGCCATGCTTTTGTTCCAACATGACCATGTTTCTACATGTTCTTTACACTCCAAGTTGTAAGACGCAATGAAACCAAAATTAAAATTTTGTACTACAGGTTCTAAAAAGCAATGGAGTTTTAACATAGGTTCTAAAAAGCAATGTAGTTTTAACATGGGTATGCCTTAGTTCCAACATGATCATGCCTCTGTCCAAGCATCATCATGTTCTTTGCACTGCAGGTTCTAAAACGCAATGAGTTTTAACGTGGTCATACATTTGTTCCAACATGATCATGCTTCTATTTTAGCATGGTCATGTCTCTATTTTAACATCCAGAAGAACAAAATGAAAAGAACTCTAACTAAAACATAATGATGTGAAAAACGCAATTGAGGTTTGATAACTAAAACGCAATGAAAATAAAATATAACATAACTTACAAAAGAACTCTGATTAACGACGGTGGACGGAAAAAGAACTTTGATACACCGTGGGGAAACTGGTGGCGGTGGATGGTGGAATGATGGTGTCAGATTTGAAAAACCCAACAGGTGGTTGAAGGTGGTGGTTTCAGATCTAGTTTCCGGCAAGATGGTGGCGATCGTAGGTCGTAGTGGTGGTGGTGGTGGTGGTTGTGTTGTGGTAGTTTATAGTTTTGAAAATGGTGGATTTGAGTATACGGGTAAGAGAAATGAATTGCAGATGCTGGGTTTTTTTTTGAAGATGGTGAGTTTTGACCAAAACGCCCCTCCTTATGTTTTTCATCTTTACCACATGTCATCCTCTTTTTGCTTCCTATCCTTCCTAGCGAAATTAATCTTCCTATTTGATCTTTTCCCATATAAACGGGGCTCGCAATATGCTTATGAATTAATAGAAGAATTTCACCCGATCATTAGATGTGTTTTTAATGTTTTAAAGTAATAATAATGATACATGTGTAAGGGTGACATATGTCACGATCCGCCTAAATACAATTTTTTTTGCGAGTTCTGGAAGGTTCTGGAACACTAAAGATGCGTCTAAGGCTGCCCGGAAGTTTCCGAAACAGCCTACAAGTTGCTGGAACATCATGGCACCATCGGAAGACTCTAGACCAGCCAAGAACACTCTAGAATCCCCATGAAAAACTTTTAGAAATGCTAGATATTTTGTAAGAATGATCTAGAAATTAGCTCTAAAATATCAAAGATATTTATGTATGGTTTATACTTAGAATATTCTAGATCATGAATGATCTAGAATACTTAGCCACTAGTATAAATAAGTAGTGAAGGTATCATTTGGAGATCACCCAACACATTAGCAAGTTTGTATACTTGTACTCATAGCTCACTCTTGTAAACCTTGTTCTAATCAATACTAAGTTGTTTCTTTGTAAGCAACACTTGCAACCATCACTTGATTCCCGCAAAAACTTATCATCTTTGGGCACAAAAGCTTAACCTAGAACAAATTTAAGTCGCTACACGTGAGTTAGAAGTTACTATGTGACACAGTTATTAAGAAAATGGAATATCAATATATCATGACTACAAGCCACATTAAGATTAACCATATTATCAGTTTCAAAACGTAAATCAAAACGCTTGTTCTGGTAGAATATGTGTAGTAGCGGCAGATCCAAGATTTTATTCTAATGGGTTCCTTTTGGTAAATTCTCTTTAATTCTCACTAATTTTTTCTAAATTCTATAAGGTTCTCGCTATTTTTTTTTTCATTTTTTCCAAACGCACTGAGTCCTGAGAACCCACAAATGTGGGCTGGATCAGGTCCTGATATGTAGAAGGCTGGTGACATCATTTTTAAGCAAACGTTGAGGAAAGGGCATAATACACACCTATAAATAATACAATGATGGATGCAAGAGGATGTTGATGTATTATGATTAATATAGAGTCCGTGACAAAATAAGCTGTGGGAATCATGATGCTAAAGTGACAACAAAATAACGTGAAAACAAATTTAGAGAGAAAAGGGTGAATTAGAAGGACAAAGATGATGATTAGTCAACATGACATATATAATTATACAACAATTTTTAAATATAGACGGTTCATAATCAAGTAGAATAAAAGTTAAACTTGTAACAACCCATAAAAGTAAACTTGTAACAACCCAAGTTGACTATGGAGGGTTTGCTTCCAAATGTGGGTTGTTTTAGGTTTTAAAAGATATTACCTTATTTTGGGTTTGGTTTCTTTGCAACCCAATAAGTGTATTTGGTTCATACTTAAGTGGCAATAAAGGGGGTTCCAACACTGGCGAATACATGATTTTTTTTTTCTAGAAAGTTTCTTTTAGTAGATTCTCATTAATGCTCATATTTTTCCCAAATCATTCAAGATTTACACTAACTTTTTCTATTTTTTTTCCAAACTAAGAGGGTTCCTAGGAACCCAGAAACCCTTGGATCTGCCACTGGGTTTCAATACTCACATTGATACTAGGAGTAATCATAAATATACCGACTTTCATCGCCAACCAACCCTTGAGATACTAGTATATATCATCAATAAATTGCAATGAGAGGTGTATAAATCACTTTCCTAGGGGATAGCCATCTCGTTCCTATACACCATATGATATGTTCTTATTGAATAGCTACATGCTAGCCAATTTCGTATGTCTTTTCTCAATTATGTTACTTTCAACAAAGATGTTCACTAGTAATTTCCACATGAAATGACCAATATCAAGGTGTCATCCCTATTATGCTTATTGATCTTGCCGAGTTGAATTATGTACAAATTGTAAAGGGAGCTCTTGGAACTCATTGTACGCGTTTTTAGTGCTCGGACACATCATTGGTTCACCTCTTTCAAGAGGTCCCGATGACAACAAAATGGAACATGTGGTGACGACTGTTTTGGTCAGAAAATCTGATGAGGATATTGCAACCAAACTCTTTGTTTAGGGGAATGATGCTTTAAATATGTAACAGTGATGAAGATCACTTCAATGTAAAATGCACAAACAACACAAGGATTTATACGGGGAAAAAGCCCTTGATCAAGAGTTGATCTCCGGCACAAAAAACCCCGGGTGATGGAAACTACCGATCACCAAGCTAAAATAAATGGTTAAATGTTTACAACTTCGGATAGTAACGAGCTAGGTACAAGGATCACTACGGTGAAATGTGTAAAAAGTGTATGAAATTGCTAAGTGATTGAACGAGAGCTTGTATGAGCGTTTGTACGAGTGTGTGTAACTGAAAAATGGCTAAGTGTGTTCTACTAGCTCGTTACCCCATTTTTAAAATAGAAAAAACCACCTGAACTAACTATCCGACTTTCGTGCCAAGCCTCCACGTTCTCCATAACGTCTACTTTCGGTCAGGCACGTGCAGAATAGTTCAGGAATATTCTCCAGGAATGTCGCTTAGACTTGGTCAAGCTCAATATATCTGCGAAATGCTACAAAACATAAGTAAACAATCGTCAGTACGAGGATCCTTAAAGTGATCCATGATCCTGATCCTGAAGCTCTTCTGAGGATCACCACCTGTCACAGAAGTAAGGATCACTAGTTAGGATAACGAATAAGGATCACTAATTGTTAGAAAATCCTCCTCTAACAATTGCCCCCAAAATATAAGGAGTGAAATTGTAAAATTAGCGAGTTATGTTTTCTTGATCTTATCCGTAACAAACTAACGGATATATAGCCGTTAAAATAGAACTAGCCGTTGCGATGATGATGTCACGGAAGTGACAATCCTGCATAATCATAATTATAAATAGGGATATAGATAGGATCATCATGCATTCAAATTCGAAAGAGACTCCCTTTAAATTCTCAGTCGACGAGCTACCAGGTAATTCTTTCTCCTCTTTCTCCCTTCTTACTCTGTTTCTCTACCTTTATCTTCGTCAGTACGAAAATGTTGCTTCGAAGTTCACCGGGCAAGGATCACCCAAAGAACAGTCCTCCGAAAAGCCAGGGGATCATTGAAGATTCCATTAAAGAACGCTGCTGCTTCAATGATGCTCAGATAGATAGGATTCGCTATTGTTTTCCGGCGAACACCGAATTCAGGCCTTTTGACCCCAATGCCTTGAGCGATCATATCTCCGATAAGTGGGTTGCTTTCCCCGTCACTCCTTTCACCATAGGCTATACATATCCTTTTCCAGCCTTCACCCAATCTTTCTTTTCCCTAACCGGCATCTCTTATATCCAAGCCATGCCGATGATTTGGAGGGTTTTGCACACCCTTGAAAGGATCATCGATCAAGAGGGAATAGATCTAGGAATGGCAGAGCTGGGAGAACTGTATGATCTTACCACCTTTGGCTCTCACCGTTATTTGTTCAAACGTAAACCTGGTGAAGAACACCCGATCTTCAAAGCCACCAAGAATGATGCTAATTGGAAACGGCGCTTCTTTTTTATCAAGAGAGATTCCATCCAGGATGGAAAGGATCTTCCTAAAAAATGGGCTACCCATGGTAGGATGGAGGATCCTGAGAAGGATCACCATGAACTTCCTTTTGATGTAAGGATAACTGATATTTTTGCTTTCTTCTTATGCAGCTATCACCGTTTCACACCTCAAACTGTCCCCTGCTGCTAGGGAAAGACTCCTCGCTTTCAAGAGACTTGATCCTGAGACAAGAACTTTCAAGACAACAACCCAAGATTCACAGGAGGTCTCCTCAGGCTCTGTCACAATGTCAAGTAAGTATCCTTGTTTAAGATTTAAATATATAGTGAAATATGAACTAGGAAAAGATACTTATCTTGCTTTAATTGTGTAGGTGCTGGAAAATCTGCCAAGCCTGTATCCCAATTCAACACTGCTGACCTTGATGTCGTACGACCCAGAAGGAAGAGATCCACCAGCAGTCCCAGCATTTCCATTCCAAAGGCACCCACTAAAGGAAAGGGTGTCAAGAAGAGGAAAACTTCTGATGCTGAGGATCTTCAAGGTCTACCACTGATCCGCCACCAGTTCCTTGAATACTTCAATGAAGTAAGGATCCTTTATTCTGCCTATATATCCTACTCGCATGAGGATCACTTGGTCTTGAACCGCTTTTATCCTTTTCTTTTGCAGAAATTTGCTGAGATTGAGGATTATGTGGGCCACGTTGAGGATCAAGATAAAAAGATTGCCGATCTCCAACAGGTTGCTGTGCTCAAGGATCTTGCACTTGCTGATGCTCGGAAGGAACTCCTAGATGAGAAGACCAAGACAGCCAAACTTCTGATCCACCTTGACTATGAAAAGCATGAACTTATGGAAAATGCTAAGGTCTCTGCCGCCATTACGATGTACCAGACAAAATTGAAGATGGCCCAGGAAGCTCAAGATCCTAGCTTTGATAAAAACAGCTGGGATGTTGAGGGTTGGAAGGAAAGGTTGGCTGATCTTGAGGATGAGGAAGAGGAGGCTACTGAAGTCTTGGCGATTGAAGCAAGTGGCAGTGGGAAGGATCAGGTGAAGGATACCGCAGCTGGAGGAGAAGAGGATGCAGCAAAGGTGTAGGCTGCACAATTGGGCGATGATGGATATATGTGCCAAGGCCGGAGCCCAATTTTTTTAGTTTGATGGTTGTGATGTTTAAAACAATTTCATGGTTTGTACTTCGAACAATAGGTTTTAGGATTAAGGATCATGTATGATCCTTTGGACAATAGGCAGGATTGCAATTGGTGGAGGGATCATCTGTTTGGGGGATGAAGCCATTGTGATCCTGCCGCCTTTATATTCCTGCACTACTTTTGAACTCGTTATCATGGACACCCTTTACCTACCCCAGCGGACGGGCCACGTTTTGCTGGTAGAAGCTCGGGTAGGTAATTTTGACAACCTTTAAAGGGTTAGCCTTATATTAATAAATAAAAACTTAACCTTTTGTCGCTTATCTTGTGTTGCTATCCTTTTTAGTATGTTACTTTCCAACTGTTGTAATATTCATTCTGTTTATACTTATCAAGCCTTGAACAATTAGAAAAGATATCCAAAAAATTTAGGAAATGAACAAGGATCACATATCCCATAACCGATAGGTTTTAAAAAGTGATATGATTTAAGAAATACAAGTTCAGTTGTCAAGTATAAGGGTTATTTAGAAGAATAATAAATAAAATCAAAAGAGTTAAGGATCATACCTGAGGATCCAAGTTAGAATCCTAACTTTAATAAGGATAACTATAAGATAAACCTTAGAGTGAAATAAGGATCAAGGATCCCTAACTGCCTATCTTCAAGGACCTGAAATAGAGCATAACTTGGGACTAAGCCAATATAAGAAAAGAGTTAGCAACTGGGGACAAGCCCAAGGATAACTGGGGACAAGCCCAAGGATCGTGTGTAAACTGGAGTATGGCCCTAACTGGCGTCTATCCAAACTTAGTGACATGAAGATGCCAAAACCTTAGCTAACGTGAAAACGTTAGAAACCTTAGCTAACGTGAAAACGTTAGAAACCTTATGAACGGATGTATGGTACGTCTACCATTATACGTAGGATCCTAAGCATAGCCAGAACAATGGAATTATCAGCCCCTAGAACGAGTACTGGTCCCAAAGCCTTGAACTATACCAGGATCATCGTGCGCTACAGGCGGAATCTGGGGACAAGCCCATATAACTGGGGTTTAACCCAAAAGACGGATTGCTTCTGTGGATAACCAACGTTGTGCTAAAGATACCTGAACTTTCAAAACTTGAGCTCACGTGAGAGATGGATAAAGGATACATGATCCTTATCCTTATAAGAGAAAATAATAAAAATGAAATAGCTTAAGTTTAGGATATTACCTATGTAAGGATCACCGATCCTCTGAGGATCCTTTAAGGATATCCCTATCGTGAGGATCACCTATGCCATAAGGATCCTGCTTACATGAAATATTTCTTCAAGTGGACATCATTCCAAGCTCTTGGTAGCAATTCACCTTCCATGGTTAGCAATCTATATGCCCCCTTTCCTGCTTTCGCTTCAATCAAATAAGGGCCTTCCCATTTTGGAGCCAATTTTCCATCAGCAGGATTGGTGGTATTCTGAAATACTTTCCTTAACACCATATCTCCAACTTGAAACCTCCTGATCCTGACGTTTTTGTTGTAAGCACCAGCCATTCTTTGTTGATAACTGGCCATCCTTATCCTAGCCATATCCCTGATTTCTTCAATAGTATCCAGGTCTTGAGCCAAGTTTTCATCATTTTCCTCAGGATCACGGGTGCTTGTTCTAGCAGTAGGAACCACCATTTCTGTTGGGATCACCGATTCTGCCCCAAACACCAAAGAGAATGGTGTTTGACCAGTAGCATTCTTAGGGGTTGTCCTGTCAGCCCAGAGCACATAGGGTAGTTCTTCTGCCCATTTCCCTTTCTTGGATCCAAGCTTTTTCTTCAAATTGTTGATGATGATCTTATTGGATGATTCTGCCTGGCCATTAGCTTGTGGGTGGACTGGTGTTGAAGTTATCATCTTAATCCCCCAGCTGTCACAAAAGTTAGTGGTTCTGCCCCCAATAAATTGGGAACCATTATCACATATAATCTCGGAAGGAATTCCAAATCTAGTTATAATATTTCTTTTAATGAAGGATATAACTTCCTTTTCTCTGACTTGGGCAAAAGCTTCAGCCTCTATCCACTTGGAGAAGTAATCAGTCATAGCTAACATGAATACTTTCCCACCAGGTGCCTTAGGGAGCTTTCCAACTATATCCATACCCCATCTCATAAATGGCCAAGAGGAGGATATAGGATGCAATAATTCAGCTGGTTGATGAAGGATATTGCTGTGTCTTTGGCAAGGATCACATCTTCTGGCAAACTCCATAGCATCTTTCTTCATGGTTGGCCAGTAGTATCCTGTCCTCAGGATCCTTGAAAATAAAGCCCTGCCCCCAGTGTGGTTTCCACAATCTCCTTCATGGAAGTCTTTTAAAACTTCTTGAACTTCAGGATCCTCAATGCATCTCAAGTATGGTCCTGCAAGAGATCGTTTATACAACATATTATTCATAATTGTGAATTGAGATACCTTAGATTTGAAAGCCCTAGGGTTTTCTCCTGTAGGAATCTCTCCATGTTGTAAGTATCTCATAATTGGTGAAATCCATGATCCTGATTCTGAGTAGGATTGAGTATCCTCACTGGGGATAACTGCAGAATCATTTCCTATCTCCATAGTCTGGTGATCCTCGATAGCCGGGGTCAGGATATGGATAATAGGAATCCTAATATCCTCTGGGATCTTCAAAGATGATCCTAAGTTAGCCAATGCATCAGCTTCTGTATTTTCTTCCCTTGGTACCTGTGACAAACTAAAGGAAACAAAAGAGAGTGCCAAACTTTTGACTATCTCCAAATATTTGGTTAGCTTTTCACCTTTGACAGCATAGGATCCATTAAAGTGGTTTGTAATTAACAAAGAATCTACATGTACCTCAAGATACCTGATTCCCATATGCTTAGCGATTTGCAAACCAGCAATTAGGGCTTCATATTCAGCCTCATTGTTAGTGGTTTGGAACTCACAAGCTATAGAATGGGGTATTATGTCCCCCTGTGGCGATTTTAGGAGTATTCCAAGCCCTGTGCCTTTGACATTTGAGGATCCATCAGTATGAAGTATCCAAGGATCCTTGGTCTCTTCTAGCTGCTGGACTTCTAACTCAGCTTCTTCTTGTAAATCACTACTGAAATCAGCCACAAAGTCAGCTAATGCTTGGGATTTGATGGCTGTCCTAGGCTCATATCTTATATCATATGCACTCAGCTTCACTGCCCACTTAGCCATCCTTCCTGACATCTCTGGTTTCCTGAGGACATTCTGGATTGGGAAATTAGTTTTAACAATGATAATATGAGTTTCAAAATAATGTCTTAACTTTGTAGATGCCATAATTAATGCAAGAATAAGTTTCTCAAGGTGTGAATACCTGGATTCGGCGTCAAGTAAACTTTTACTTACATAATAGACAGGATGTTGTGTACCTTCATGATCCTTAACAAGGACCGCACTTACTGCTTTTGAGGATACTGCAAGATACAAGGATAACACATCGCCTTTCTCTGGTTTCATCAAGGATGGGGCTGAGGATAAGTAATCTTTGAGGGCTCTCAAAGCATTTTCATGTTTCTCGGTCCACTCAAATTTCTTGTTCTTCCTTAGGATATCATAGAATTCTTTGCACTTCTCCGAGGATTTGGATATAAATCTGTTCAAAGCTGCTATCCTGCCTGTTAGCCTTTGAACATCCTTAGCATTGGCCGGAGATTTGATGTTTACTATTGCTTTGATTTGTTCCGGGCTAGCTTCAATGCCTCTCTTAGTCACCATGTATCCTAAGAATTTACCTGCTTTAACACCAAAATGACATTTTGAAGGATTAAGCTTCATATTATATTTGTCAAGGATATCAAATGCTTCCTCCAAATCCTTTAGGTGATCCTCAGCTCTTATGGATTTTACCACCATATCATCTATATAAACCTCCATAGTTTGTCCGATCTGATCCTTGAACATCATATTCACCAGCCTTTGGTACGTTGCACCTGCATTTCTCAATCCGAACGGCATAGCAATATAGCAATATATACCAGTTGGAGTCATGAAGGCTGTATCCTCTTGGTCGGATGGTTCCATTTGGATTTGTTGAAATCCAGATGAAGCATCCATAAAAGTTAACAGTTCATGACCCGCAGTTGCATCCACCATGGAGTCAATGTGGGGTAAAGGGAAAGGATCCTTGGGACATGCCTTATTTAAGTCTGTAAAATCGACACATACCCTCCACTTTCCGTTTTTATTTTGAACAACAACCACATTGGCCAGCCATTTTGGATACTTGACCTCTCTAATCATACCTGCCCGGAGCAATTTCTCTACCTCTTCCTGGATAATGGCATTCCTTTCTGGTGCAAACTTCCTTCTCCTTTGATGGATTGGTTTGAAGGATCTGTCGATGTCGAGCTTGTGAGTGATAACATCTTTAGATATGCCAGTCATATCTTCGTGTTTCCATGCAAAGGTAGTCTTTCTCCTTTTGAGGAAGGATATGAGGTCTTCTTTCATTTCGCCAAGGATCCCTGATCCGATATAGATTTTGGATTCAGGATCATCAGGATCCATGAGGATTTCTACCACATCCTGCTCTCTGGCCTCCAAGACATTCCTTGGAGGATACCTTGATTGCTATTGTTCCCTTGACTTCGAGGCTGGTTTCATCGATGAAGTGTAGCAATTCTTAGCCTCCTGCTGATCACTATCAATCTTTACTATTCTCCAAGGACTAGGAAGCTTCACACATTGATGGTAAGTAGACGGGACTGCTTTCATATCGTGTATTCAGGGCCTGCCAAGGATAACATTACAACAAGATAAACAGTCAATAACACAAAATTTTTGATAAGAGTGTAAGCCTTCAATATATATTGGGAGTTTGATGTCCCCCAGGGTGTTCTTAGTTTCGCCACTAAATCCCACGAGCACGGAGGATCTTGGTATGATCTCTGATTCAGGGATACCCATCTTCTTTAGAACATCGAGCTGGATAATGTTCACTGAACTTCCTCCGTCTATTAGGATCCTGCGGACAAAATGGTTAGATATGAAAAGAGTAATAACTAAACCATCGTGATGAGGATCCTGAATATCAACATGATCCTCTTCATCAAAGGTTATGACTTTTCCTTCGGAGACACTTGATGTTCGGACTGGTCTTTCTCCATTATCCATTTTAGCTTCCTTCGCGTGCCTTTTAGCTGCTGAGAAGGATGTGCCACAAATGTCGGATCCTTCATAAATAAAGTTTATCACTTGTGCATCTGCTGGAGGAGCTGGAGCCTTCTCAGGGATCCTTTCAGGATCCTGAGTCCTTGACTTTTTTCTTCCCAACAACTCTTTTAGATGCCCTTTGCTCAACAAGTATCCAATTTCCTTTCTTAATGCAATGCATTCTTCTGTAAGGTGCCCAAAATCTTCATGATATGCACACCACTTTGATTTATCCTTAGTTGCAGCCGGCCTATCATTCTTTCTCGGCCATCTAGCTTTATCACCTAGGTTCTGCATAGCAAGGATTAACTCATTGTTATCAACACTAAAGCAATATTCAGAAAGTGGAGGATAATCTTCGTCATCCTCTTCTTGATCAATAGAGTGCACGTTCTGGTTATCAGATCTGTTGTAGGATCTGAACTTGTTGTTCCTGAATGAGGATCCTTGCTTATCCTGCTTTGAGGATCCTGTTATCCTCTCCTGGATCCTCTTGTCATCCTCTAGCCGTATGTACCTAAGTGCTCGGGTTCTTACCTCATCTAAGTTCCTGCATGGTGTCATAACAAGATCATCATAAAATAACGAATCCCTAAGCAATCCCATTTTGAAGGCCTCAACAGCCGTGGCTATATCTAAGTTAGGAATGTCTAAGGATTCTTTACTGAATTTGGTAATGTAATCCCTTAATGATTCATTATGACCCTGGGTTATCCTATATAAATCACTAGTTAATCGTTCAAATTTTCTACTATAAGAAAACTGATTATTAAACAAGTTAACTAGGTTAGCAAATGAGGTAATAGAATAGGGAGGAAGACTTAGCAGCCATTTGAGAGCTGATCCAGTAAGAGTGGATCCGAATCCTTTGCACAGGCATGCTTCCTTTAACCTTTCTGGGATTGGATTGATCTCCATCCTCTCCCTGTATTGTGCTATGTGTTCTTCAGGATCTGTTGAGCCATCATACAGCTTCATTGTAGGCACGTGGAACCTCTTGGGTATCTCAGCATCACAGATTGGTGGTGCAAAAAGAGATATCTTATGGCTCCCATCTGCAATCTCTGGGATAGGTTTGACTACTCCCGGGACACTTGATATCATATCCTTTAGCTTTTGCAATTCTCTGGCCATGGCATGATTGATACCCGGATCCTGCATGAGACCTTGGTTAGTAGTATAAGAATTGTTAAAAGTGTTACCTCCCATTGGATTCAAGTTAGGGAGAATGGATGTTAATCCATATTGTTGGGGCTCTGGAATGATCGAGGGACCAGTAGAGGCATTGGTCTGCATTGGAATAAAATCTCCCTGATGGACATCCGAACTTCCTGTTTGCAAACTCCTCAAGGATCCTGGCATCTGGAAGGATCCCTGAAACTGGGACGATCCTGGAACGAAGAAGGATCCTTGAACCTGGGATGATCCTGGAATGAAGGAGGATCCTTGAATCTGGGATGATCCTGGGATGAAGGAGGATCCTTGAACCTGGGATGATCCTGGGACGAAGGAGGATCCTTGAACCTGGGATGATCCTGGAATGAAGGAGGATCCTTGAACCTGGGATGATCCTGGGACGAAGGAGGATCCTTGAACCTGGGATGATCCTGGGACGAAGGAGGATCCTTGAACCTGGGATGATCCTGGGACGAAGGAGGATCCTTGAACCTGGGATGATCCTGGAACGAAGGAGGATCCTTGAAACTGCTGCACTCCTGAACTTGTGAGGGATCCCATATGCTGAGGATAGGATCCTGCTGGCTGGAAAAGTGAACCTGATGCCTGGGTCATGGTTGTTGTTCCGTAGTGCACTCCTTTTGGTCCTCCCACATATTGAATGTCTGGAACCACTGATGGCTGAGAAGTAATCACCGGAGTATCAAAATTCAAAGATCTGGGCATCAGTGGGGAGTGATTCTCTGCCGTTTTCTTCTGTTTCTTAATTTCGTCAATCTCCCGGAGGATCCTTTCGTTGGTTTTATCCTGCTCTTGTGCATGATTCCTCATCTGCAAAATCAAAGCATAGAGATCATTAGTAGTAGGATTAGTTGAAACAGAGGAAGTAGGTGGTTTTGAGAAAATGGGAGTCGGTTTCTTCGCAGCATTCTCAGTATTCTTCTGGGATCCAGAAGGTGGTGGAGGCAAAGGAGGAACGCCTTGTGAAGAAGTGAATGAGGGCATCAAGTTTGAAGCATTCTTCGATGAGGAAGCCATCTGCTTGGTTGTAGTGAACCGAATTAAGCACATAAATGCGTATTTTCTTAAGGACGAAGCACCAATTGCCCCACGGTGGGCGCCAAACTGTTTTGGTCAGAAAATCTGATGAGGATATTGCAACCAAACTCTTTGTTTAGGGGAATGATGCTTTAAATATGTAACAGCGATGAAGATCACTTCAATGTAAAATGCACAAACAACACAAGGATTTATACGGGGAAAAAGCCCTTGATCAAGAGTTGATCTCCGGCACAAAAAACCCCGGGTGATGGAAACTACCGATCACCAAGCTAAAATAAATGGTTAAATGTTTACAACTTCGGATAGTAACGAGCTAGGTACAAGGATCACTACGGTGAAATGTGTAAAAAGTGTATGAAATTGCTAAGTGATTGAACGAGAGCTTGTATGAGCGTTTGTACGAGTGTGTGTAACTGAAAAATGGCTAAGTGTGTTCTACTAGCTCGTTACCCCATTTTTAAAATAGAAAAAACCACCTGAACTAACTATCCGACTTTCGTGCCAAGCCTCCACGTTCTCCATAACGTCTACTTTCGGTCAGGCACGTGCAGAATAGTTCAGGAATATTCTCCAGGAATGTCGCTTAGACTTGGTCAAGCTCAATATATCTGCGAAATGCTACAAAACATAAGTAAACAATCGTCAGTACGAGGATCCTTAAAGTGATCCATGATCCTGATCCTGAAGCTCTTCTGAGGATCACCACCTGTCACAGAAGTAAGGATCACTAGTTAGGATAACGAATAAGGATCACTAATTGTTAGAAAATCCTCCCCTAACAACGACATATACTTTTTGCAAAGACTTTGGAAATATGTATTAGAGACGACTCATAAACCATACCACAAACTATGAAACATTGCAATCGGAGATCTCGCCATCACAAAAATTGTTGAACTAATCATCCCGAAATCACACAAAGAACACCAACGATTAAACAACTCGTCCGACTCTCAAAGAAGAAATTTACAATCAATGAAAACAAATGACCTTAACACCCTTTATATATGTAAACTTTTTGGAGAACAAGAAAATATTTAAACTAGGAAACATAATCCTACTAAACTTCTAATTAATATAAAAACTTCATAAATAAGACTAATTTTACTATTAGTCCCAATATCATCTCTTTCATCAAAAAAAGCCCAACACGTCAAACTCATATCTCACCTACTTGAAAACATTAATGCTCCTGTCTCAAAGAAATTATCGTGTGTGTATCAATGATTATATCCCAATACTTGTTTAATTAATACAAACATGTTCATAATTTTATTGTTAAAATACCAAAATACTGCTTTAACAGGTCTAGAAAATAAATTGGGTAACCCATTACAGTGGGCCCAGGTTTTAGTTGGGCTAAAAAACATTATATGTTTTGACTTTTGAGCAAGGGGTTGTGTAATGGGCTTGGTTAGTTATATCGTATATGGTTATTACGGTTTTTAACTTTTAAGTCTCATAACCACTTTTTAATAACATTTAAACAACCATGTCCTTTTGGATCATCACATATACATATAATGAAAAAGTGTATCGTACAAAATGCCTTAACGTACGACGCGTACGCGACGCCAAGTTCGCATGTTATAAGCCCATAAAAGATATATCACATGGTATAAAAACAAAAGTTCGCACGTTAAAAAAAATACAATTCGCATGTTCAAATAAAAACCCAATTCGCATGTTCAAATAAAACTACAATTTTGCATGTTGTTATTGGAACCTAAATTCGCATGTTAGTTACAACTATTCGCATGTTGATAATGCATCACGTACGCGTCGTACGTTAAAACATTTTGTACGTTAACCGGCCTCTACATATAATATCATATTTAATATTTATATGGTTGTTATAGTTCACTATTTAAAGTTCTTATTATATGTATTATTGTAACTTCATTTAGTATAACCATATTCTAGATCTTATTGTTTATTTCAATCATATTTTGTTTTAAAATCACTTGTCTAAAAGTCTCTTAATCACTTGCTTGTTTAAAAATATATTTTTCTAATTTTGATATATCAAAGTTAAAATAATTTATTAAAGTACTCCATATTAATTTATAGTTTCCCATTTAACTCTACAAAATGAAGAAATGCCTTGAAACAATGTCTTCTAGAGTTCTAGTTGCATTTTTTTTATTTAGAAAGATTTTAAATTGTATAGTTTATATAAAATAGAAAAAATGCATAGTTGATATATGTCTTCTAGTTGCATTTTTTTATTTAGAAAGATTATAAATTGTATAGTTTATATAAAACAGAAAAAAAATGCATAGTTGATATTATAATTATGCATCCAACGAACAAAATAGAATTGCAAGTGTTGTCATGTGGGATTCATGAATCCCGTGCGTTTATCGGGTGGCCAACCATGCAAAACCATCGTAAGAATTTATGTCAAGCGGCCTTTCGAAGAACTTTGAAGTCATTTTCTCATGCTTTATTATATTATATATTTTAATAAAAGTGAAAACCAATGGCTATTTGTTCTGGTGGTATCCTCATTTGTGGACTAGTGGTAGGAGGTTTCGTTTTTCGGTGGAGATCCAAATTCGATCTCTACTTGTGTCACTTTTGGTGGATTAAGCCAATAAAGGTGCGCAAGGTTATTAGTTCGAATCCCGAGCCTACCCGGTTTTTCGTCCCACTGTGTGTTACGCCAGAGAGTTCTACTTTTATGGTGACACAACAACTGTTGAGTGGCAACCAGCGGTATGGTTTCCCATGAGAATGCCCAAGCCAAACTCTGAAGTCAGTGTGAGCCCGATTAAGACAACATAATATGACCGGTCAGGGGTAACGGGGCTCTCCAATTTGTGGAGTGCGGTGGCCAAAACACAAGAAAGTCGTGGTTTAAGAAAAAATATTGTTCTAGTGGTAGTCCCACATGGGCTTTCTTATGAGTTATGAGAGGTCATGGGCAGTGGCGGATCCAGAAACTTCTTTCAATGGGTTCGTTTTGGTAGATTCTTATAATTTTTTCCAAATCATGCAAAGTCCTTACTATTTTTTTTCCAAACCGAGTGGGTTCATGTGAACCCACAAAACAGGATTGGATCCGCCACTGGTCGTATGGGCGAAGTATAGAAGGGGCGGGAGGGGCGCCCGACCCCCCGAACTTTTCGCTCAGTAGTGTTATATATGTAGTTTTCATATACAATTTTCGGGTATATACATTTTCGACCCCCCGGTTCTATGTAAATTTTTGGGTATATACATTTTTGACCCCCCGTCATTCGGGTCAAGCTTCGCCACTGACTGGTCGTGGGTTCTTGCCTGGAACAATTTGCTCCGAGTTGAACCAGAATGTTTTTTCTAGTTGTGGGTTACCTTACCTTCTAGGCGGATGAGCCAGGTCACCATGTTATGTTTGTTGGCGAAAGGATGATCTCGGGTGTTCTGGATGCTAAGAAAAGTGAAATCAAAATGATGAACTATTTTTATGTTATAATAATAAGCAAAACTGGTAATTCGATTCAATTGCTCGAAATCCATATCAATTTATATACCTGCATCTAAATTTAATAACGTCAAGATATTCTATATACTCTTAAAGTAGAAAGTCGGTGGCATTGGTCACCGACAAAACAAGTTGTTTGCTTTTTACCCACTAATTTTGTGGTAGCATCCTTTATACCCACAATTTTGTTATAGTTTCTTTTTTACCCTCAACTTTGTCAAATCTCATTATTACCCCCTCTTAGAGCATTCACATCCTAGCCATCAAATTATGTGAGGAAGGGTTTTTATATTATAAAGGGTATAAAAAGTGGTTGTGAGTAAAGGAGAGAGAAAATGTTACTGTTCATCTGTATATTTGGGGGGCACTGTTCACCCGTTATAATTTTTTAATATATTTTGAAAGTGGTTGTGAGTGAAAGTGAGAGAAAAATGTAATGATAATATTATTTAATTGAAAGGAGAGAGAAAAAGTATTTGTTTTTAGCACTTAAGTTTAGGAAATGTAATTTTTAACCCCATAACTTTTTATGAACTTTGTAAAATGTCACTTTGACCCCTCGAGAGTTTTTGACTTGACGGTATATATCCAAGTTAGTTGGGTCACATATAATACGTTATGATTGTACGATATATTCGATTTGCGTTATGTTTTGATTCAATCGCAATGCAGCTATATGTTACGTTGAGTTCAACTGGATACGTCGAAACGCGTGTTTTCATAAGGTTAGCGTATCACATAACGCTTTGACTAATATGTTCGATGTTTGCAATGTACACGCACCGCAACACGCGCGGGTATTACTTGTTATATATTAAAAGTATAATAATTAATATTAACAAGTAAGACATTTAGAAACATATCTAGTTATGTCATTTTTCATACCAATCCACCAGAAATTATTCCTTAAATCTTGGTACATTTTATTGTTACCAGGATGCATGGTATAGCTAGATTTATGAGCTTCTTCTAAAATCTTATTTCTTAATTCTCCTTGTTTAGGTATCCAAATCCTTTTCTTATGGAATCTCCGAATTCCATCATTCCCTTGCTCTAATTCCTTTATTCTTCCTTTCATTCCTTCAGCATCATCCTTGATTGCTGTTTCTTGAATGTTTTTCGGTTGTTCCATTAAATCTAACTGTAGATTTAATCTAAGAGCACGAACCCGTCGTTGTTTCTCATGATACTTACGACTTAAGGCATCTGCAACTACATTTGCCTTTCCTTCGTGATACTGAATACCACAGTCGTAGTCGCTTAGCATTTCCATCCATCTCCTTTGTCTCATGTTTAACTCTTTTTGTCCAAATATGTACCTTAAACTTTTATGATCCGTATAGACAGTAAACTTACTTCCATACAGATAATGTCTCCAAATCTTAAGGGCAAAAATTATGGCTCCTAACTCTAAGTCATGAGTCGTATAGTTTTCTTCGTGCTTTTTCAACTGTCTTGATGCATATGCAATTACCTTTTTGTGTTGCATCAGCACACATCCTAATCCTAGCTTTGAAGCATCGCAGTAAACTTCAAAATCTTCTGTTCCTTCTGGTAAGGCTAGAATTGGAGCGTTTGTTAACTTTTGCTTTAAAATCCTAAAGGCTTCTTCTTGCTTAGGTCCCCATTCAAACTTAACTGCTTTACAGGTTAGCTTAGTTAATGATACAGCTATCTTGGAAAAATCCTTAATAAATCGTCTATAATATCCTGCTAACCCTAGAAAGCTTCTAATTTCCATAGCTGATTGCGGGACTTTCCATTTGGTGATTGCTTCTATCTTAGCAGGGTCTACATGAATACCTTCTTGATTCACCATGTGACCTAAAAATTGCACTTCCTATAGCCAAAATTCACACTTCTAATTTCCGACCCCCACACCCCCTGGTCTAAGCTCCACAAGTCTATACGGTTTTAATATACGAAACCTATATTATATTATGTTGGGATATTATATTGTTATTTAATAAAGAAAATAGTAATAACTAGTTTTGTCACCCGCCGCGTTGCGGCGGGATCCATTTCATACGCATCATAGTTAAAACCCAAGTGTTTTGTTACACCAACCTTCCATAGTCATATCGAGAGACCCACGACGATGCAAAATGTAGCGGTGGCGTTGGCGAAAAACCGTTCGATGTAGTATCATTAAAAATATTTATTTGTTCACACTTTACAACTCCTCGATACAAATTGTTCAAATACCATCATCATTTTTTACTTCACATAACGTAATTTTATCGTATTTAGTTTATACACAAGATGAATAATTTATTATATTTTTTTTTCTATTACCAAAGGCTTGTTCTCTATTTTCTGTGCTATGAACAGCTCAAACGTATTTTAAAAGAATTAAAACGACACGTGCGGCTATTTTAGTGAATATGTTTTTCCAAGCCATGCTTCTTTATTTGAAAAACTTAATTTATTTTGTTGTTTTTTCATGCTTTTAACCTCATATCAATATGTTTAATTTATGTCTCTTGTTGTTCTTTATGCCAAACCAAACACCAAACCCTAATTGATCAAATACTGCTTTTATTCCAGCCGCTGGCTACTGTACAGTACATTTTTACTATTTCACGCCAACTTCATATCAGCTAAAAACCTCATTCGCTTTTCCCTTAACAACCGATATTGAACAATAATCAATGATAATTAGCAAAGCAAGAACCATGTATGGGAGTTTTCATTTGCATTTAGGTAATAAGTCACATGGACGGATTATCATTTCAATACATCCAAAAGACACCAGACCCCTTCATTAAACTCGACTAATAAGAAGTAAAAAATGAAAAGAAAGAGGCTCAGACTCAAACGTCATCATTGCCATCATCAACAACGCACAGCTCAGTGCCGCTACGGCTGCAACCGGAGTTGCCATGCCAAGTAGCGGCCACCATCATCACCGTCAAGAACACTCGCATGTAACATTTTTCAAACCGGGTTCATCACCAACATCCGACGGCTTCACGGATCCGGCTTCATCAACACCCAAATCTAAGAAGAGTTGTAATAAAATGAAATAAGGAATCAAGTTTAGCCACAAAAACAAAACCACAGATCCAGCAAATGGTCTCCTAGGAGACTAACGTACAACTTGTAAAACAAAGAGTACAATCGGCATTGCACACTAATATTGCTAAATGATCCAACAACCAGTATCACATCGGTTCATTACCATCGGATGGAAGCCTAAAAGACCTCCAAACTATTGTATCAGTGCTCTAACAAACTCCACCGCACCGGTTAACCACCTCCGGCCAAAGCCCTCTACGAGGTCCGCACAATCGTTCAATGAGAAAACGATATGTGATGGTTTTAAAAACCGTAAGCGACGGCGGAAAAGGGCGAATATGGGGGCAGTGGAGCCTCATATAGAGAGACAATATCTCACAATTTAGAAAAACAGAGAAAGTTAGACAATGAAAACCAATGTCAGTTTTAATGACCAAGAAAACCATCAAAATAAAAACCATGGAACCAACACATGGTTTCATAGAAAACAACCATACAACTTTACAAACATAAAGTACAACTTGGAGTGCAACAATTTGTTGCAAATTTATAATATATAATATTAATTATGTTTTTTATCATCAGTTAGGTCATGTGTAGTGGTAACAATACATAATCCCCTTTGATGGGGTTTATGTGACAAATGACAAAAAAATGTAAGAAAAGGGATTATGATGGTTATATAACTTGAGTATGTAGTAGGATTATATCCCTTCAATTTATACATATATATCTCTACTACAATAAAGGAAAACTTTACAATCCTATATGGCAATCTCCCAAGCCCTCCCCCTAATTATATCCTATGTGTAATTTTAAGAGATTTTTCGTTTTTTTTAATAATCACTGGTTTGTGTTGAACAATTTTTGGCGGCAGATCTTGGATTTGGATTTAAATTTGAATTCCCGCTCCACATACCCAAAACCCATTTCTGCCTTCTTCTTTTCATTGGTAGAGAGAGAACGAGAGAAAAAAGAAAGTTAGAGAGAGAAAATGGAGAGAGTCTCTAGAGAGAAAAAAGCCCAAGGTTCTGGTCAGCGATTAGAGAGACAGGGAAAGAGATAAGGGAGAGAGTCTCTAGGCAAGATGATGCTCCTAATTTGGTTTTACGAAGCCTACACATGGTGGAATACATCGGTGTATCAAAAAATTAGATGAAGATCAATTGTGGGGGTAATGCATCCGGGCCGTCTGTTTCTAATCTACGGTACAGATCTACTCCCCTTCTCTCTCTGCTTCTTTGGGTTGAACGAGGAAGATGAAGATAACAACGGTGAAGACATCGCTCTCACTATCGCACTTCGCGTACGTAATCTCTCACCCCATCTCCAGAATCTTTTCTTTTCTCTCTGAAATTTTGTTCCGATCCATCACCAAAACCCGTTCTCTCTCAAAATAATTGTTCTGATCTATCTGTTTTGATCTTCAGTGTCGATTATTGTTGGTGGTAGTGATGGTGGTTTATGGTCTCTGGTTCTCGGTGTTAGCAACGACGGCTAGGGTTTTCAAGGGAGATGTCAACGACGTTTGTTCCAGTTAGAGTCAGACGATCAACGACGTTGTGGCGTGCTCAGATGACAGAGATGAGGGTTAAAAGGTGAAAAGACGGTGGTGGTTGGAGCAGAAATGCAGATCGAAGAAGGTGAAGAAGCCTCAAGTGTTTGCGGATACTATTAATGAGAAATCAAGTGATCCCCATATGTGTGAAGCTTATGTTTCTGATATTTATGAGTATCTTCATAATATGGAGGTTTGTGAATTTTTTTTGCATTTAATTCAATTAATCGATTGATTTACTTTGTTAATTTTAGGGTTTACTGTTTATGTTGTATAATTGTTGTTTACTGCTAAATCAAAACATAGTGTTTGGTGGTTAACCTTATTAGATTGTCATAAGGATAAAAAAGGTTAATTTTTACGGTTTATGATTGAATTTGATTGTTATTTTCATCTTCAAAGTTATTAACTATCTGGATTTAGGGTTTGTATGGAAAATGGATTAATACATATATATGAAAAAGTATTGAAGTTATGTGTTTATTTTGTTTATGGATTTAGAGAAAGGTACATAGAGGACCGATAGCGGATTACATTGAGAAAGTGCAGAAGGATGTTGGTATAAACATGAGGGGGGTATTAATTGATTGGTCGGTGGAAGTTGCTGAGGAGTATAAGCTTCTTTCGCACACTTTGTATCTCACTGTCTTGTACATAGATAGATTCTTATCCGTAAATGTGCTTAATAGAAAGAGGCTGCAACTTCTTGGTGTTTCTTCGATGCTCATCGCAGCGTAAGTGGTTTGGTATTTTTGTGGTTGATATGTTTTTTTAATGAATTGGGATTGGTTATTGAATACGAATTGTATGCGTTTTTGGTACAACAGAAAATATGAAGAAATTAGCCCCCTGCATACGAAAGATTTCTGTTACATCACGGATAATACTTACACTAAGCAAGAGGTTGTGAAAATGGAAGCTGATGTGCTTAAAGCTCTCAATTTTGAAATGGGCAATCCGACAGTAAAATCTTTCCTTAGGTATGAATTGAAACAATTGAGAATCTAGATATAGTAACGTCAAAAACATGCAGTTTTTTTCAGCAAAAAAACGTCAAAAGAGTGCAAGTTTTTTTAGCACCCGGGCTGGCAAAAAATCTGCAGTTTTTCCAGTAAAAAAACCTCAAAAAATGCAGGAAATGCAGGTAATGCAGTTTTTCCAGTGAAAAATGCAACCAGCAGCAGCGTCGCTGCAGTTTTTAAAAGGTTTTGGACCAGCGAAAACAGCAATCAGCAGCAATGTTCTGAAGTTTTTTTGGACTGGGTTCGGGCGTTCGGCGAAAACAGCAACCAGCAGCACTGCAGCAACGTTCTGCAGTTTTTTGGATTGGTTTTTGGGACCGTTTTTTTTGGACCGGTTATAAATAAACAAGTTCTGAATAACGAACTGATTCCGTTTGGACCAGTTTTAGACCCGTGTTAGAGTTTAATGATAATATTATGTATTTGTTTTGTTTATTGTAGTGTTTATTATCAATTATAACCATATTGTGGTGAATTACTTTAGTTAATCTTTATGCTACAATTTCTCTCTTTTAGTTGTTGAGTTAGATCGATGGAAATTCCTTTTGATTGATCTTATTACTTTGATCGTATAACCACCAATGATGTTGATCAACCCATTAATGTAGTCAAAGAGTCCTTCCATTCAGGCACTAAGAACTCAAGCAGAAAGAAGAAAAACTTGTGCGCACTCCCTTACACAAATACTTATATGACAAGTCGAAAATTATTTCAAAATTCAATTACTACAACAAATAACTATTGTATATTGGTTATCAATTTTTTATATATTATCAAAATACCATTATGAAATTATTTTGGAATATGTAATTTAAATAACTTCAATTTCCACCGTTTGACAGTTGGAACTCATAATCCGTTAGTACAAGTTGGATGATCCGAATCAAAAGGTCTGATCCATATTCATTCGGATTCGTGTCCCTCTGAAATTAAATAGGTATTTTGTAGTGAATTCAATTTCTGTTTTTTTCTTCTTGGTAAGGTTTGCCAAACATGGGTCTTAGCATGAAGAGGTATCAGGTTATAAATCATACAAAAAAAATATTTTTATAGATATAGATAGGGCTGCAAACGAACCAAACGTTCGGCGAACAGTTCGAGAACTTTTCGGCGGGAAGTTCGTTTGTGTTCGTTTGTTTATCAAACAAACGAACACAAACAAGAAATTTCGTTCGTTTAGTTAAATGAACAAAGGGCGCGTTCGTTTGTTTATGTTCGTGAACGTTCGGTAACGTGTTCATTTGTGTTCGATAGTTCATTAGTTTTCTTAGCTTTTATATTTTATTTAAAACTTCAAAATTCCGACAAATAAAATATTTAGTAAGTGTCAATGTATTATATATTTTGTTCATGAACGTTTGTTTGTGTTCGTTTGTTAGTATTTGTGTTCATGAACGTAGTTTGTGCTCATTTGTGTTCATTATCGTTCGTTTTCATTTGTTGCCTAAAATTAACAAACAAAACACAAATGAACACGAACAAGTTCATTTCCTTAACAAACAAACACGAACATAAAATCTTGTTTGGTAAGCGTTCATGAACAGTTCGTGAACACATATATTTTTTAACAAACGAACACGAACAAGGACTTGTTCGTGTTTGTTTGGTTCGTTTGCAGCCCTAGATATAGATTTTTTTTAACACAACCCATAACCCGTGAAGCTCACGGGTATATAACCTAGTGCATGTATATATATATATATATATATATATATATATATATATATATATATATATATAGGGCAAAGATCCGTTAGGAACCATCCCTTATTGCGAGAACCGCGAGAACCAATGTGAACACGTGGCAAACTTGTAATTAATGATATTTAATTAAAAACACGCGCTCCTTATATCTTGTTCACTGCCGTGGTTTTCAAAGCAGGGTATATCTTCACTGTTGTCTTTTTCAAACTAGGGTTTCGTTGGAGATTTTGCATAATCGACGACGGCGGCGACTGATTTCTACAGATTCACGGCGGCGACTGATGTTCTACGTTTTCACGGCGGCGTGGATGATGGTGATGGAGGATCTAAAGCAGCGGCAGCTGCTGCATCGATTTCATGCTCGATTCGCCTCGATGTTGTGGCGGATGGCGGTGATCGGTCCATGGCAAAGCTCCAATGTGGGCATCAGTTTCATTTAGGTTAGTATCTTGTTTTAGTTTTTTGTTTAGGTAGATTGTGAATTTAAGTTTTTTTGTTTGATGTGAATTGAATAATTCTGATTGATTGATTCTGATTTGTGTTATAAAGATGGTTGCTTTGTAGTTGAATGGTTGTTGGGAGGTAGTATGATGATATGATTTGGTCATCTGAAAGGATATTTGGTGTTAGTTTTTATTTTTGTTACGTTATAAATATGTTGTTATTAAACATTTAAACCTTTATGATGTGTGTCAATTATTCAATGTATGAAAGTTTACAACTTTTGATGGATGATGGTATGTAACTCATAGAATGTCTAGAAGTTGAAACTTGAAAGTAGGTTGAAAAGTGGGCCGGTAACTTCTTTCGATTTTGGGAATTGTGGGTAATGGTTTTTATTTGTTATGCACATGTGCAGGTGTCGCTCAATATACCTGAACAAACAGTAAGCTGTACGGCAATCTTATAGCGGCGACTGATATCCAAAGAATAGCATAATCTTCAATTGAGTTTTCCTGTTTCTATCTTTCGCCAATCCTCACACAGTTCTTCAATCGGTTTTGGATTTATATGATACCATTCAAACGCAGGAATACCTATTTTTCATCCGATTTTGGATTCTGCTTCGATTATCTTCATTATTCACTGATTTTTTCGATTTTCTTCATAATCTGCAAGTTTTAGTTTTCGAATCCAATTCAGATGTTAATGCTATGATTTCAATTTATGATTTGCCCTTGATTCGAATCTCGTTTTGAAAGATTATTTGGTTGTTCTGGAATCGAAACAAGTTGCAATGACAGGACGATGGCTGCTGTAAGTAATTCAATTTTACATATAGCATACTCCAACAGGTATTATGTTGAATGTAAACGATGTTTATACTTTTGTAAATGATATTGTATTAAATGATGTGCACATGTGCATTATATTGATTGTAAATGATGTTGTATTAAATTATATGCACATGTGCATCATGTTGATTGTAAATGATATTGTATTAACTTATATGCACATGTGCATTATGTTGAAAATTATACCATGTCGTTGATGTATGGATTCTGTTTATGTATGGATTCTGAACAGGTGCCTTATGGATGACTATCCAATTATGTACAGAATGGCATTAAACAAAGGGTCTTGGGTGGCGGACAACTACAAAAAAAAATGGAAGAACAAGCCGACAACCGGGGAGGCATGGTGGAGTTTATGCATCTTATGGCGTGCTGAGAAACACCCGAGTGAAAACGAGCCAAGATGGGTGGGGTTGGCACTGATGTTGATGCTGAATTCCCTACTCTAAATAGAACGTTTAATCACTAGGAGGACATTGTGATGATGTACAACACTTATGATACAACAACTGGATTTTCCACACGCAACTACTTATATATTGATTATCACTTGTTTTTTGTTTACATTATTGTTTATACTTATTGTTTATCTACTTAATTGTGTAATATTCATTGTTTTATTCATGTCCATTTAACATAAATTACCAATATTTCCACTGTTTCAACACATGCACATGTGCATTACCCAACGCGTGCATTTTCGACATTTAAACCGTAGCATCTAAACTTGTCGATTCACTGTTTCTAATGTCATTATGTTTTAAGTGCATGTACTCCATTTTCAATCCACATATTATACATTGCAACATATACATTATGCACATGTGCATTGCCACCATGTACTATGTCAAGCAACATTAAACATTACTACCTTTACGTTATGCACATGTGCATTGCCAACATAATTTATGCCACAAATTATATCACATCAATATGTGTCTGGGCATTTCCAACATATATTATACCATACACCATACAACATTGTAAACTACATATCCTATACCAAACACCATCATGAAAATTAAATATAAGCGAAAGAAAGCCGATAAGAGAAAGAAGGCCGCACGTTTATGCAACAAATGTAACAAATATGTTTTCGGCCATGATTCACGCAACTGCCAAAAAAATCAAGGCTGCCAAACTTGCTGCACGAGCAGATAAACGTGTTGTTGCTATTACTGTTGTACTACCTGCTCCGTCTGAATCCGGTTCTGTGAATCCGGTTCTGATGATGCTGATCTTAATGACACCGATGAGTATTCTGATGAGAATTCTTCTTCTTCTGATGATAACCCTGAAGTCCCTACATATGTGCAAGAACCCGAGAAAACTCTTAGACGTTCGAACAGACGTCGTAAATCAACCAACCCGACTTGTGATTCTTGATTTATCTATTACCTATTACAACTTATGATTATCGAACTTAACTACTTATGAATATCAATATTTGTTTTGATTATGTTTCTTAATGGAATATTTATGCGTTTTTTAATATATTCATCGTTGGCATCATCCTAATTTGTTATCAATTATGTATTACACGTAACTATTTGTGATTTTATTATTACCCACTTAACATAATGTAATTTTATTACTACCCATTAAACTTACAATATTAATATTAATGCCTAACTTACAATATGCACATGTGCATACATATCGACCAGTTGTATCTAACAGTTGAATCATCTTGTTTGTTGATATACCATTGTTTATTATTATACATGTTACTAATATTAATATAAAACCGTTTGTTATGCCTTACATATAACTATACCCATTTGTAATACATTACATACTACACTGTACGTTATATAACTTTATGCACATGTGCATACCCATCATTTAATTTATTAACCAACATAATATAACATATTTTAACAATCGTGTACATCTATGACACATTATATATTACTAACACACATTTAATCATTACTAACATTCATTACCAACCATCTTGTTAGTTTAACCATTTTAATGCACATGTGCATAAACAGCAACAACCAATACGAACTCCAAACATCGATTACTATATCAGCTAAAATACCAACTGATTACTATATCAACTACTATACCATCTGTTGTCAACTAAAAGTATTAGTGTCATAATAGACCACTTTCAACCACATTTAACCAAAACTATAAACGACATCATAACAAAGTACCATCTGACGTGTTAAAACAAACAAAACAAAACAAAGTACTAGTTTCATTAACATAAATCACAAACAAAACAGAAATACTATATGTTCCTAAAGTTAATAACCTGCTGTGTTAACTCGTACCCTCAAACTTATCCTCATTCTTCCATTTGTCAAACATATTCCAACATTTTTCTTGTTTCATCGCCTCTTTGTCTAACGTTTTCTGCATTTTTTCATCTTTTAAACCACGTGTTTTCTATTTTACAAGTTCCATAACAGTTTCATTGTACATGTTTGCCTCTGATAATAACAGTTTTGTTGATATCTTCATCCTCAAGTTTTTCAGTTGCATGTCTTGAATATCTTTCCGCGTACTAAAACCGCTTTCAAACTTGACATCGCTCCATTTGTACATCTCCATGTGTCGCATAGCGAACACACCGCAATCGTTGAAATTCTCACTCGTTGCCCATTCCAATTTTTTATGTTTAACCTATGTGCAAACACATTAATATATGTATGAAATGTTTGTACACACTAATGCACATGTGCATTTTGAATATTGATTAAAAATTCTAAATAACACATACCATCAACAACATTGCCATCTTTATCACCAACTTTAGATGTTGATAACCTTCTGTTCTTTACCATGCGCACCTCACCAACACCTTTGTTTGGTGTTTCCACCTGTTTCCGTTTATTATTCCTCACCTTCATGTCCTTTTTTACAACTTTTTTTCACATATGCATTCATAAACTCAATATGTTTATACAAATTATATTAATACAAAACAACATTAATGTAATGATGCACATGTGCATGAAATAACTTTTAATTAATGAACATCCAAAATATTAATTATAAATAATCAAATATTCTAATCTTTTTGTTTACCATGCATATACTTTTCCGTTGTGACTGCGTCTTACAATGATGACCCTTCGTCCCTCGACTTTAATACCAATATAACTTTTTTTCATTTTCTTTTCCAACTTTCTTTCCATTGCAATTCTGCAATGAACATGTGCATATACGTTAAATACCTTAATAACCTAGTATGACAAATTATGCGCATGCGCATAGTAACATATTTTGTCAGTTTATGCACATGTGCACATATGTATATATTACACCACAATATCCTGTTACCACATTCTAACATAAAATACATTTGTGCATAACTATTCACATGTTATTACAAAATATGCACACGTGCATATTAAATTAATATGACAATCTTTGCACATGTTCATAACTATATATCACACAAACTTACCTTAATAACATATTCTATTAAACATCTGATGTAAACATATGCACATGTGCATGACAATATTTCTCATAATACACACCAAAGTTTGAATTAACAAATTATATGTAATATAAAGAAGTACGAACGAATTGTGTAAACTTGCAAACTGTCGCGCGAACTATGCACATGTGCATATTGAACTATTATGAACATATGCACATGTGCATAACTTATATCACACAAACTTACCTTAATAACATATTCTATTAAACCTAGTTAAATCTATGATGTAAACATATGCACATGTGCATAACAAAATATATCACAGTGCAGAATGAAGTTTGAATCGCCAAATTATATATCATATAATGAAGTACGAACGAATTGTATAAACTTGCAAAGTAACTTGAGTTATATGACAGAGTTCTATTACAATATCTATGTTACATTGCACAATATCTATGTTAAACTGTTGCCCTAATTACGAACGAAATAGAGATCCACAATGTTTTTAATCATGTTGCCGTAATTACAAATTGATGAAGAATATACGATCGATGATTATGTTCCTAATATAAATTATACGACTCATTATGGACGAATTTTAGGAACTAACCTCAATTATATGACGAAATCTGAAATATATGCTTGTAAAATATCAAATCTCTGAGAAAAATGTCACTCCAAATGCTTCAAAACGGTGAACTGATGATCGTGAATGTGATCATGTATTTGAGTCGATGATGTAATTGTTTGTAACAGAAGAACTGATTCAATATGATGGTGAAATGTTGAGATAATCGTGAAAGAGAATCAGATTCAAATTGGGGAGATAGATTGGGGATTTTTGTTGGACGTGAATGATATTATTGAATATAGTTAATTTTCTAATTGAAGTCCGTTCATATGCGCGTGTTTTAAAAGTTGATTGGGTATTTACAAAATTGTCCCCTGTTCACATTGGTTCTCGCGGTTCTCGCAATAAAGGTGGTTCTCGCATGAACCCTACCCTATATATATATATATATATATATATATATATATATATATATATATGAGCTAGAGAAACTAACGGTGGCGCCGTTATAATTTTCGCGAGTCAGACCTCAAAACGGGATGTAACCCCCCCCCCCCCCCCCCGGCGGTGTTCGCTGGTGCCATACAAAACTATGGAGGGGGTGACCCTATATCAGCTGCGACAATGAAAGGACTTAGTGTGATTGTGATTATTGAATTATTATAATGAAATGATGACATTGTTAATTTCATTTAATTTTTTGTATTTGGAACTAGTATCTGCACCTAAATGTAAGATTAAATATATTATGTATTAATATTTAATCTAAAGCCATTATAATCATTTACATAATAAAGATCAAAATATATAATAACCTATTAAATAATTAGTTGGTAATTGTTGATGGACCATATTACCCTTATTAACTAATTAGGTTTCCTCCTGAGTGCTTATATAAGGAGAATCATGTGGAGGTTAAAGGGTTACTCAGTTACACATTAGACACAACCCATTATCCATAACATCAATAATTTCGACCTCCTCTCCTAATCGAATCCCCTATTCGATTTCTAAGTCCCCATCATCAGTCAGCACCCTAAGGAGGAACCAGATCAAGATGACAAGCATGTCGAACTCCATTACTGGATTCTCCACTGCACTATCTGCTGTAACAGGTATGTATTTTATTGTTTTCCATCATGTATAAACAGAACTGAACCAACATGTGGTATCAGAGCATATGTTGATTAGTCAGTTCTGTTTTCGTATCCATAATTCTGGGATTGAAGCTTGGAAAACGGATTTTTTTTTGAAATCTTATGAATTAACAGCCGGTTTCGAGTGGTTATATGTTCGAAATCCCTGTTTTCGGAAAATATTAATCATATGTTTACTCGAAATCTAATGGGTTATGTTTTTATGACCGAAATCTGTTTTAGAAAAAACCTTAAAATTCAGGTTTCGGATTCCAGAATTCATGTTTTAATTATTTAGGGTTCATCATGTTCTTAGTTAAAATTCGAAATATCCTTTATGTTTTGGAGTATGATTTGAATTGTTATATGTTTTTCCTGATTTTGATCTATTTTTCTAATAAGGATTTTTCGAAATCTGTTAAAAGGATAAACAGATCATTATTTCGAAATTTTATGATAAAAATAGATCAATATTATAATAGGAAACTCTATCACAATTCATAAATTTTGAATTTTCAGTTGTTATAACCAACAACTGGATCGCACAAGATAAGATCACATAAGAGATGATCTGATCGCATATGATAATCGCACAAGATCAGATCACATAAGAGATGATCTGATCGCATAAGATAATCGCACAAAACTTATGGATCGCACAAGGCATAACGGATCGCACAAGGCATAACGGATCGCACATGGCCTTAATGATCGCACAAGTTTACTTGGGCCTTATTGATCGCACAAGTTTACTTGGGCCTTATGGATCGCACAAGTTTTGGGCATAATGGATCGCACAAGTTCGATCCGCGCTAACGGGTGGTTTGCTATTAAATAAATGGTTTTGTAACTTACTTAGTTAATTAATCAGAATCAGATAATGTTTTGCAAAACCAGAAAAGCTTAACTTGAATGAGTTTTTGATGTATCATTTCTGGCCAAAGCTGACTTGACATATCTACTTATCGTTCAAGTATTACAAAAGCTATGTTGTGTGTGCATCATAAGCATGAATGTCTTAATTTCTGGCCAAAGCTGATTTAATTCATTCATAGATGGCATACTCAACAAGTGCATAACTAAAGTGATTGTTTCAATTTCTGGCCAAAGCTGATTTGTTACAACCACTTTGCACATATGCTTAAATGATTACACTTCTGGCCAAAGCTGTTTTGTCTTCGTTTAAGTAGAATTTTTTAGCTAAGTCTATTATTTTGATGTTAGTAATAGACAATATCACAGCTTCATAATGTAAAATGGTCATTATTTATGCCTGCCTTAGTTTAACGTGCCCTTAGATCACATTAGGATTTCTTCCTTAGTATCATAACTTGCTCATCTTATTTCCACTATCAGCACCCAACTGCGGGATTCCACCTTTGACTGGTGATAACTTTGCTGCATGGAAGGATGCTCTCATGCTTACTCTTGGGCTGCTGGACTTTGATTATGCTCTCAGAGAGAATAAGCCAGCGGACCTTACCACTCAAAGTACTGCTGCTGAGCAGTTAACTCATGATAAGTGGACTAGGTGTAACCGCATGTCTCTAATGTTTATGAAGCAGTCCATAAGCAATGCTATCAGGGGACCTATTCCTGATTCTGAAGATGCTAAAACCTACTTGGAACATGAAGAAGCTCAGTTCAAGGGGACGTCTAAAGCACACGCTAGTACTCTTATTCTCAAGCTGGTGACAACTAAGTATGATGGGAGGAGCGGCATTCGCGAGCACATCATGATGATGAATGACATGGCCAATAAGCTGAAGGGGCTGGAAATGGAAATCAGTGATGATTTCCTTGTTCATTTCATCATTACTTCGCTTCCTTCGTCCTTTGAAGCATTCAAGATCAATTACAACACTCAAAAAGACAAATGGACGATGAGTGAGCTGGTCGCTATGTGCGTACAGGAGGAAGAGCGTATGAGGATGGATCGCCATACTGATGTTGCCAACTTCACTACCTCCAACTCTAAGAAGAGGAAGAACAATTATCAGAGGAAGGATGCTTCAAAAGTCCAAAGGCCTAATCCTAATCCTAATACAAGTGCACCTTCCAGCTCTAAGAACTCCTTAGGCAGTATCCGCTGCAAGTTCTGTAAGAAGACAGGACACATGCAGAAGGAGTGCCCTGATTTTAAGGAGTGGCTGGCTAAGAAAGGTAACGATTATTTTATGATACTTGAGTCCTATAATTTAAGTGTTCCTGCTAATTCTTGGTGGTTTGATTCTGGTTCTATGGTTCATGTTACCAATTCAACTCATGGATTCCTTTCAATCCGGAAGCTGGAAAGAAACCAAAGAACGCTTAAGGTTGGGGATGATCGAGAATTAGAAGTGAAGGCCATTGGAACATTACAATTAGTTATGAAAACTGGTTTATGTATTAAACTTTATGATACCTTATATGTTCCTGAGGTAACTCGGAACCTTGTATCAGGACCAAAGTTAGACATGGACGGTTTTATTGTTTCCCATGGTCATCGCAAACTCTCTATCCTTTATGATTCTGTTCTTTATGGTACTGGTATTCTGGATGGTGGTCTCTATAGATTAGAACTAGAAGATAACTTTTCCAAATCTTTGTTGTCATATAACATTAATGAATCACTCACAAAGATGGAAGAGAAACGAGACTTAGAAACTTCATCCATGTTGTGGCATCAACGTTTAGGCCACATCTCAAAAGAAGGTTTAAATCGTCTTGTAAAGGATGAAGTCTTACCTCCACTCGATTTCTCTGATTTTGGAACATGTGTCAAATGTCTTAAGGGTAAAATGACATTAGCGAATAAGAAAGGTGCCACTAGGAGCTCTAATTTATTAGAACTCATTCATACTGACATTAGTGGTCCCTACCAAATCGCTGGCATAACAGGACATACTTCATTTATCACTTTTATTGATGATTATTCTCGTTACATGTACTTGTATCTAATTAAGGAGAAATCTGAATCTCTAACAACTTTTAAAGATTATAAGGCTGAAGTTGAAAAGCAATTAGATCGTCAGATTAAAGTTGTGAGATCAGATAGAGGCGGTGAATATTACGGAAGACATACTGATGTGGGTCAAGCTCCTGGTCCATTTTAGGAGTTTTGTAAGGGCCAGGGGATTGTGAACCAATACACCATGCCTGGTACACCTTAGCAGAACGGTGTCGCTGAAAGAAGAAACCGTACCCTTATGAACATGGTGTGCAGTATGTTAGCCAACACTAATTTACCATTATTCCTCTGGACTGAAGCATTAAAAGCAGCTGTTCATATACTCAATAGAGTTCCTTCTAAGTCTGTCCCTAAAACTCCTTATGAACTTTGGACAGGAAGGAAACCGAGTCTTAAATATATGAAAGTATGGGGCTGCATTGCTGAAGCAAAGCTTTATAATCCTTTCATAAGGAAACTTGACCCTAAAACAGTTACCTGTTTCTTTATCGGGTATCCTGAGAACTCTAAGGGTTATCGTTTCTATTGTCCTTCCCATGTCACCCGTATTGTTGAAACCAAGCGTGTCGCGTTCCTGGAGGATTTCAAGGTCAGTGGGAGCAGTACCAACCCTTACGAAGAATTGCAAGAAGTACAAGACGCGGGGGGAAAGACTCGTCGCTTACCATTACTCCGATTACTCCTCTTGTACCCAATGCAACTACTGTACCTGAAGCTACTGCACCAACCCCAAATTTACCTCTACAATCAGAACCAATTATACCTCATGACGAAGGCACATCAAACGCTCAACACCAAGACAACGCTGAACCCGATAATCCACTCAGGAGGTCATCTAGGCAAAGAAGGCCTACTAATTGGGATGATTATGTTACCTACCTGACTGAAATGGATCCCGGAAAGCTCAATGATCCTATCTCTTACAATGAAGCCATTAACAGTGATCAGTCTTCTGAATGGAATAAAGCGATGATTGATGAGCTTGAATCCATGAAGAAAAATGACGTTTGGGATTTGGTAGAATTACCCAACGGAGCCAAACCCGTAGGATGTAAATGGGCATTCAAAACAAAACTGGATCCGAATGGTAACGTTGAACGCTACAAAGCGAGATTGGTTGCAAAGGGCTACACTCAGAAATAGGGAATTGATTATCAAGAGACGTTTCACCTGTCTCTCATAAAGATTCATTAAGGATCGTCATGGCCCTAGTAGCTTTTTTCGATTTAGAGCTGCATCAGATGGACATTAAAACTGCTTTCCTTAACGGAGATTTGGACAAAGATGTTTACATGAAGCAGCCTGAAGGCTTTAAACCTGAAGGTCAGGAGCATCTAGTCTGTAAGTTGAAGAAATCCATTTACGGGTTAAAACAAGCATCACGTCAATGGTACCTCAAGTTTGATGAAGTCATGAAGAAACAAGGTTTTATGAAGAATCAAGTGGATCAATGCACCTACCTCAAGATGAGTGGGAGCAACTTTACTATTCTTGTCCTTTACGTAGATGATATTCTATTGGCAAGTAATAGTTTAGACATGTTGCATGAGTCGAAGCGGTTACTTTCGCATAACTTCGACATGAAGGATCTCGGAGAGGCTTCTTACGTCATTGGCATCGAAATTCACCGAGATAGACACAAAGGGATCTTAGGATTGTCCCAGAAGGCTTACATAGATCGTGTCCTTACACGATATAACATGCAACAGTGCAAACCCTCCGTCGCTCTAGTAGTTAAAGGAGATGTTTTCGGTTCTTTCCAGTGTCCGACAACAGAGGTTGAGAAGGAGCAAATGAGCTAGATACCTTACGCGTCAGTAGTAGGGAGCTTGATGTATGCTCAAGTCTGTACTCGTCCAGATATCGCTTATATTGCTGGAATGCTAGGCCGTTATCAGACTAATCCTGGCCTAGATCACTGGAAAGCAGCTAAGAAGGTACTTCGATATCTGCAAGGGACGAAAGACTATAAACTGACTTATAGAAGAAGTGATCATTTAGAAGTGGTGGGCTATTCTGATTCTGACTTTGCCAAATGCAAAGATGACAAGAAATCCACTTTGGGCTATATCTTTATGTTAGCAGGCGGCCCTATCTCATGGAAGAGTCATAAACAACAGTTGACCACAACTTCCACAATGATGGCAGAGTACATTGCTGTTTATAACGCAACCTGTCATGGAATGTTGCTTAGAAATCTGATCACTGGACTCAAAATCGTTAATTCCATTTCTAGACCATTGAAGCTTTATTGTGATAATTCAGCTGCCGTTAGTTTCTCGAACAGTAACAGTTCGACTGGAGCTGGTTTATATCTCGATACAAAATATTTGTTCGTACGAGAACGAGTTGAGGAAAATAATCTTTGTATCGAATATATTAGTACTAAGGATATGCTTGCGGATCCGATGACTAAAGGTCTCCCTCCTAAGGTTTATGAAGAACATGTTCGTAATATGGGACTTTGTAAAGACCTTATTTGAGCATATTGTACTAGCTTATGTTTTATGTTAATGAAATTTTCCTCAGTTTGATTTTGTATGTCTCTTAGAATATGTTCAACCGGTATAATGGCATATTGACAAATAAAGTTACAAATCAAACAAAGGGCTTATGCGTATTTTGATCATAACGATTAGGTTTTAAATTAAGGCTATAGTATGATTAATGGGGGTCCTGAGTCGCATAATGATTCAACGGCTGTATTTCTCTGCTATAGTACTTGTTTAAGGCTAAAATGAGTGTTAACTCCTGATCAGGCTTATCTAATACTCATAGTAAATGATTACTCGGCTAAGTGGGAGAATGTAAGATTAAATATATTATGTATTAATATTTAATCTATAGCCATTATAATCATTTACATAATAAAGATCAAAATATATAATAACCTATTAAATAATTAGTTGGTAATTGTTGATGGACCATATTACCCTTATTAACTAATTAGGTTTCCTCCTGAGTGCTTATATAAGGAGAATCATGTGGAGGTTAAAGGGTTACTCAGTTACACATTAGACACAACCCATTATCCATAACATCAATAATTTCGACCTCCTCTCCTAATCTAATCCCCTATTCGATTTCTAAGTCCCCATCATCAGTCAGCACCCTAAGGAGGAACCAGATCAAGATGCCAAGCATGTCGAACTCCATTACTGGATTCTCCACTGCACTATCTGCTGTAACAGGTATGTATTTTATTGTTTTCCATCATGTATAAACAGAACTGAACCAACACATTTTATTGTTTTCCATCATGTATAAACAGAACTGAACCAACACTAAATTGAATAACGATAAGATATTATATATTATAGGTATAATAATTAATTTTAACTAGCACTAATATTACATCACTGTCAACGACCATCAATATCGAAAAAACTCGTAAAACTAAAATAAATAAAAAGGACAAAATAACACCGGACGAAAAGCAGGCGTAAGATCGTTGAACCACGCACGCCCATTGCGGAGTGTTAATGCGATGAAATTAGAGCAAAACGTTAAACGTAGAAAAGAATATATAAGTTGATCTAAGACCGCGCGTTGCAACGAATCTGTCAAACAGGGAAATATAGACGTTTTGCGACGGGCTTGTCAAAAGGGGAAAAATAGACGAAAAAACGTTGAACCTCACACGTACGTTGTTGTGTGTTAACTCGCAAAATTTAGAACGAAATGTAAAATGAAAAACTTTCGAAAGATAAAAAGTATAAGCGACCAAAGTTGAAAATAAAAAAAATGTTGAGTTAAATTGAAAAAGATGAAAAACTTTAAGTTAAAAGTTAAAAAATTAAAGGGGTTAAAATACAAAAAGTGAAATTACCATTAAGCAACAACTTGTTGCTAATTTATAATATGATTTTTTTTTTTTTTTGGAAAACTCCTAATTCATGGGATACAAGACCATTAAGCAACAACTTGTTGCTAATTTATAATATGAAAATATTAAATATGTATTTTTTTTCTATCATCAATTAGTGTGATATTTGAACAATAATCATGAAATTTGGACATCATTAATTTGTTATTTTTCATATTTTGAACTACTAGAAAATAGAATGGATAGATATACAACTGAGATTGATTTTTCAGCTTTGTCCTTAAGATAAGTTTGGGAATGAACTTTAGATTATCGGAATCCAACGACTTACTTTAACCATAAGATGACAAACCAGCTTGTAAACACAACTTGCTTAACCTTCGTATATAAAAGAACAACTACATGTGTATCACATGTTTTACACAACTTGTTTAATATTCTTATGCAAAAGAATAGCTACATGTGTATCACATGTTTTACAAAATAAACCAAAGACATATACTTGGTACACATTTTTTCTTTTCTTTTTTATTGGTTATTTGTCTAACAACTTTATATGTTTGTGTGTTTAACCAACTGTATACATTTATTTTCGATGAGTTGCTGCCTTTCTGTTTGTGGTCAGGATCGGCTGCGCGACGTTGTTCTCGTGTTCAAAGTGTATAGTGTTTGGGTGCGATATCCGGCCCGTTACTGTCTCGTGTTCAAAGTATACAGAGATGAGATAGTGCATCTGTTTAGGCCTACTCATTTATGAAGACAAAATGGCTTTTGTGATGTCGTGGTCTTGTGGGTCGAGAGCTCAAGTGGGTGTGGATGCTTGTTGTGGGTCCTTTTGGTGCAGTTTGTAAAATGTTTGTCGGGTTGATTTTTTTATTTATTTTATATAGAATCTACAAGTAATTTAAATCTTTAAGAGTTAAATGTCATTTTAGTCCCTATGGTTTGAGTCATTTTGTCAGTTTAGTTTAAAGATTTTATTTTTTGTCCGTGGATCCAAAAAATTAACCCAGTGGACTAAAATAGCAACGGTGAAACCTTTTTGGACCCACATACGAAAAATAAACTATTTGGACTAAACTGACAAAATGAAGCAAACCACATGTAATAAAATGACATTTAACTCAATCTTTAAAGTTCTAAATTTAAATAACCTTTTATTAACTGAAGAATTACCATATTTGAAAGTACTAAAATATCATAATCTATAATTTAATTAGCATCCAGACAATTTTTTTTTTTTTTTTACTTTTTTGTAAAGAAAATCTTGGCACTTTTATAAGGCTAGAGGGGTATGGGCTAGCTTTAAAGGAATGTACATTTTTACATGTATAGCATCCGGACATTATATATTCTTACTTCGATTACTTGTACATTATCACGACAACTCACCTACTTTAAAGGCATGTACATTTGTGATTTAAGCCTTTAAACATTATCATGACAACTAGGTCTAGAATAATGTTTCATCGAAACGTATATAATAATAATAAACAAGTAACAACGATACATTGTGAATGGGTCATGCTAGCTGCACACGCCCAAAATTATTTTCACACCCCAAAGCGCCGCGCTATGGCCAAAGCGCGGCGCTTCGATCGACAAAACGTGCTTCGATTGACGTTTGAAACATTCGATACTGTTTGACAGACATAAAGCTAATCATGATGTTTTGTCGTTAACCCTAAGCGCCGCGCTTTGGCCATAGCGCGGCGCTTCGACCCCAAATTTCACCCTTTTCCCCTTTTAAAAGCAACCTGTGAGACACACATTTCGATCACACACATTGTCTTCGATATACATTTTGCCTTCATTTCAGATCCGTTGTGTTTCTTCTCAAAATAACGCGCGGTTTTGCTGTATTAGTTACATCTCTTGAAAAAACGATGTCGTGGTTAAACAACTATATTTTCGGTCAATATTCTGACGAGACAGTTGTTCCTGATTCTTACGAGGGGACCGTTATTTCTGACTCGTATGAGAAACCGGTCTCGTCCAACTTGAGGGAGGCAGAGGTTGTATCTGGCATTCATTATCGTGATAACACGGTGACGCTGGATTTGAATACCCCTGTGGAGGACCCTTACGCACAACAAGGTTATTCGAATTTCGGTTACGGTGGCGAGTACAGCTTTGTACAGCAGGAGTGTGGTCCAAACGACAGTTACGGTTGTCAACAGAGCTTACAAGGTTATTCGAATTTCGGTTACGGTGGCGAGCACAACTTTGAACATCAAGTATATTCGGACCTCGGTGACGATGGTGAGCCGGGGGATGTGTCTGTTGACGAGGAAGGCTGTTACCCGGTTACGTTTTCGTTTGATACGACGCAGACCTTTTCGTCACGTAAAGAGTTGGTGCGTTGGGTACAAGACACGGCAAAAGACAACGGTTACCTCATTGTGACTAAGAGGTCGAATAAAAGAGGAGAGAATTACAAGATTTGGTTTCAATGTACTTTTGGTGGGGAGCATAAGAGTATAGCTACACAGAGGAAAACGGGTAGCAAGAAAATAGGCTGCCCGTTCGAGATGATCGGGTTTTCGGAATCATCCGGAAGTGTTTGGAGGATCGAGGTGACGAAGGCGAAGCATAACCACACTCCTATTGAAAACTTAGAGGGTCAAGCGTATGCGAGAAGGCTTTCTTCGGAGGATACAAAACTGGTTAAGGAGCTGGCAGAGCAAGACATTCCCAACCAAAGTATCTGGCGAACGCTGACAAAAAAAATCCGGCTAGAAAGCTTATTCCGAAAGATATACACAACGTTGTTCAGAAGATCAACGCCGAAAAAAATGTCGGTAAGTCTCCGATGCAAAAACTTGAAAGCATTCTTCTCGAAAAAAATTACACTTATTACATGCGCACGAATGAGAGATCAAACGAAGTTGAAGATGTCTTCTTTGTTCACGAAAGATCATTCAATATGTGGTGTGCCTTCCCGCATGTGCTAATGATTGACGCCACCTACAAAACGAACATGTACAACCTGCCATTTGTTCAGGTCGTAGGCATGACGTCGACAAACAAATCGTTTACGGCTGCTTGTGCGGTAATTTCCGCTGAGAAGTCAGAGAACTACCTATGGGTGTTGCAGAGGATCAAGTCTATGCTGGTAGGATGTATGGAACCGCGCGTGATTTTAACAGACAGGGATTTTGCGCTAATGAACGCGTGTGAACAAGTTTTTCCAAAAGCGCATAAGTATCTTTGTCGGTTCCATATTCAACAAAATATTAATAAGAACAGCAAGAATAAATTCTCTGACAAGGAATGAAAAGAATTCGTACGTACATTTTCGTTATTGTGCGAGTCTACGACCGAGGAAATATACAGGTATAACTTGGAAAACCTTGAAGCACAGCTGAAAGAAGATGACCGTGAACGTAGGTATTTCTTACATAATTATGTTCAAATTTTATATAATAACAAAAACTGACTATTTACGTTTTTTTTAATTTTAGAGGTTTTTGATTATTTGAAGAAATCCTGGTTGGATCCGTACTGTGAAAAGTTTGTATCATGCTGGATTAACAAAACTATCAACTTTCACCAAACTACGACCAACAGGGTTGAGGGCATGCATGCAACACTAAAAAGTCACTTTCCAAGTCATCGCAACACACTGGATAAACTTGTACTGTATGTTGATCATGTTGTTGATAGACAATACACCGAGATTAGTACAAGCTTTGAAACAAGCCTCCGAAAAGTGATGACGCACCACAAGAAGCAGCCCATGCTTGCATATATTCTCAGAAAGGTTTCAATATATGCGATTGAGCTTTTGAGTAGGGAACTAAAACGTAAGGAAGACGGGTTGAGAGCCTACGGTGCAAGCTGTGGTTGCCAACTTTTTACCAGCTGTGGTTTGCCATGTGCCTGTCGTTTGGAAAAGTTGGAAAATAAAGGTAATTAATATCTTTGACCTTTCTCGTTATGATTCTGCCACCTAATTTGTTTTCATCCACAGGTCAGCAACTCCGGATCACACACATAGACGTGTTCTGGAAGAAGCTTAACTTCAAGCCTGCAAAGAAAAACATAGAGGATATCGATGTAGACGCGGAATTTGAAAAATTGAAACAAAAGATCGATCCAACACCCCCTCAAGTGAAAAGGAGCTTCTTTGAAAAGTTTCAGCAAATCCTCAATCCAGGGAACAATAACAAAAAACCTCCTGCTGTTCTGAAGAAAACTCGTGGTCGCCCAACATTGAAAACGCAGGAAGAAAGAAAGGTTGAAGCCGCTCGAAAAAGCTCGTACATTCCGTCGGAAGAAACTTGGGTCGAGGCCTCAGATGATCTTCCCCGTCACAGCTCGTACATATCACTCGAAGATTCTAGAAGACAAAAGAATACCAAACCGATCAACCTGCACCCTGATTTCCCGATGATCAAGCTCGGTCCTAAGACGGATATAGCGATCCGCAACTACGCATCTCAGATTCCCGAAGTGATCCATCCATACATCGTTAGAATAAAGGACGTGAAACCAGATGGTCATTGTGGGTTTCGATCGGTGGCTGTTGGGTTAGGAGTGAAACAAAATTCATATTTGATGATCCGGAAACAACTTATAAAGGAGTTACGTACGAACGAATCGCTTTGGAGGCAGTTTTTCGATCCGGAAAACATAGGACATTATGATGCGCTGCTTAGACGGATCAATTTCAAGGGGGTGGGACGAGCAGATATCGAAAATTACATGACGATGCCTGACACGGGGTTTCTTATTGCCCAACGATACGGTGTGATTGTTCACACCTTCGACATGCGTGGGAGCTGTACAATTTTCCCTCTGCTGGGCGGGCCAAACGAAGCTGAGCAACCTCACCTGGTGGTTGCGGTTGTGTTCGTCGACCATGGGCATTTCATACATGTAGATCTTGGAGGTTGTTATCCAATGCCTCCCCCAAACCCACTCTGGACAGCGAACAGAACAGAGCGCGCAGCAGCCTGGCACACATTATACAGGGATCAGATCAACGCGTACGAAATGCTTACGTATCGTGCCCCTGACCTTAATGTAACCCCATATGTTCACGATGTAGGTTAAATGTGTTTAATAATAACCACGTTTGTGTTTGTTCAATATATGTGTTACATCATAATACTACAATTAATGACAATATACATCATAATACTACAATTAATGAAAAAATACGTCATGTTCATGTACGGTAGGCGGCTGATACACATAACACCTCTCACAGGAGTACTTGTGGTTTCAAACCAAAATGATACGATATAACGGAATAAGACATCACACGTAACCGATTTGATCCGGAACTTGCAGTATAGTCCATATATAATAAAAAATGAAGTATAATGGAAAAAACGTAAAATTTAGACTATTATCGACGCGTTTGTGAATTAAAAACAATTTAAAAAAAATAAAAAAAGGCCTTAAACGCCCCGCTATGACCAAAGCTTAGCGTTTTACCCTTGAAGCGCCCCGCTATGGCCAAAGCGGGGCGCTTTGGTCCCTCGTTATACCTGAAGCGGGGCAGCTTCTCCCCCACTTCAACACAACACACAACACACAAAACACACACACAAGGTGCGATTACACACACTTCGATCCGGATATCTTCGTTTTCAATCTTTCGACCGCTAAAAAGGTAAATCGAACACCCTTAATCGTTTTGGTAAACTGTAAATGTTTGATATTTGTTTGATTTGGGCGTTTGGATCGATTGGGGGGGCTGTTATTCATCGTGAAGAACCAAAGCGCCGCGCCGAGGCCATAGCGCGGTGCTTTGGTTCATGTTTATTTATTTTTTTAAATATTATTTGTTTAATAATATTTGTTTAATGTTATTTGTTTAATAATATTAAAATTTTATAAATAATATTATTTGTTTATTATTTTATATTTAATATTATTTGTTTATTATTTAAAATTTTATAAATAATATTATTTGTTTATTATTTAAATTATATTTAATATTATTTGTTTATTATTTAAATTGTTTAAATAATATTATTTGTTTATTATTTTATATTTAATATTATCTTATCAACGTGCAGGGATGGATTCTTCCGATGACGAGATTGAGCATATGGAGGCTGAGGGAGATGAGGGAGAGCAGGAAGAGCCGGCATGTCCGTACCTGCAGTTTCCGCCGGGGTCACGGGCGAGGGGGAGATGCGCGAGGTTGCGCGCCATCCCCATTGGGGAGCATGTAGGGATAGACTGGACCCTGTTGGATACCGTGGGAGAGGCCGCGCGGGCGCGTGAGATAGTTGGACTAGATACTCCTTGGTCGCGCCTATTTGAGTTAGCGATGGAGGACTCGTACCCTGAGCTTACGTGGGAGTTTCTTTCCACGTTTACATACGCGCCGCATCCGGCGGATTACGTGGAGGACCCGGATTTTACAGTCTACGAGGTTACATTCCGTCTTGCCGGTCAGGAGTTTCGGATGAGTGTGCGGCAGTTTGTTGTCCATACAGGTTTGTTTACATAATATTATTTATTATTTTATATTTAATATCATTTGTTGATTTAATGTTATTTGTTTATTTAATGTTATTTGTTTATTTAATATTATTTGTTTATACAGGTTTGTACACAGAGGCCGAGCTTGATACTGATTTATATACGCAGGCGGTTACGATGATGGACAGGCAGACGCTTATCAGTTTCTGGAGGTCCATTTCCATTAGACCCTTTGGGAGATCTTGGCAAAAGGCCACCTCCATTAAAGACCCCTTGTTCCGATACTTGCAGCATGTTATCGCGGCAACTATCGTGCCGCGGGGTGCCAGCAGGGAGAAGGTCAACCTCAGTGACCTTTTCTTTCTATACTGCCTACTGCGCCGCCAGCCCTGCAATCTAGCAGCCTGCCTGGCAGATTACTTTGCCACAGCATACCACCGGCAGCTCCGCGGGTGGGTGCACACTGGCTCATTCATCACCGCCATCGCACGCTCGCTCGGGATCGTGCCCGAGGGAGATCCGCTGCTGTCCGATCCGGTCCCGTCTACCAGGTTGGGCCGCGCGTCAGTTTCTAGCATGCAGATCACCCGTCGCTTTGATGTTGGTCTGAGGTTTAGGGGCATGGACGGGCTGATTTGGCAGCCGGAGCCGGTGCCGGAGGTCATCCCGGTTGTTATTGAGTTGAGGCCTGGAGTGTTGGCCCCTCCTGCTGAGCAGGCGGCCGCTCGGCAGGCTCAGCTACAGGCTCTGGGACTCGATGAGTTCCCGGGCCAGCCTCAGGCTGAGGCTCAGGCTCAGCCTCAGGCTCAGCCTCAGGCTCAGCCTGTATTAGAGGATCCGGCTCAGGAGGAGCATATCGAGGAGATCCCGGTACCACCAGTTCAGCCAGCTCCTGAGCCGCCACAGTACCCGCAGCACGTTTACGCTGACCTGCCTCCGGTAGCGCGTGAGGTGGCTCGGGACTTCGACCGGCGCCTCAGACGCCAGGCCGCACGCCAGGACTGGATCATCGAGACGCTCGTTTCTCTACGAGAGCTCGCTGGGTTGCCTCCACTTCCCCTCCCACCGTCCCCACCGCACGAGGATTAGTATCTTAGTTTGTTTGTATAGTGTTTTGTTATGTATTATGCAGTCAGTTGTACCTTTTTGTTTTGTATGTACAAACGGATATATATATATATATATATATATTGCAGTTAATCTTCTATTTACATCACGTTGGTTTTGGATTGTTTACGTTTAATTCTTATGGTTTTCTGTACAATTTATTTAACGTGTTCGTTTAATTTAACAAAATAAACTAGGTTAACAGTTTATAAAGACGCACTTATATTATATACGTTCTATAAAAATAATGACGTAAAAAACGTAATTATAAAACAACGTATTATAAAGGCCACCCATTATAAAACTCAAATACAATTTTTTCCTCCAAAAAACACTACCAAACTAACCCACATCTCACCTATTTCAAAAAAAAATCAACACAAATTCCAGCCAATGCTTTTTGTCTTTTTGCACACTCGAAGCGCCCCGCTTTGGCCATAGCGGGGCGCTTTGGCCAATGTCAACAGACAAGGACTGACAAAGTCAGTCCTTGTCTGTTGACCTTGGCCAAAGCGCCCCGCTATGGCCAAAGCGGGGCGCTTCGAGTGTGCAAAAAGACTAAGGCCGTGTGCGAATAAACCAGACCTTGTGAATTCTATAAAAGAGCATATTTTGAAAGTTATTGGAACCCATTAAACACTATCATGACAACTAGGTCTATAATATACGTTTTTAACGTATTGAGTTTTTTACTACTTAATTTTTCTTAGGTAACCTACGTTCGCTAAATTCTTTTTTTTTAGTAAACTTCCGTTTTGCTCCCTGTGGTTTGGTCATTTTAATGGTTTTGCTCCAATAGTTTAAAAATAGTCATTTTCCTCCCTGATCTTTCGAGTTTGTCGCCAGTTTGCTCCATAGTCTTTCGAGTTTGTCGCCAGTTTCCTCCCTGATAGAGTTAGAGGCTGGGAGCAAAATGAAGATAAGTTAGAAAAATCAGGGAGCAAAATGGCTATTTTTAAACTATTGGAGCAAAACCGTTAAAATAACCAAACCACAGGGAGCAAAACAGAAGTTTACTCCTTTTTTTTAAAAGCTAAATTGTCGTTGTCTTTAAAAACCTTGTAAAATACCATTTTGACCCTCTTGAGTTTTTAAAATTCGAGTTTACATCTATCGTTTCTTTACTTTAAGAAAAACATTTTTTATGTGCACATTTTATGTACGTGTATGTATACATTCAAGTTGATCTACGTTTTGATTTAAACTTTTTCTAGAAACGAGTCAGATTAAATATAATAAGTTTTTGTCTAAAAACCGATTCTTACGGGCATAGTTTTATATATGTGTCGGTATAAATTCGAGTTGGTCGACGTTTCGACATAAACTTTTTTAAGAAACAAGTCAGGTCAAATATAATACGTTTTAATGTTTATTTTATGTACGGATCGTAAATTTAGTTCCGAATCAAGTGTAGTCAAATTGTAGTTTCTTTTTTTCTTTCATTTTTAAAAGCTCTAATTAATCCCTTTTGATTAAACGTATCAATTTTTCCTTTATACTTGTTATGTTTTCTATGTAGTGAGTCATGTTATATATAATACGTTATGATTGTACGGTATAAATTACATTTACTTTACGTTTTGATCCATTGCGATACTTATATAGGTTACATTGAATTCAACCGGATACTTCAAAACACGTGTTTTCATATGGTTATCACATCACATAACGTTTGAACTAATTTATACGATATTTGTGGCAACACAACTTACGTAGACGTTATTACTACTTTTATTAAAAAGGAAAATCAGATAGGGGTTTTGATTAAGAAATCATGATTCGTCCACTTGGAAATAGCCTACAAAAGAATAATTTATAAGAATTAAAGTAAAGAAAGGATGGAGAAGCCATATTCGAAGTCAGGTTGAGGGAAAGTGGACCCCTTATAGATGCACATCAAAATAATTTCAAGAGAAAAATTTTCGGATGATCCATGTGGTTTGCCCATTTTTCACTTTTAGATCCTAACTTTCTAAAACTACAACTATAGTCCTCAATTTTTGCAATTTCGTTCCCGGATAGTCTCTGGCGCGGATGAGGGTTAGTTTTTGGTGTTAAATTGATGTGAAATGACCAAAATACCCCTACTGTTAAATTAATACCTAAAAGTTAAAAAGAAATATAATTAATCTTAAATAATTTATGTGGGACCCACCCACCATCCCCACTCCACCCCCTCACCCAATCACAGCCCCTTCCCACCATCTATGTGAGACCCACCTACTACTACCTTCATTTTCAACCTCATTCACCCTCCACCATTACCGACTCATTGCCAAGAACTCCGGTGAACACCTCCTATCAAGCATTGTTCTATTACGTACAGATTCATATATAAAACAACACGTTCGATCGTAAATCAATCTTCCGCTTGAATTCAAACAAATTCTTGTGTTAATCTTCAATAACTTTACAGATTATGACCCCTTCCCTTATTCGTAACCGAATTCCGGTTGATTATTTCAATACTAGAGTTGAAGAACGATTGGATCTCATCTGGCGCAACAATCTCAAACAATTCAAATTTTGATATCTTTCGCTTACTCGACGGAACATACATCCTCTGTTTCTTAGGCGTCGGAGGACATGTCATGATTTCAGGTATCTTGTGCTCTGATGACGCCGGCGTTTGATGTCCTTCAAGTACAGGTTCTGGACCTAATTTTACGATGTATGACTGAGAATAAAATATACATATAGCCTAAAATTATATCCTTTAGACAAATAATAATAAAAATAACAATAAGTTTGATGATAGATGGATGAATTATACAATAGTTGATGCATGTATCTCAACAAAACACTAATTTGTACATGTCATTAAGGGCAATATACGTCTAGCAAACAACCTTGGAATAAAATATATTTAGGATAATAGCAAAAGGAATCAAGTCATATCATTTATCCAAATCTCACCATTAAGGGCAATATATGTCTAGCAAACAACTTTGGAATAAAATATATTTAGGATAATTGCAAAAGTAATCAAGTCTTATCTTTAATCCAAATCTCACAAAATAACCCTACATTTTGTCAATGATCTCTAAATCAAGTGGTGGAGGGCTTGCATTTCTCTTGAGAGATGGAGGTTCAACTCTCACTTGGTGCAGAGTGAGGCACTGGTGGGCAATGATAGGAGGCCTAGGGAAACCTAGGTTGGATCCTTGAGCCAAACGGGTTTTACCGGTAATTTTACTGTTGTGCCTACGGGCGGGTGGGTTACCGGGTTTTCCCCGGAATTGGTGGTGGACTCGGGTTACTCTCGGAGTACTCCATTTGTCCAGTGGGTGCTCCGAAAGTGCTCGGGATTGATTTTGTTGGCCGTTAAAAAAAACCTACATTTTACACGTGTCAACCAATCAGATTCTTTAGCAATTTTGCAAGTACATATAATTTTGTTGAACAAATAATTTTGTTGAACAAAGGGGTGGTGATATAAAAACCCTTTAGACACCTAATTTTGGAAGGTAGTGATTTTAGGTTCAAACCCCACAAACAATATGGATTAAAAAAGCCAATGATCTCTAGATCAAGTGGTGGAGGGCTTGCATTTCTCTTGAGAGATGTAGATTCGACTCTCACTTGGTGCAGAGTGAGGCACTGGTGGGCAATGATAGGAGACCCAGGGAAACCTGGGTTGGATCCTTGAGCCAAACGAGTTTTACCAGTAATTTCACCATCGTGCCTACGAGCGGGTGGGTTACCGGGTTTTCTCCGGAATTGGTGGTGGACTCGGGTTACTCTCGGAGTACTCCGTTTATCCAGTGGGTGCCCCGAGAGTTCTCGGGATTGAGTTTGTTGGTCGTTAAAAAAATTATGGATTAAAATAAATTTGTTGTTAAAAACGTATATTTTTGTTTGTTTTAGTTATACATTAATTGCTTTCTAATAAATCTCAATATTTGGAATTTAATAAATTTGGGTTGCCTATGGCTTTATAGCCTAGTGACATTTTGAAGATGAGATAAGGTTTTGTGACCAATAGGTTATAGGTTCGATTCCTACAATAGAGGTTTTTTCCCATATTTATTGGATTTCCTAGTGATCCAAATTTACGTTCAAAAATAAATAAATAAATTTGGGTTGCATTTACAGAGTAGGGGTGAGCAAATTAACCACCATAACCGATAACCGAACCATAACCGACATAACCGAACCACTAATAACCAATAACCAATATAACCAATGGTTATGGTTATGAAACTTTGTATAACTGCTCAATCGGTTATGGTTATGGTTATGAAGCTTTGGTTAACCGAATATAACCGAAACCGAACCGAAGTTGTGATGTTAACTTTATATAATAGATTTGTGTTTTACAAAACTATATAGAGGGTTTTTACTAAGATAAAAGTATGTTAGTAACAAAATGATGTTGATATAGATGTCATTTATTTTGATAAAGAACTAAGGTGTTATGGCCATAATTGTTTTTGTTTGAGAATTACATTATTAAAAAGAACTCTAAATCGGCAGTTTAACCAAAAAGTTTAGTCTTCGTTATCTTATAAAATAGGCTCAAGCTAAGTTCAAATCGTGCACAAACCTATTTATTTCAAACCTTGCTTGGTTACTTAACCGAAATTAACCAAAACCGAACCATAACCGACTTCATAACCGATTAACAATAACCGAAGTTTGGTTATGGTTATGGTTATCAAAACTCCATAACCGAACTAGCGGTTATGGTTATGGATAATAGTAAAAACCGACCCAAACCGACCCATGCACACCCCTATTACAGAGTGCAAACCGTTGCAATCGATTTGTGCAATAACTAAAAAAGGTGTTCCAAGAATAATTTTCATCAAGAATCATGTGTTCCAATAAACAAATTATTAGTTGCCGATTCAATTATTATTTAAAAGATGTTGTCAAGCTAGATCTAAATTAGAAAATAACTAGAATTAAGCACCCATGCGTTGTGGGGCCTAAAACTATACCAAATAACATCAATGTAACACCGCTGATAGCGACCATCAACACTTAAGTTGCGGCGTATTAATGCGAAGAAATAAGACTGAAACATATAACATATAAAAAATAACTATGTCGATTTAGGACCTACGCGTTGCGACAAACCTGTTTAATGGAAAAAATAGACGTAAAAACGTTGAACAACACGCACGTTGCGCCGTGTTAACTCGCAAAATAACGTAGAAAAGACTAACTAAGTCGATGTAGAATCCGCCTGTTGCGGTGAACTTGCCAAAGGGGGAAATAGACACGTTGCGACATACCTATCAAATGTGAAAAAATAGACAAAAAACGTTGAACCACACATGCACGTTGCAACGTATTAACTGGAAAAATTTTAGAACCAAACGTAACACGAAAAACTTGCAAAAGATAAAAAGTATGGGGAACCAAAGTTGTAAATAAAAAAGTTTTGGGTTAAATTATAAAAGATGAAAAGTTTTGGATTAAAAGTAAAAAATTAATATGGTTAACATATAAAAGATGAAAACCTTTGGGTTAAAAGTGAAAAATAACATTTTTTTAGTAAATTGCCATTTTAGTCCCTGAGTTTTGTCCAAACTTGCCATTTTAGTCCAAATAGTTTTTTTTTTTGCCTCTAGGTCCCTGACTTTTCCCTTTTGTTGCCATTTTGAACACATACACTAACTCCACCCAAAAACTCCATCTTTAACCAGGGGTATTTTGGGGATTTTCATTTTAAATGTTTTCAATTGCCATTTTGATCCAATTCCAAAAAATCAAAAGAATTCCAAAAAATCAAAAAAATTCCAAAAAATATTAAAAATTCTAAAAAATCATAAAAATTCTAAAAAATCCAAAAAAAAAAACGTTTCGGCGCGAACCATTTCGAACCCGAACCGTTTCGAGCTGAACCGTTTCGACGCGAACCGTTTCGACCCGTACCGTTTCGAGCCGAACCATTTCGAGCTGAACCGTTTCGACGCGAACCGTTTCGACCCGTACCGTTTCGACCCGAACCGTTTCGAGCCGTACCGTTTCGAGCTGAACCGTTTCGAGCTGAACCGTTTCGAGCTGAACCGTTTCGACCCGTACCGTTTCGAGCCGAACCGTTTCGACGCGAACAGTTTCGACCCATACCGTTTCGACCCGTACCGTTTCGACCCGAACCGTTTCGACCCGAACCGTTTCGACGCGAACCGTTTCGACCCGTACCGTTTCGAGCTGAACCGTTTCGACCCGTACCGTTTCGAAGCCGAACCGTTTCAACCCATACCGTTTCGACGCGAACCGTTTCAACCCGTACCGTTTCGAGCTGAACCGTTTCGACGCGAACCGTTTCGACCCGTACCGTTTCGAAGCTGAACCGTTTCGACCCGTACCGTTTCGAGCCGAACCGTTTCGAGCTGAACTGATTCGACACGAACCGTTTCGACACGTACCGTTTCGACCCGAACCGTTTCGACGCGAACCGTTTCGAAGCCGAACCGTTTCGAAGCCGAACCGTTTCGAGCCGAAACGGTTCGGTTCGATACGGCATGGTTCGCGTCGAAACGGTACAGCTCGAAATGGTTCGGTTCGAAACGGTTCAGCTCGAAACGGTTCGGTTTGAAACGGTACGGCATGAAACGGTTCGGCTTCGAAACGGTACGGGTCGAAACGGTTCGCGTCGAAACGGTTCGGGTACGAAACGGTTCGCGCTGAAATGGATTTTTTGGATTTTTTAGAATTTTTTAGAATTTTTATGATTTTTAGAATTTTTAATATTTTTTAGAATTTTTTGGAATTTTTTTGATTTTTTGGAATTGGATCAAAATGACAATTGAAAACATTTAAAAAGAACATCCCTAAAATACCCCTGGTTAAAGATTGAGTTTTTGGATGGAGTTAGTGTATGTGATCAAAATGGCAACAAAAGAGAAAAGTCAGGGACAGAGAGGCAAAAAAAACTATTTGGACTAAAATGATAAATTTAGACAAAACTCAGGGACTAAAATAGCAATTTACTCTTTTTTTTTTAAAACACCTATGCTTAAGGTATAACAAAACAATAATGTGTTACTAATTTATATTACGAGAATACGATCACTAATTATCAAATTTCTAAATTATATGATTACATAAGCATGAGATATCAAATAATTTGATTGTGAAAATAATTGCTTAAAAGAACGTTAAAGCATATCTTAAAAAAACCTATTTGGTCAACTCACAAACATTTGCATATAATTTTAACACAATACATTTCACCAGTGTTTTAAAAACCGGTAAATACCGGCCGGTTATACCGGTATTACTGGTGCCGGATGCAAATCCGGTACGAAACACCCCGGTAAATAAGTGAAACGACATAAGATTCGTACCGGCGGTAAAATCCGGTATACCGGTTTGAACCGTAATACCGGTACCGGCCCATGGTTATTTTGGTTTGGGTTTTTAATATTCTAGAGTTTCATCAGATACATACACCATCGATCGACATTCAAAACCATCATCACTTACGCTTCATCACTTCATCCACAAGATTCAGTTCCATCTTCATCGGTTCATCACTCTATCTTCATCATGCTTTCAGTTCCATCTTTATCGGTAGTTTTACTTATTTCAGTAAAATAATCTAAGAGTAAATAGATTCACAAGTGGGTCAACAAGTGAAAGACTTGAAGCAATTCGATGTATCTCTCTCTCTCTTTCCACACACACACACACACACACACATATATATATATAGGGGGCCGCTAGAATGAGAACCACCTCGAGTTGTGAGAACCACGAGAACTCCTAGATCCGGGCCGAGGTGGACCAAATTTTTTTTTTCAAAAACGTAGATGCATGTATTATAAACACATTTGTCAAAAAAAAAAATTAAAAAAAATGCCGTGTGTGTAGTTTTGAGCACCACAAGTTTGTGGTTTACGAGTTCCGTAGTTGCGTACTATGTGTTAAGAGCATGCCTTTTGTACATACCTTGTTTGCCATTTATAAAAAGAACTTTTGTTATCCGAAACAATTGGGCCCATGAACTTCAATCTTATATCTTATCACTTAATAATAGATACCTTTTTTAATTAATTGATATTCTAAAACCATACCAAAATCGTATTTGGTTTGGCTTGAAAGTTTAGGTACGGAGCTATTATTTTGAAGCACTCTTCTAAAAATGGGATTGGACTGAAAACCGGCTATATAACTCATTTGATTGAGGTTATTTAAATCCAAGAACACAATCATAGTTAAGGGAATGCTTCAAGGTTATATTTTCACAAAAGATTTCATCACTTCTATCAAGAACCTTGATTTCTCATCATAAACCAATAAACCAAAAGTTGATTTCTTACGCCTAGTTGAACCCTCCAAGATATGTTTCAAGAACTAGAAATCGATTTCTACAACGATTTCACCTAATCAAGAAAGAGATGAGGTAGAAAAAAAAATGAGTTCTTTCACCTAATTTATTGATGAAGATAAAGATAAAGAAATCATTTATATACATGTCCAAAATTATTTAAAATCATTTATATACACGTACAAAATTATTTATTAAAGAGTAAATTACAAAACTCGTCCTTTATGTATGCTGCTTATTGCAAACTGTGTCATTTATCTTTAATAAGTACAAAAACTGTACTCGATGTTTGCAAACTCTTGCACATTATGTCCTTGAGCCATAACTGTGTTATTTTTTATAGTTAAATCAAACCAAGGGTACCTCACATGAGGGTATTTTGGTAATTTTACTAATTTATTAAAAATATCAAGAAAATAAAAAAAAACTAAATAATTAAACATATAAAAAATAAATTAAATACTCTATCATAACCGATTTTCTTTCTCTCTCTTAATTCTCTTTCTCTCCCTCTCTCTAACCTTAACTAGAAAACCCTAAAAATCCAATTTTTTCATTCCTTTGAAGAATAAGAAGAATTTGAAGAATAAGTGACATACATGAAGGACGATTTTTGTAATTTACTCTTTATTAAAAGGGAAAATTACAAAATTAGCCATTGACCAAAACCACTTTTAAAACTAGCATCCTCGCGTCCTTGGAACGACGCATCATGCACAGGATGCGTCTTTGGAGAGATTTTAGAAGCTGAAGCGCCCGACGAGATTTCAGATATCTCCGACGATTTGTAGTCGTCTCCGGAGGAAAGGGTTGCAGACCTCTTTAATAGCTTCAGTTGCAAACTTTTTTAATAGCTTCAGTTGCAAACTTCCGACGCGTTGCAAGTTTCAGGTGAGTTGCAGGTTTCCGAATGGTTGAGGTCGTCTCCCAGACGATTGAGATAAACTTTTCTAGCAGGTTGAGGTTGCACTTTCAATATCTCATGTGTTTGGGAGACGTCTGAAATCTCCGGCCACACAGCAACTCGCCACAAACGTCTTATCTCATGCGTCCAGGGGAAAAGTTCTATGATGCGCCTGGGAGACGTCTCCGGCAATATCTCATGCGTCTCCGGTCACGTGTCCATTTTTTATTGGGTTTTAGTGATGTAGCTCCAAAGATGCATCCCGTGCATGATGTGTCGCTCCAAGGACATGGGAGGTGACTAGCTTTGAAAGTAGTTTTGGTCAATAGCTAGTTTTGTAATTTCTCTTTTTTTTAAACCAGTGAACTAGGAGATTGGTAAAAAGGTTGTTTTAATTTATTTATTTTTTTAAATGGCAAGGAACGACGTGTCAACCACCGTGACACCTGGCGATGTGGCCAAGGACGACTACCCAACCGCCGTCAGCCCCTTGACTCTCCCCAGATGCGTGGAAACCCGACCTCCACCTGCCCGAAGGCACGACAGTGGAATAATCAGTAAAACCTCGTCTCCTATCCAAGGTTGTTTTAATCACCCATGTTTTTTAAACATGTCAACTAGTAGATCGGTAAGGCAAACATGTCAACTGGTAAAACATTGGCAACCGGTAATTGATATTTTTAAGAAAAGGCTAGCGTTATGGAAGGCAAAAATGTTATCTTTCGGAGGTAGGTTGACCCTAATAAAGTCGGTGCTCAACGCTTTGCCGACTTATTATTTTTCACTTTTCAAAGCTCCAGTAGGTGTCATCGAACAACTGGAACGGTTGAGGAGAGAGTTTCTGTGGGGTATAACAGCTGAAAAAAAGAAATTGAGTATGGTAGCATGGGATAATGTAATTACGCCAAAAGAACTGGGTGGAGTTGGGGTGGGTTCCCTAAAAGACGCAAACTTAGCTATGCTTGCTAAGTGGTGGTGGAGGTTCAAAACAGATCCGGACAGTTTGTGGCGGAAGATTATTTGGAGTATACACCATAACGAGAGATCCTGGAATCCAATACCGAGGAAGTTGTCTATTTCGGGTCCGTGGAAACAAGTGTTTAACGTATCAAAAGACTTGGTGGAATATGGTTTAAACTTATCAGAATGCTTCCGGGCTACACTAGGGGTAGGAGAGTCGGTGGTTTTTTGGAAGGACCGGTGGCTAGAAGGTGTGACAATGCAACACAGATTTCCGGAGTTGTTCAATCTGGAAGTGTCGGAAAACGCAAAGGTGGCTGATAGAATAAAGGTGCTGAATGGGCTGGTGGTTTTAAACTTCAGCTGGGTTCGGCAGCCGGCAACAGAGGATGAAATGTCTGCAGTCCAAAATCTGTCTCAGTTGATGTTTTCAGCGGCGGTTGGTCATGGAGAGGACCGGTGGACGTGGGATTTAGACAATTCAGGTCAGTTCACTGTAAAAAGTCTTAAAAACTGGCTGCAAAAATCCAGGTTCACAGATCTAAGAAACGAGTTTGTATGGAATAATTGGCTACCAATAAAAGTAAATTTCTTGGCATGGAGGCTGTCGCTCGGTAGACTGCCAACTTTAGCCGCGTTAGCAAGGAGGAACGTCTGATCCGGTCAAATTCTGTGCAGAATTTGTAATCAGGAGGCAGAAAATGAGGATCACCTTTTCGTCAGTTGTGTAGCAGCACAGAGCATTTGGAATTTCGTTTCGTGTTGGTGCAAGGTATCAAATATATATGCTTTTCGGGCAAGAGACATATTGGATTGGCACAAATATGTTAGAGGCAGCATGAAGTGGAGAAAATTAATTTATGCGGTCATGCAAGTGGCGATTTGGGTACTTTAGCGGAGTAGGAATAACCTCATTTTTAACGGAAAAGAAATACAGCCGGAAAGAATGGGGAATGAAATAAAACAAATGGGATTCTTATGGATTGGGAGTCGATCGAGTTTGAAGGATATAACGTGGGAGGAATGGTGTAATTTCGATATAGCAAGAAAATGTTAGAAGTCGGATTGCTAAAAATTTGGTGTATATCGGATGTTTTTGGGATGTATGTTCTCGGTGTAAACTTTTGGTGTTGGCTAATTTATTGTTAGCCTTGTTATAATAAAAATTTTTGTTGGCCGTTCAAAAAAAAATAGATCGGTAAGGCAGTGTACTTAATAACCTATCCGGTCTAATCTAACTCGAGTTTCCTTAGATTTCGATGCTTCCCAATCACCTATTTTTGAAAGGCTTCATTTTTTTTTTGTTGGCTCCAGCCGAGACCACGTGTTCGATTGTTTGTCTCTTAATAAGAGCTTTGTTTAATGTTTATTGTGTGGTTTCACTGTTTTTTTTTTTTTTTTTTTTGTCGGCGATTTTTTAGTCAATTGTTTCAAGATTTCCAACTATTGTTCATGAATACGTACTTAAATTTCTAGAAGGCTTCAAACTTATGGCCTTCAAGTGCTGGCTGTCTCGAACCCATTGCCACCATGAAATTCAATTGCTAAATGCTAATCAACTTTTTGTTTGCCAACACTATTGATGTGATTGTGTACCAAGAATTGAATAAATTATAAACCCCCAATATTATTAACATAATATCATGTAACTAATCATTTAAAATTCATGTTTTATACATATACTAGATTAAGTTATTGTAAAAATGAGTTTTAACATACAAAATATTCTTAACGTAAGAAGTAAAAGATGGAATTTTTTTTTTTTTGAATTTTTTCCCTACTTATTAAGCAAGTATTTTAGTTAAAAAAAATCATGATACTTGTAGAACAATTATGCAATTTTATAGAGTATTATAATTACTTTACAAAATTACTATACTACTGTAAAATCACGATTTTTATACAGTTTTGCAATTAAACGTCGTTCTTAAGTAGTAAGAAAAAAAAATTAAAAAAAAAAAAAAAAAATCTCCTTCACTTATTACATTAAGGGTATTTTGTACTTTAAGACCCATTTGTATTTGATTTTACACTCTACATATTAACATTTGAATTATTATTATTATTAGTCAAAATTTATAGATCTATAACAAGCCATTGTTTATTGAAGAATAATGAAATAACATAACATTTTTCAATATATACTTGCTGAATATCAATTTGGTGTTATACAATGTAACTCTAAATTATTATTATTATTATTATTTGAACAAAGAAAAAGGGTGAAATAAATTCACATGATCAACAATCCAAACTCAAAGAAAAAAAAATGGAAATATTGTTCTTTGATCTCTACATACATGCTAGCAGCAACCAAATCATGTTACATTTTATATCAATTAGGTGTTATAACCTCACTATTACTACGGGATAAAGGTAATGTTGTCTACATCTTACCCTCCTCAGACCTCATTTAGCTTTGTTATTTTTTTTAACGGCGATTGACTCCAACAGTCGAGAGGATCACACCCACATTGCATGGGTCCCTAGTCCCCCTCGGGCGAGGCATCCAAGGTTGACCATAGGCGCTCCACGAGAAAATTTCCAGCCGACAGCCACATGACTGTCGTTGCAGCCTCCGCACTCAAGAGCCGGAGTAACCGCACTGTAATAGAAAACTCGTGTGCGGCTCAAGACTCGAACCCGGGCTATTACGCACTCAAGGCTCTTATCCATCATTGCCATGACCCCTCAACCAAGGTTGGGGTCATTTACCCCCAAATGCAATAGGTGGGGATCGAACCCAGGTCTCCAAGGAAACCCAAAGTTCTTTCCACCACTCCACTACAAGTGAGGGATATTTAGCTTTGTTATTGATGGAATTTACTAAGTATGATGATGAACATGTAATCACTAAACTATTTTTTAAAACTATTTTTTTACAACAAAAAGAAGTCAAATAAATTCACATGAACAACCACAAACCAAAACTAAAAGAACAATTTCCAAATTTTGTTTTCTCAATCTCTACATACATACTAGATCAATTAAATTAAACCGTGAACCAAAGATTAACCATCAGATCAATAAACAAAAGGTCAATACAGCATATGTAATTATGTACCACTACTTCTTCACCAGATTTTCCGCAATCTGCTTCAACGAAATCATGTTACATCTAACAATCGTATCAACAAACACACACGTCTCCTCTTTAGTATTCTCAGCAGGCACATCCACCACATACGACTCCACCACAACAGTGCATCCGTCGCACTGCGACGGGTGCAGCGTGGTGACAGATCGGTAATTATTCAACCGATGGTCACCACCGACAATGCTAAAACTCATAACATGCCGCTCATCATCAAGTATTTCCAACTGCTCCGTACTGGATCCAGCTGGCAATCCAGACACAACATGTACCTTTCTTAAACTGCCGACATCACCATCACCGAGAATCACGTGACAACTTTTGAGAAAGTGTTTGTACGCCTGCGGGTTGTCAAACCTGCGGACGACAGACCAGACAATATCCACTGGTGCGGATATTGTCTGGACAACTACGGATGAGCATCTGTTTGGACCAACGACATGAGTGTGGTGGTGCATAAGGTCTTCTGGGATGCATATAGATGATGGTACTCTCCATATTGTGGTTGTGGGGAGTGGTTGCTTGTGGTGGTTGATGGTGGTAGTGGTGGTGGTGGGTGTGGTGGTTGTAGTGTGGATTCGTTGAATCTGGATGGGAGAAGGCATATTTAATAATAATGATTCAGTCTTGAGTTTAAACCTTTTTTTTTTGTAGCGTGTAGATGGTGAATAATAGATATATATGTGTATATATAGATGGAGATAACGTGAGGAATGGGAGGCAATGTTGGCAACTTGCAAGTTGTGATGGTGGAAAAGTTTAAAGAGGAAGAAACACAGGGATTACGCCGGTCATGCAAGTGGGAGCAAACAACTTGCATAATATTTTTTATTTGTATATGTTTTTTTTTTTTTGGAATAATGGTTTATGAAATTATGTTATTTTTTGGGCATGTCTATTCACACACCCATGTGGTCTATCCACACACCCCCCAGTGTCGAACTGTCGTCAGAGCGCGGCGTTTTGGTCCGGTTAACCAGACAAAGATTGACGGGTGTTTAACGGGTCTGTTGACCTGACCAAAACGCCGAGCTTTGGCCGCGTTCTGGTCCTGTCAACCAGCCAAAAGACTGACCGGGTGTCAGGCTTTTATCTGGTTGACAGGACCAGAACGCGGCCAAAGCTCGGCGTTTTGGTCCGGTCAACAGACCCGTCAGACACCCGTCAGTCTTTTGTCTGGTTGACCGGACTAAAACGCCGCGTTCTGGCCACAGGTCGACACTGGGGGTGTGTAAATAGACAAAAAGGTAGGTGAGTATATGTGAATAACAAGACCCTATTTTTTTCTGTGGAACATTAAGTTTTGCTTTGACAGGAGTAGGTGACGGTCAGAACTCAACTAAAAAGTATATGATATACATGAAAAAACGTATATTAATAATAATTGATATTTCATAGAGTAAACTGCTAAATTCGTTCTTGAGGTTTGACTCAAATTGCTAGATCAGTCCAAAATCAACTTTGTTTGCTAAAACAGTCCCTGAACCTAGTTTCATTTGCTATTTCAGTCCAATGAAGGGAAAATGATTGGACTGATCTAGCATTTTGAGTCAAACCTTAGGGACGAATTTAGCAATTAACTCCTATTAATTGGACTGAAATAGCAAATGAAACTAGGCTCAGGGACTGTTTTAGCAAACAAAGTTGATTTTGGACTGATCTAGCATTTTGAGTCAAACCTCAGGGACGAATTTAGCAGTTTACTCTATTTCATAATACAACTGTTAATTAGATTATCCTTATTATTATATTATATTATATTATATTATATGATACATATATTAAAAAACAAAGCTAATGAATAGTAGTTGTCACATCATAATGAATAGTAAACTTTCTTTATTGGTTGTCTTAACTTCAAGTTATCTTTTGTTGACTTTTTTCCCATATACCCTTTTTTAAATGTGTATATATATCCATTTTCTTCAAAGTTAGTTAGATTATTCATCATGGTGGAGTGGTTTTGTGGTTGTATGTGTTTTAAAGAGACTCAAGTTCAAATCATGGGGTCTTTTTTTTCCCATTTTATGCTTACATAACTTCACGTCATCTTCCTTTTTTCCTCTTTCACACGTTTTTCTGATTGTATTTATACAATTCTTATTCCTTATTTGTTGGGTTAGTGGATGCTTAGACATCGCAATAGTCGTCATCGCCAGGAGTTACTAACTCGCTTGCTGCCAACGGCTCTATTGTATGAAAACTCCACTTGTCAACTTAAAAATAAGACAGTAAATAGCACAGCTTTAATAACAACCAAGTATTTAGTCGCAAAAAATAGTTTTACAATGACTTAGTTTTGTCGCGCCGCAACACGGTGCGCAGCATTAAAACCTAGTTATATTAAAAGTTGCGGCGCCCAGCATTAAAGCCTAGTTATTATTATTATTATTATTATTATTATTATTATTATTATTTTATATTAAAAAGGAAAGTAAATGAACAGTATAAAGGTGAATTTGTAAATTGGTTGTTTAACTAATACAAAAAGAAAAGAAAAACCCATACTAAAATTTAATTAAATCGTTAAGAATTATTCATTATTCAACATATACAAAGACCATGGCAGGGAATAGTATTTCCCTGCCATTGGTCGAAATGGGCGGCCATCACTTCCCTATTAAATCAACCAGTTTATTATTTTATATCCAATTTAAAATTACGGTTTTGCACCCAGATTAAAATTACGCTTTTCACCCAACTTAAAAATATAATAACCCTTTTGCCAGCAGCTCAAAATTACGATTTTACCATCGGTTCAAAAATTACGATTTTACCCTCAGCGTTTTATTTATACCCGCTTAAAAATTACGGTTTTGCCCCCAGTTTAAATTACATCTTCGCCCCTAATTCAAAATAAAATTATGCTTTTGCCCCTAGCTCAAAATTACGATTTTTCCCTCGGTTCAAAATTACGATTTCACCCTTAGTTTAAAATTATTTTTTTTGCCCCAACTAAAAATAAAATTATGGTTTTCCCCTACCTCAAAATTACGATTTTACCCTCGATTCAAAATTATGATTTTCTCCCAGTTAAAAATAAAAATATGACTTTACACCCAGCTAAACCGAAAATACGATTTGGCCCTCGGTAAAAAAGCGACACTTTTACCCTCAACCAAAATTACGTTTTCACCCCAGTTCAAAATAAAAATTTGTTTTTCCCCCCGGCTCAAAATTACGATCTTACACCAGTTTATTATTTTATACCCACATTAAAATTACGGTTTTGCCCCCAATTTAAAATTATGTCTTTGCCGCCAGTTCAAAATAAAATTATGCTTTTCCCCCAGCTAAAATTTACAATTTTCCCGTCGGTTCAAAATTACGATATCACCCTCAATTCAAAATTACGTTTTTGCCCCCCAGTGCAAAATATTAATATGGTTTTCCCTTAACTAAAAATTATGATTTTACCCTCCGGAAAAAATTTGATTTTTCCCCCAAGTAAAAAATAAAAATACGACTTTGCCCCCAGCTAAAAATCGTGTCAAGAAGCTGCCTAATACTCTTTTTACTTTTTCTTTCTAGCAAAATAATGATACTGTTTTTTTAATTAGTTAAAAATTATTCGGCCATCGCCCACAACGTGGACAGGACAACACCTAGTTTTAGTTAAAAAAAAAAAAGTATACGATACATGAAAAAACGTATATTAATAATTGATATTTCATAGTACAACTATTAAATTAGATTTTTAGTTAAATAAACTAGCATACGTTAGAAGAAAAAGGTAGTTTAATTTTTAACCTAACTTAACGTAAGAAAGTCTCTATACTATATGCACAAAAAAAACTTATTCATTTTTGATATATTAAAATCACTAAACTTGTTTAAAAGTTATTAGGACTTGCACGTTGTAGCGGGACTCTTAAACCGGACAAAAATAAACGTAAAAACGTTGAATCATGCACAATACAGGGTGTTAACTCACTTAGTTTAAACAACGAAAAAAAGCCTAAAACAATAAGAAAACAACACACATAGTAATCAAACCAGTCTCCTTATTGGTTCTGTTAGGATCAGGATACACACACGAACACAGAACTCACACACACACAATTTTCTTATGAAGAACACAAAGATTTATAGTGGTTCGGTCGGTTCTGACCTACACCCACTCTTGGTAACTAGGAATATTTGTATTAAGCTTTTGATACAATTTACAGATACATAGCAATCTCATATATATATAAGATTGAGGAAAGAGAAGATAGTCCCAAAACATGATCCGTGAAATCTGAATCACAAAGACAATTATTTCCTTATCAACTTGATCAGCAAAGCTGACCTCAGCTTGATCAAATTGTCAAGTGGTTTGGCTTCACACTCAACAATCTCCCACTTGAAGCCACGCAATAATCTTCACCTGTGCTTCAACTGTGCATCAGTATCTCTGTAAAAATTTTGATCTTCATACATTCCTAGTTACCCGGCCTTCTCTTCAATTAACCTAAAGGCCAGTTGAGGCTATGCAAAGCTTCAACTTCTCTAAGGTGACAACCTTAGTTAACATATCAGATGGATTTTCACTTCCTTTGATCTTCTTCAACTTCAGAGTGCCTTCACTAACTTGCTCTCTGATGAAGTGATATATCAGCTGTAGTGCAGCATTCCCTGTATGTGCGAAGATGCGGATGTCAGAGACTTAAATGAGTCTGGGATAGGGAAATGAGTTTTCCCCTACAGGAGTGTCCGCATGCAGTAGTCTAATGCCAGCAGCAATAGGGCCTTGCCCTTAAGTGGGTCCTCCTCTTAATAGTTCGACATCGTCTTCAGAGACAACGTCGGGGGCCTATCAACAACGAGATAAGTGGCAAGGGGCACAGGAGCAGGGATCACTGCCAGTGGCAAATTCCCAACAAGATGGCCATCAGTAGGCTCTGCTACGACTTCAGGCAGTGCACAAAGGGCTGAAAGTCGTCATTGTCTGTGCCGGTAGTATCAGAAATGTACACCTCGTGCTTCGTTGAACTATGTCGTCTGATACTATGGTCATGGGGTTCGCAGTGCCCATCTTTCTAGTACTTGATGAAAGCATAACGTTTGTAACACAAACACATATACGTATAATAATCAATCATATAATCAGTTAATCACATAAGTCACCAAGTAAGGTATCACATACTTCTCCTAGTCTTACTAGCCAATTTCATCCAGTCTACAAGACTGCTATGTCCTTCACTTAAACCAAACCTCGATCCTCCAGATCGATCCTATAACAAACCAACGTGCTCAACTACCTTGATCATCTCGATCCTCCAGATCGATCCTATAACAAACCAACGTGCTCAACTACCTTGACCATCTCGATCCTCCAGATCGATCCTCAGCCCTCCAAGCTGAGCCTATAATTAGTAAAATGTGCTCAACATTTGTTTGTAAAAAGTGTGGATCTGGGCTTAAGTGGTATGCAGAAAAATGTTTTCGTGAGAGCCCTAGTGATCATAGTCTAGACTCGAGACAGAATCCTAGTTCGCTATGATCAGAGCTCTGATACCAAGCTGTCACACCCTGGCTTTGCGAAAGCGTGGTTAATTGTGGTGTGACTTCTTAATACCATAGCTTAATCATACCAAAGCTATATGAGTTAAAAACATGCAAGATCATCCATTAAGTTTTGAAAACCAAATACAGTACCATTGTTTTAACCAATAACCATAACCTTGTTCAACAGACATTACAACTTTAAACATAACATAAACATGGTTTAAGGATTGTGTCTTGTCCAGGAAAGAGACACATCCCCTAAACCCCGGATGACCTCGGAAACTAGTGCAGCGGAAAACATGCCATACCGTGCCAGATCTCGTTAATTTCCTGAAATACATGTAAGTTGAAAAATCAACAATAATGTTGAGCGAGTTCATGTGTAAGTGAGTATGTAAAACACTTGTGAGTATAAAATAGTTGTGGTATGTAGCAGTTGTAAGAGGACTTGTGATCACCAATGGTTTGCAAGGCCACTGACATATGTGAAGTGCAAATAGGGAGACTCAAACCTAGCAGATTTCGCCACGGCAAAGTATGTGGACAAAGTCACCCCACGGTCCGTTTCTAGTTTGGTCGGGGGCTGGGCTCGCTACACCCAGATAGATCTACCGCTCCTGTCCCTCGGTCCCTCCATGAGGACTAATGGCCCCATGTTGTTCCTATCCACTCACATGATCGTATAACACCTCCTTACGTTAAACATACCGTTGTAAAGTACTCGTAAATCATAGTAACATGTATTTCACCCCCGCGGTTAAGTAAACTGAAAACAGTTAGAGAAAAGGGGGACATGAACTCACAGTGAATGCGCGTCTCTACCAAGTGTCTCCAATACTGTAAGCTGTGCAACGACCTACAAGTGCTAATTCTATTAGACGGACGGCCGTGCCTTAGCTTTATAGTTTATGTCTTTGGGAAATAGTTAGACAACTATTTCGTGTTTATGTTCCGTATACACTTGGTAGTTATTCTCCTTCCCAAGGATGGGGGATACAATACATGTGCGTAAGTTACGTTTTATCAATCTTGTGGTAATGTAATTACCGGTGTAACTTATATGTTTGTGGAAGCGTTCGTAAAGTTTTGGAATCATTAACGCTTGTAAATATCATTTTTACTCTAAAATAATATTTATGTATTCTCACAAAATAATCATAAACAGTGTTGTGACAAATATATTTATCACGTTAATCTTTGTGAAAATCCCACCTCCGAATATTTAGTAAAATATAGTGCTGGCGAAATTTATGTTTCGAAAATATGTCCAAAAATAGTTCTAACACTTGTTGTGTAAATAAGCCTAAGTGTTAGGTTTTTAGAAAATTTCGCCAGAGTTTCCTCTGTAACTGGAGGTGGCCACGCTTTCAAGCGTATCATTTTCTTTTAACAAATCAATTCAACAATCTTCTTTATTCAATCAAACAATTTCCGACACAACAAACTAGTCGACAAGTATGTAAATTTGCATAATCGCATGAACTTGTAGTTTTTCCGAATCTATAGTGTAAACACCCTTTATATATGTAGGTCTTTATATAAAGTAACTTTAATCTTGTAGAAACCCCGTGTTTAAAGAAATCCGTCTTTACAACTTCTAGTCATTTTTCCCAAAAATAGTTATTTGTCGGATCTTTTCATTTCACAAGTGTCTACATACTTGTGGTTTATAAAATCATGTTTATTAGTGTAAGATCCATCTTTAGAAAAAACATGATTTCTTTAAAGTGTGGTCTTTCTAAAATACCACTTGCGGATATGTAGATCCGCTAGTTTTAAACACCATTTTACCGGTTAAATCACTTTTACACAAGTAAAATATTTTTACACAAGTTCATGTATCTTGTGTGGTAGAGTTTCACCTTTAACCCTTGTATTTAGTCAAAAACGAGCTTATGTGAAGATCCATGATCTTACAAAGTCGGGTTAAACGGAGATCCGAGCTACCACATCATAGATCGGGTCTCAATAAACACATATTTCAAGTCCTACGACTTTTACACAAGTTATATGCTATTAACCACCACTTTTATAGTTTTTACTAGACTTTTATACTTCAAAAAGTATGTTATCGATTTTTAACCGACAAAAATCCTTTTACCCACTTTAGATATGATCAAATAAGAGTTTTAAGTGTTATACCTCTAGCTCGGGGCTTAGGGAAGATTCTTGGCGAAAAGGCGTGGATAAAAGCAAGATAATGAGGTCCTTCGCGTTCCGTTTGCTCCAAGACTCCTAATGCGTGACCCTTGATGTTTGTATGGTGTTGGAGTGTGAAGAACAAAATCGAAAAATGGTGGGATGGTCAAGGGGGTGTTCGGCCGAAGTTGTAGAGAGGAGAGGGAGAGGTGTTTGGGTGGTGAAATATGAAATGAATGATCATATGTGCAAAGTCATGAACTTATAGATAATTTTCAAGTGCATTGTCCAATGGAAATTATGTCTTCTAGATTCTAAACATTGAGGATTTAAATAATCAAGTTTGTACAATTGTGTTCCCCCATAGTTAGGGACGGTTAGGATGGGGGGGGGGGGGTCTTAGTCCACTTCCAACTAGATAGTTAAGTGTTAGCTAGGTTAAGTTAAGTAATTAACTCGGTTACTAACGTGTAGTATGTTATAGCGGGTGTTAGGGTAATCAGGGACCCTAACTAGCTTAGAAAAAGATAGATAGTGAAAATAAAAATATTTTCATGTTCCGGGTAAAGTCCGGGTGTCCGGTTGGATAGTAATCCGTTAAAGCATTACAAAAGGCTTTAAAGTGTCGTTATTGTTGTTTTTAGTGACACATTTTGTTTCCAACACTTTAGAAAGTGTCTAGTGTTATTTTCTCATTTTCTGGCACTTTACTAGTCAGCTAGAAGCTGGTTTATTTATTAAAGTGTTGTGTTTGGTACTTAAAGTACGTTTTAGGCACATCTGAATCAGTGTATCTTATTCCTAGAGACGCGGTACCACAACCCTTATATCCCTACACTCACTACCAGTGTAGTCAAAATATTTGAGGCTCTTAACAGGCCTTAGAGGCAGTGTCTGCCTGATGCTGGTCATATCAGCATGTTCACTGTGTATCCGTTTAGTGCTACTGTGCTTTTTGTGCATCATGTTTGTCACTAAGGTGCCGTATGTAAATAATGTAGTGACAGCATATAAAGTATGATGCAAGTAAGTGCATGTATCAGTATGCAGGTAGCAGTTCATCAGCTAGTTCAATCAAGCACAGTAATTAAGCAGTAATTTATCATTAATTAAGTTGTACGGATACCTGGTTTAGTGCGGGTTGTCACATTCTCCCCCCGTTAAATAAATTTCGTCCCGAAATTTAAGTTCTGCTTGTAGAAGCAGGGTTCTTAGGAAATAAGTGGGGGTATTTCTCTTTCATCCGGTCCTCACGTTCCCAGGTGAATTCAGGACCATGTCTGGCATTCCAACGAACTTTGACGAGTTTGACACTGCTCCGGCGGGTCTTGTTAACTTTCCAATCTGTGACCTCGACAGGTTCTTCTACGAAGTGGAGCGTGTCGTCAATATGAATCTCGTCGGTAGGAATGGCAACGTCAACTTGAGTTGGACTTTTCTTTAAATTGGATACATGAAATGTATCGTGAACACCATTCAGTTCAGTAGGTAGGTCCAACTTGTATGCTACTGTCCTAATTCTTTCCAGAATTCTGAAGGGACCAATGTAGCGCGGATTTAACTTTCCATGCTTACCAAAGCGTACCACCCCCTTCCAGGGTGAAACCTTCAATAACACCATTCTCCAACTTGGAAGTCCACATGCTTCCGGTTTGGATCCGCGTAGGCCTTTTGTCTGTGGCGAGCGGCTTTGATGCGTTTAAGAATTTGCGCAATCTTGTCTGTCGTCTCTTGGACGATCTCGGGACCAGCAAGCTGCCTATCACCTGCGTCAGACCAACATAGTGGTGATCGGCACTTGCGTCCGTATAGGGCCTCAAATGGTGCGACACCAATACTGGTGTGGTAGCTGTTGTTGTATGAGAATTCGACCAAAGGTAAGTGTTTATCCCAGCTACCGCCTAAATCCATAACACATGCCCTCAACATGTCTTCCAAAGTTTGTATCGTTCGCTCGCTCTGGCCGTCAGTTTGCGGATGGAACGCAGTGCTCAGATTCAATTGTGAGCCAAAGGATTCTTGGAAGGATTGCCATATTCTTGACACAAACCTTCCGTCTCTATCAGAGATGATTGAGAGAGGTACTCCATGGCGTGCTATGATCTCTCTCATGTAAATTTCCGCAAGTTTACTAGTACTGTCTTTCTCCTTGATCGGCAGAAAGTGTGCGGATTTTGTTAGGCGGTCAACCATCACCCAAATCATATCATGGCCTCTTGGCGTTCTTGGCAGTTTTGTAACAAAATCCATTGAGATTTGTTCCTATTTCCACTTGGGAATCTCAGGTTGTTGCAGAAGTCCCGAAGGCTTCTGGTATTCCGCTTTAACCTTAGCGCACGTTAAACACTTGCTCACGTAAACAGCAACGTCGCCTTTCATCCTAGGCCACCAATAATAACCTTTGAGATCCTGGTACATCTTATCCGATCCAGGGTGGATAGAGTACCGTGACTTGTGCGCTTCGTCGAAAATAACTTCCCTTAATCCACCAAACAGAGGAACTCAAATCCTTTTCTCAAAACATAACGTTCCTTCCTCGTTTGGTACCAAAAGCTTTTCCATTCCACGGAGATATTCTTCCTCAAGGTTTCCCTCCTTGAGAGCTTCCCTTTGTGCAGCACGAATGCGCGAGGAAAGATCGGTTCGTATGATCATTTCCAAAGCTCTAACCCTTATGGGCTTGATTCTTTCTTTACGACTTAGGGCATCGGCGACTACATTCGCCTTCCCTGGATGATATTTTATCTCGCAGTCGTAGTCGTTTAGTAACTCAACCCATCGTTTTTGCCTCATATTCAACTCCTTCTGGTTGAATATATGTTGTAGGCTTTTGTGATCTGTGAAGATTGTGCACTTCGTACCATACAGGTAGTGTCTCCAGATCTTTAAAGCGAAAACCACTGCGCCAAGCTCTAAATCGTGTGTGGTATAGTTCTTTTCGTACACTTTCAGTTGGCATGATGCGTAAGCAATGACCTTTTGGCGTTGCATCAACACACAACCCAATCCTTGACGCGATGCGTCGCAGTATACCACAAAATTGTCGGTACCTTCTGGTAGAGCTAAGATTGGCGCGTTACAAAGCTTATCCTTTAATATCTGAAATGCTTCATCCTGTTTGATTCCCCAATCAAACGTCTTGTCCTTCTGCGTGAGGAGCGTCAAAGGTTGGGTGATTTTCGAGCAATTCTCGATGAACCTTCGATAGTAGCCAGCCAAACCCAAGAATTGTCGAATCTCGGTTGGCGTTGTAGGCGTTTCCCAATTCTTGATTGCTTTGATCTTTGTGGGATCAACATGAATCCCATTTCCATTAACCACATGTCCAAGAAACTGGACTTCGCGTAGCCAAAACTCGCACTTAGAGAACTCGGCATGCAACTGTTCCTTCTTTAGCAGCTCCAGAATAGTTCTTAGATGCTGTTCGTGTTCAGCCTTTGTCCTTGAATAAATCAAGATGTCGTCGATAAACACAATCACGAACTTGTCTAAGTATGGCTTGCATACTCTATTCATTAGATCCATGAATACCGCAGGTGCGTTTGTCAAACCAATTGGCATAACGAGGAACTCGTAGTGTCCATAACGAGTTCGGAAGGCTGTTTTCGGGATACTTTCCTCCTGTATCCTTAATTGATGGTATCCAGATCGAAGATCGATCTTAGAGTAAAAGCTTGAACCCTGAAGTTGATCGAACAGATCGTCGATTCTTGGCAGAGGATATCTATCCTCGATCGTTAGCTTATTCAGTTCTCGGTAGTTGATGTTTATTGAAAATCATCGTCCTTCTTTTTGATGGGCAAAAGATGGGATTACCCCAAAAGGAAATTTTGGTCTGTTATCTTCCTTTCCTAACCATTGCTAACACTTCTCTGTCAGTCCTTGCATCTCCGAAAATGTAAGTTGCTATGATGCATCGACTACGGGTGCAGTGCCCGGAATTAAGTCGACGCGGGATTCGACTAATCGTGAGGAGATGATTCCGGCAAGTCTTCGAGGAAGACTTCGGGGTATTCTCCAATCACAAGGATATCTTCGAGTTTTGGTTCTTTGACTTCCTTTTCCACAACACGAGCCAAGAATGCAACACATCCTCTGTGCGAAAATTTTCGGGTCTTCTTAGCCTGGTAATCCGTAGGAGCGTATCCTGCTCCATGAGTCACGATAATTTCTTCGTTCGTTTTTCGGGGCGCGGATGACAATCTCCGCATGGTTGTTCGTCAACCAGTCCACCCCAATCATCACGTCGAAGCTTCCAAACTCGACGGGCAATAGATCTTGCGTAAACTTACGATCTCCGGGTTCTATCGTGCCGATTCCAGTTACTGCGTTGACTTCCACTAGCTTCCCCCAAGCTAGTTCTAATGGGTACTGGAATAATTACTCACTCGCTACGTAAACCAATTATGTCCTTGAATACTAGAATTGTGAATCGTAAAATTTGCAACAGTAGTTGGCAATACAGACGCATCATATTGAGTAATGTGGGACGTACCGCTATTCATGCTTGGATCTCTGGCGTGCCTCCCTAGCTCCGACGGGGAGCTTTCATCCTTGCGCCTGATTGTCTTCGGGCAATATCTTCTGAAATGCTTTTTGCTTCCACAGTTTAAACACCCTCGAGCACGCTTCTGTTCATCACTCATCTTGACTTGACCATTATCGTTGTCGTTGTCCCCTTCGTGATTCTCACTACCGTCCTGGCCCCCATTACTAAGTTTAGTATTTTGCCAACAAGTTTCCTTGACATGTCCCACCTTGCCACAGTTACCACAATTTCCATATTTGCATCGCCCGACATGATAACGTAAACAATTGTCGCACTTAGGTAGGATACCCTTGTAATCTTTTCCCTGTGGGCGACTTCCAAAACCACCACGGTTATTATCTTTATTCCCAAATCCTCCTTGGCCTCCCCGACCGGCAGGGGCCCAACAAGTGTCCTTCAAGTGACCACGTTTCCCACATACTTCGCATGTTTTCAGTCCACATTGGCCAGAATGATGACGCTGGCATGTGTTACACTTGGGCAGGGTGCCCATATAACCCTTTCCTTTGTTCTCATTATTCGTTCGGGTACCTTCAGTGAGCTTCCTTTTGTTCTTTCCGGATGACTCTACCTGAGTCTCCTTGTCTGGGTCTGCAAGTTTTTCTAGTCTAATTACCTCCGTAGCGAGTGCCAAACCCATCTTACTTGCAGCATCAGTTGTTGGTGGCGTTGATGTTGTCATCAAGCTCAAGACTTGAGGCGCCAGTTCCAAATGAATTGTTCCAATTTCTTCAGTTCTGGTTTTACCAGGTATGGAACAATTTGTGACAGATCATGGAGTCGTTGCACGTACTCCAATACCTTCGGACCTTCCATCATTAGGCTCCGAAATTCATCTTCCCACTTCTGGGTTTCCGTGTGGGGGCAATACTTCTTATGCATTATTCCTTTCAACTCATCCCAAGTTAACGCGTATGCTGTAGTTAGGCCCATTATTCGAACCTGAAGATTCCACCATAATCGAGCTCCATCTTGAAACAACTCAGAAACGTATGGGACCTGTTGTTCTGGCGTAGCCACTCATGCGAAAGATGGATTCCATACTTTCAATCCATTTTACAAAAGTTATGGCACCCCCAGTGCCGTCGAACTTCGGAGGCTTGTAGTTGAGGAAGTGCCAGTAGGAACAACCGTTATTTTCTGAGGTACCTTTGATTGGTTCGGAGCGTAGGGCCTCGTGCTGTGCTATAGCTGCAGCAATTATCTCTTTAAGTTCTGCCTCAGAGGTGGGCATGCGCATTTCGCGTCTTGGCGGCATCTTCTAAAAGATGTTTCACATAGGTTAGTGAAGTGTACGTATGCATTCACATAACATTTCATGTTATCAACAAGTCAATCACATAACCTCTTATGTTATAGGACATAAACAATTGATTGAACATCACATGTGATGAGAATACTGCGATTGTATTGCTACAATTCGAGACCACAATGTAAAGCTCACAAATGCACTACTATATCATACTACATCAATGACTTAGTAGGGGACGACCCTAGACAAGTCGTGCGATCGCTGGTCATGTTCAGGAGTCTCTGGTTCGTCCTTTCTCAAATTTCAGGACTCTACGTCAAGTTTCTGAATTTATGTCCTAAAACAACATTTCTTCTCAATCGTTTCCTTGAGCTCGTCCCAGCTCAGTGTATAAGCAGCGTTTGTGCCAAGGGTCTGAACCTGGAGGTTCCATTAAAAGAGTGTGCCATCTAGAAATATCCCTGAGATGTAGGTAACACTCTGTTGGGGCGAACAGTTACTCATTCTTAGAGTGGAGTCGATCTTTTGGACCAACGAACAAATGCAACGGTGCCTCCGGTTCTGACAAAGTTCAAAGGCTTGCAGTTCAGGAACTGTTTATAGGTGCAGCCAGTTGGAGGGTTATCTCCAGTAATGGCATCGTTGTTCTTAGAGTGGAGGGCTTCATGTCGTGCATTTATCTGTGAGATGCGTTCTTGCAGCTCGGCTTCTGTCCTTGGCAATGTACTGGTGTTTGTGTCACGCCTGGGTGACATTCCCTTTTTGTCGAAATAGCGTGAAGCGGGTTGGACAATGTTTCAATTGTCTATGGGGTATATATAGCAACGTAAGCCATCATGTAATCACCCCATTTCACACGCAAATATACTCACTGTATAAGTGGGGAAATAAATTCCTGAGCCTTCACATAGGCTTGTCAATTTGGCTTGTTGCTTGTAATAGAATGAACTCGAGGCTACATCGCCTAGGTCATTTGTGTTTAGGTTATTTCCTGCTGCATCGGTTATCATTAGTTTGGCCTGCAGAGTCCACCAGGATTCCTGTGCACTACAAGTCGTTATTACGTGGGCCCCCGTAATAATAAATTGTCTTGCACAGTTACCCCAAATTTTCTCTCGTCCACGCAGATGATCAATCAAGGAGCAACAGCAGGTGCATCGGCATGAACAGGGTCATGCTCCAATCCGGGGTCAGGAGCAACGCCTGGCTCAGGGGCCACGGCTAGCTCCGAATCAAAAACTCTATCTCAAAATCAGCTGGATCAACAAACACAGGGGTCGACAGGGGCTACAGGATCCCCCAAGGGCTGGTCTAAGTGCATGAACTCAATGTCATGGTCTGGATCAACACCAGGCGGAAAAACAGAATCGTCCTCATTATCGCGATCAAACTCAAATCTGCGTGCGGGATCCGGTGCAGCTGGTGATGCCATATCAGGGTCGGCGTTGTGTAAGTAGTGCAGCATTCCCTGTATGTGCGAAGATGCGGATGTCAGAGACTTAAATGAGTCTGGGATAGGGAAATGAGTTTTCCCCTACAGGAGTGTCCGCATGCAGTAGTCTAATGCCAGCAGCAATAGGGCCTTGCCCTCAAGTGGGTCCTCCTCTTAATAGTTCGACATCGTCTTCAGAGACAACGTCGGGGGCCTATCAACAACGAGATAAGTGGCAAGGGGCACAGGAGCAGGGATCACTGCCAGTGGCAAATTCCCAACAAGATGGCCATCAGTAGGCTCTGCTACGACTTCAGGCAGTGCACAAAGGGCTGAAAGTCGTCATTGTCTGTGCCGGTAGTATCAGAAATGTACACCTCGTGCTTCGTTGAACTATGTCGTCTGATACTATGGTCATGGGGTTCGCAGTGCCCATCTTTCTAGTACTTGATGAAAGCATAACGTTTGTAACACAAACACATATACGTATAATAATCAATCATATAATCAGTTAATCACATAAGTCACCAAGTAAGGTATCACATACTTCTCCTAGTCTTACTAGCCAATTTCATCCAGTCTACAAGACTGCTCTGTCCTTCACTTAAACCAAACCTCGATCCTCCAGATCGATCCTATAACAAACCAACGTGCTCAACTACCTTGATCATCTCGATCCTCCAGATCGATCCTATAACAAACCAACGTGCTCAACTACCTTGACCATCTCGATCCTCCAGATCGATCCTCAGCCCTCCAAGCTGAGCCTATAATTAGTAAAATGTGCTCAACATTTGTTTGTAAAAAGTGTGGATCTGGGCTTAAGTGGTATGCAGAAAAATGTTTTCGTGAGAGCCCTAGTGATCATAGTCTAGACTCGAGACAGAATCCTAGTTCGCTATGATCAGAGCTCTGATACCAAGCTGTCACACCCTGGCTTTGCGGAAGCGTGGTTAATTGTGGTGTGACTTCTTAATACCATAGCTTAATCATACCAAAGCTATATGAGTTAAAAACATGCAAGATCATCCATTAAGTTTTGAAAACCAAATACAGTACCATTGTTTTAACCAATAACCATAACCTTGTTCAACAGACATTACAACTTTAAACATAACATAAACATGGTTTAAGGATTGTGTCTTGTCCAGGAAAGAGACACATCCCCTAAACCCCGGATGACCTCGGAAACTAGTGCAGCGGAAAACATGCCATACCGTGCCAGATCTCGTTAATTTCCTGAAATACATGTAAGTTGAAAAATCAACAATAATGTTGAGCGAGTTCATGTGTAAGTGAGTATGTAAAACACTTGTGAGTATAAAATAGTTGTGGTATGTAGCAGTTGTAAGAGGACTTGTGATCACCAATGGTTTGCAAGGCCACTGACATATGTGAAGTGCAAATAGGGAGACTCAAACCTAGCAGATTTCGCCACGGCAAAGTATGTGGACAAAGTCACCCCACGGTCCGTTTCTAGTTTGGCCGGGGGCTGGGCTCGCTACACCCAGATAGATCTACCGCTCCTGTCCCTCGGTCCCTCCATGAGGACTAATGGCCCCATGTTGTTCCTATCCACTCACATGATCGTATAACACCTCCTTACGTTAAACATACCGTTGTAAAGTACTCGTAAATCATAGTAACATGTATTTCACCCCCGCGGTTAAGTAAACTGAAAACAGTTAGAGAAAAGGGGGACATGAACTCACAGTGAATGCGCGTCTCTACCAAGTGTCTCCAATACTGTAAGCTGTGCAACGACCTACAAGTGCTAATTCTATTAGACGGACGGCCGTGCCTTAGCTTTATAGTTTATGTCTTTGGGAAATAGTTAGACAACTATTTCGTGTTTATGTTCCGTATACACTTGGTAGTTATTCTCCTTCCCAAGGATGGGGGATACAATACATGTGCGTAAGTTACGTTTTATCAATCTTGTGGTAATGTAATTACCGGTGTAACTTATATGTTTGTGGAAGCGTTCGTAAAGTTTTGGAATCATTAACGCTTGTAAATATCATTTTTACTCTAAAATAATATTTATGTATTCTCACAAAATAATCATAAACAGTGTTGTGACAAATATATTTATCACGTTAATCTTTGTGAAAATCCCACCTCCGAATATTTAGTAAAATATAGTGCTGGCGAAATTTATGTTTCGAAAATATGTCCAAAAATAGTTCTAACACTTGTTGTGTAAATAAGCCTAAGTGTTAGGTTTTTAGAAAATTTCGCCAGAGTTTCCTCTGTAACTGGAGGTGGCCACGCTTTCAAGCGTATCATTTTCTTTTAACAAATCAATTCAACAATCTTCTTTATTCAATCAAACAATTTCCGACACAACAAACTAGTCGACAAGTATGTAAATTTGCATAATCGCATGAACTTGTAGTTTTTCCGAATCTATAGTGTAAACACCCTTTATATATGTAGGTCTTTATATAAAGTAACTTTAATCTTGTAGAAACCCCGTGTTTAAAGAAATCCGTCTTTACAACTTCTAGTCATTTTTCCCAAAAATAGTTATTTGTCGGATCTTTTCATTTCACAAGTGTCTACATACTTGTGGTTTATAAAATCATGTTTATTAGTGTAAGATCCATCTTTAGAAAAAACATGATTTCTTTAAAGTGTGGTCTTTCTAAAATACCACTTGCGGATATGTAGATCCGCTAGTTTTAAACACCATTTTACCGGTTAAATCACTTTTACACAAGTAAAATATTTTTACACAAGTTCATGTATCTTGTGTGGTAGAGTTTCACCTTTAACCCTTGTATTTAGTCAAAAACGAGCTTATGTGAAGATCCATGATCTTACAAAGTCGGGTTAAACGGAGATCCGAGCTACCACATCATAGATCGGGTCTCAATAAACACATATTTCAAGTCCTACGACTTTTACACAAGTTATATGCTATTAACCACCACTTTTATAGTTTTTACTAGACTTTTATACTTCAAAAAGTATGTTATCGATTTTTAACCGACAAAAATCCTTTTACCCACTTTAGATATGATCAAATAAGAGTTTTAAGTGTTATACCTCTAGCTCGGGGCTTAGGGAAGATTCTTGGCGAAAATGGCGTGGATAAAAGCAAGATAATGAGGTCCTTCGCGTTCCGTTTGCTCCAAGACTCCTAATGCGTGACCCTTGATGTTTGTATGGTGTTGGAGTGTGAAGAACAAAATCGAAAAATGGTGGGATGGTCAAGGGGGTGTTCGGCCGAAGTTGTAGAGAGGAGAGGGAGAGGTGTTTGGGTGGTGAAATATGAAATGAATGATCATATGTGCAAAGTCATGAACTTATAGATAATTTTCAAGTGCATTGTCCAATGGAAATTATGTCTTCTAGATTCTAAACATTGAGGATTTAAATAATCAAGTTTGTACAATTGTGTTCCCCCATAGTTAGGGACGGTTAGGATGGGGGGGGGGGTCTTAGTCCACTTCCAACTAGATAGTTAAGTGTTAGCTAGGTTAAGTTAAGTAATTAACTCGATTACTAACGTGTAGTATGTTATAGCGGGTGTTAGGGTAATCAGGGACCCTAACTAGCTTAGAAAAAGATAGATAGTGAAAATAAAAATATTTTCATGTTCCGGGTAAAGTCTGGGTGTCCGGTTGGATAGTAATCCGTTAAAGCATTACAAAAGGCTTTAAAGTGTCGTTATTGTTGTTTTTAGTGACACATTTTGTTTCCAACACTTTAGAAAGTGTCTAGTGTTATTTTCTCATTTTCTGGCACTTTACTAGTCAGCTAGAAGCTGGTTTATTTATTAAAGTGCCGTGTTTGGTACTTAAAGTACGTTTTAGGCACATCCGAATCAGTGTATCTTATTCCTAGAGACGCGGTACCACAACCCTTATATCCCTACACTCACTACCAGTGTAGTCAAAATATTTGAGGCTCTTAACAGGCCTTAGAGGCAGTGTCTGCCTGATGCTGGTCATATCAGCATGTTCACTGTGTATCCGTTTAGTGCTACTGTGCTTTTTGTGCATCATGTTTGTCACTAAGGTGCCGTATGTAAATAATGTAGTGACAGCATATAAAGTATGATGCAAGTAAGTGCATGTATCAGTATGCAGGTAGCAGTTCATCAGCTAGTTCAATCAAGCACAGTAATTAAGCAGTAATTTATCATTAATTAAGTTGTACGGATACCTGGTTTAGTGCGGGTTGTCACACCTCCCACTGTAAAGACATAACCGGTGGTGCTTTTGTAAGATTCTTTACAACCACCAAGGTCAGCATCCGCAAAACCCTTCAGAATAACATCTTTCCCCTTAAACTGTAATGCCACTTTTGAAGTCCCCTTCAAATATCTTAGCAGCCATTTAACTGCCTCCCAATGTTCTCTCCCTGGATTGGACATAAACCGACTAACAACTCCCACTGCATGAGCTATATTTGGTTTCGTGCATACCATTGCATACATGAGGCTACCAACTGCCGATGCATACGGAACTTTAGCCATTTCTGCTTTGTCTTCATCTGATCTGGGTGACTGAAGAAAGCTTAAAGTGACTTCCCAAAGGTGTGCTTCGAATCTTGGCATCTTAAGGCTGAATCTTTCTAACACGTTCTCAATGTACTTCTCTTGAGAGAGTGTCAAAGAACCATCTTCTTTGTTTCTGAAAATACTCATCCCGAGTATTTGGTTTACAGCTCCTAAGTCTTTCATCTCAAACTCTTCATACATCTGCTTCTTCAGCTTCTTGATCTCTGTCATGTCTGAACCTGCAATCAACATATCATCCACATATAATAGTAGAATGATATAAGAACCCTTAAACCTCTTGATGTAACAACAATGGTCATTGTAACATCTCTTGTATCCGACTCTTCCCATGAAGTTATCAAACTTCAAATACCATTGTCTGGGCGCTTGTTTCAGACCATACAAACTCTTCTTCAACTTACATACCAAGTTTTCTTTGCTTTTAACCTGAAAACCTTCTGGTTGTGTCATGTAGATATCTTCTTCTAGGTCACCATGTAGAAAAGCTGTCTTGACATCTAGCTGTTCTAGATGCAAGCCTTCTGCTGCTACAATACTGAGAACAAGTCTGATAGTAGTCATCTTCACCACTGGAGAAAATATTTCATTGAAATCAATTCCCTCTTTCTGCTGAAATCCCTTGACCACTAATCTTGCTTTGTACCGTTTGGTACCATCATGTTCATCTTTGACCCTGAAAACCCACTTGTTCTGAAGAGCCTTCTTCCCAGCTGGAAGCTTTGTTAAGTGCCAGGTCTTGTTCTTCTCAAGCGACTTCATCTCATCTTTCATTGCTAACTCCCACTGCGATGAATCTTTCAACCCCATGGCTTCTGAGTAACACTGGGGTTCACCATTTTCTGTCAAAAGTATGTAATTGACGGATGGTGAATATCTGTCTGGTGGTCTAATGACTCTGGAGGATCTTCTTGGTTGAAACTGGGGAGTTTCTGGGGATTCTGGAATTTGAGGAGCGACCTCTTCTTTTTCTTCTTCTTCTTCTTCTGCAGAATTATTACTAGAATCATCCCTTGAGCTCCCACTGTCGATTGACTCATTCCCATTTTCTGGAATGTCGACTGAAGCTTCTTTTCTTGTTTCACCACTTTCAAATTCAACATAGTCTTTCTGAACTTCTGGTCTTTTGGTGTTTCTGTCTTTATACAATTCGTTTTCATTGAAGACGACATTTTTGCTTCTGATTACTTTTTTGCCTTCATTATCCCAAAGCCTGTAACCCATTTGTTCTGACCCATAACCAATGAATGTGCACTTCTTGGATTTTGAGTCTAACTTATCCTTGTCACCAGCTTCTAATAAATCATAAGCACTACAACCAAAGACTCGTAAGTGTTGGAGACTTACCTCCTTTCCTTGCCACATTTCTTCAGGCAACTTGAAATCTAAGGGACCTGTTGGTGAACGGTTGATCAAGTAGGCTGTAGTGCTAACTGCATTGGCCCAGAATGTCTTGGGCATCCCGGCATTTAGCCTCATGCTTCTAGCCCTCTCATTTAGAGTTCTATTCATTCTCTCAGCTACACTATTCTGCTGAGGAGTTCCGGGAACTGTCTTGATCATCTTTATCCCTTTCTTGGCGCAATAGTCAGTGAACTGCTTGCTTATGTATTCACCACCATTATCTGACTTTAAGCACTTTACCTTCAAGTTAGTTTCATTTTCAACAGCAGATTTCCATATCTTAAAAGCATCAAATACAGCAGATTTATGCTTAAGAAAATATACCCATACCTTTCATGTTGAATCATCGATGAAAGTAACATAATATCTTGAGCCTCCTAGAGATAAAACTGAGGTTGGTCCATATACATCCGAGTGAACCAGCTCTAACTTCTGAGCTTTCGGTGTCCTCCCTGTCTTCACAAAAGTAACCCTTTTTTGTTTTCCAAGAACACAAGGTTCACAGAATTCAGTTTCCATTTTCTTCAAGTCTGGAAACTTACATTTCTGAGCCAACATCTTCAATCCCTTCTCGCTCATGTGTCCGAGTCGGTTGTGCCATAAATTTGATGGACTCGGACCGGTGGTCATTGCATGAACACCTTAAGTAGAAACTTCTGCCATATTCCACCCCCAAAGTGAACATTAAACCCTTCATCATCCAGTTTACCAACTGAAATCAACTTTCTCCTCAAATTAGGAATAACCCTGACATTTTTCAATGTCCATATAGTTCCTAATGAGGTCTTCAAGTCTACATTTCCAATACCTGTGATATCAAGCATTTGATCATCAACTAAACGAACTTTACCAAAGTTACCTGTTCGTAGATTCTTGACCATATCTGGGCATGAGATAGCATGGAAAGAAGCACCCGAATCCATAATCCAAGATTCAACTGAATCTTCAACAGAACAGATGAGAACATCACCTAATTCTTCTGAGGATACACTGTTTACTTCTTTCTTTGAAGCGGGTTTTGTACATTGGCTTCTATAGTGACATTTTTCTTTGCAATTCCAACATTCAACGTCTTTTCTGTTCTTTGACTGTCCCCTTCTTCTGGACTTGGACCTGCCTCGATTATGTCCTCTTTCGTTTCTTCTTCCTCTACTTTCTGTATGCAATAAAGAACTAGAATTGGAAGTCTCACCACTGCTTCTCCGTCTGATATCTTCGTTTACTATCAAGTCACGAATACTCTCGAAAGTGAGTTTGGTAGTGCCGGATACACTACTAACAGCTGTGACTGTGCCTGACCAACTGTCGGGCAACGATGATAAAAGGAGTAGTGCTTGTACTTCATCTTCAAACTTTATTTCAACTAAGGCTAAACGATAGATAATCGAGTTAAACTCATTTATGTGGGCGGTAACCGACATGCCTTCCTTCATCTTGGTGTTAACCAATTGTCGGATGAGGAATACTTTGTTTGAAACGGATGGCTTTTCATACATGTTGGACAAAGCTTTCAATACACCATATGTGGTTGTTTCATTGACAATGTTGTAAGCAACACTCTTTGCCAAAGAAAGCCTAACCACACCCAAAGCTTGTATATCCAACAACTTCCATTCTTCATCATACATGTCATCTGGTTGTTCACCTGACATAGGCAAATGCAAACTTTTCTGATACAATAAATCTTCAATTTGCATTTTCCAAAATCCATAATCACTTTCATCGAACTTATCAATCTTGATTTTACTATCTTCTGCCATTAAAAAAATTACCAAATTACTACTAACCAAACGGGTTTGTACTGCTAAGTGGTAATTTATACGAGCGAAAGCAATAATCATAAACAAATAACTTATCTGTTTCAAGCTTTAATGGCAAGGACAAGTATTGATGGATAATGAGATCTTGTTCAAAGTTGAGGGACCTTTCTGATAAAATTGAAACTTTAATTTCTCCACCAGAAATAAAAGTTGAGGGGGCCTTTCTGATAAAATTGAAACTTCAATTTCTCAACCAGAATAAAACACGGACGTGTTCTCCTTCTTCCCCAAATTTCACCAGAACATAAAAACTCTGCCCTCCACTTCTTCTTCTTCTTCTTCTTCTCTGTTTGTGTTTCAAACAAGAGCAAGACTGGGTTCAATCGGAACCCTAACACAGCGGCGGCGGCGCTGGACAAATGGAGGCCGGCGGAACTGCCGGCGGTTCTGACGGCTGTGGTGACGGCGATTTTCTGATTAGAAACCCGGCGGCTTCGGAATCACTGCTATGATTCACCTGAGCGGCGACGGTTGCTGGTTCAGAACCCTGAACAGTGACTGCGGACCTGAACAGAGGAAACTGGCGTGAAAGGACCGGCTGAAACTGATGCAAATCGGAACCCTAGTTCAGATTTCTGCACCTTCAGGTATCTCCTTCTTCTACACCTTCGTTTATGTTCGCTTCTGTTCGAATCTGATCGATTTCTGTTCGATCTGTTCGGTTCAACAACAAGAGCCTGAGCTCTGATACCAGTTGTTAGGATCAGGATACACACACGAACACAGAACTCACACACACACACAATTTTCTTATGAAGAACACAAAGATTCATAGTGGTTTGGTCGGTTCTGACCTACATCCACTCTTGGTAACTAGGAATATTTGTATTAAGTTTTTGGTACAATTTACAGATACATAGCAATCTCATATATGTAAGATTGAGGAAAGAGAAAATAGTCCCAAAACATGATCCGTGAAATCTGGATCACAAAGACAATTATTTCCTTATCAACTTGATCAGCAAAGCTGACCTCAGCTTGATCAAATTGTCAAGTGGTTTGGCTTCACACTCAATAGGTTCACTCTCAGAGCAGTTGAACCGCTTTATAACCGGATTAAATTACGAAATTTAATAAATATATAGATACAAAGTTAAAAGAACAAACTATATATAAAAATAAAAATAAGGTCAGTTTACACGGAGAATATAATAAATTATATAGTATAACAAAAACTACAAATCAAAAATGAAAAAAATAAAGTCATTTATATAATTTTTGCGTACTAAAGTTCGGTTGTGGGATTTTTGTGTATTGTAACAAGTTTCGAACATGTAAAACTTTGATCTAACAGTTTTTTCATGCTAAATAAGAGTGTTAGATTTAATGGTTTTTATATTTTTTTTTGTTGTGTGAAATACATTATTATTGGAAAATACACAAAATATTATCAAAGGAGGCAGTTTTATGGTTTTTGATGGTGGTATGGAATCAGGAGAAAGTGAATCTATGAGCTAGCCATGCATGAATCTTGGGCACCACCGACTATGATGTTAGTGGGCTCTTTTTTGACTAAATATATATATATATATAGGGAGCCGCTAGAATGAGAACCACCACGAGTTATGAGAACCACGAGAACCGCGCCCCGCGGGTGGCCGTCGGCGACGAAATTTTTTTTACACCTAGATCCGTATATTTTAGTGGGGGGTTTAAATTTTCGGTTCAAACGGCGCGCCCGAGGGGGTAGTTTTTTACGCCCAAAGTTTGGTAAAAAAAAAGAAAAATTAAAAAAACCCAAACTTTGGGCGTAAAAAACTACCCCCTCGGGCGCGCCGTTTGAACCGAAAGTTTAAACCCCCCACTAAAATATACGGATCTAGGTGTAAAAAAAATTTCGTCGCCGACGCCCACCCGCGGGGCGCGGTTCTCGTGGTTCTCATAACTCGTGGTGGTTCTCATTCTAGCGATCCCCTATATATATATATATATATATATATATATATATATAGGATAAGGCTAGGTAGAAAACCCTCTTTAGGTAGAAAACCCGGGAAACTCAAAGCTCCCGACATTTTTTTTTTTTTGAAAAAAATAACACATGTAATATACATGTTTTTAAGAGTTTTGGGCCAAAAAAATCAAAAAAGCGCCGAAGGTTTTTTTAAAAAAAAAAACAAATTTCAGCAACTTTCAACATTTTTTGTCTAACACATGTTAGTCAACGAAGTTTTTGGAACTTGTTTATTTTTTTTTTTAAAAGTACTCGGCGCTTTTTTGATTTTTTTGGCCCAAAAGTCTTAAAAACATGTATATTACATGTGTTATTTTTTTCAAAAAAAAAAATGTCGGGAGCTTTGAGTTTCCAGAGTTTTCTAAGAAAGATAGGGTTTTTTGTCTAGCCCAACCCTATATATATATATATATATATATATATATATAGGGGAGGGTTATCTTGAGAACGCTAAATATTGCGAGAACCGTGAGAACGAATGAAAAACCAATCAAAACCAATTTTTTTTAATACAAACCTCATTGTAATTAAGATACAACATCAAATAATTCATTTCTCCTTTCAAAATCACTCTTTTTAGATTTTTTACACATGTGTAAATATAACATATTTACACATGTGTAAATTTTCTTTGTTTACGAATTCACGTAAATTTAAACGTGTAAATTAAATTTCTAACATTGTATTCGAATAATAATGATAAGTGTAGAATTTTTTTTTTTTTTGAATTGTTTTTGACCAAGTTCTCGCGGTTTTTTCATTTGTTCTCACGGTTCTCACAATATTTAGCGTTCTCATTTAAACCTTCCCCTATATATATATATATATAGGATTAGGTTCAAGAGTGAACACTAGTGTAGCTTGCGAACTGAGTGAACTAATCCTGACCATACACGTGTGTAGATCAATGGTCAGGATTTGATGTTGAAGTACACTAGTGTATTTTACGATTTGATGATGAGATCCTGGTCATACACGTGTGTAGATCAATGACTAGGATTTGTTCACTCAGTTCGCAAATACATTAGTGTTCACTCTAGAACCCCACCCTATATATATATATATATATATATATATATATATAGGGGAGGGTTATCTTGAGAACGCTAAATATTGCGAGAACCGTGAGAACGAATGAGAACACCAATCAAAACCAATTTTTTTAATACAAACCTCATTGTAATTAAGATACAACATCAAAACAAGAATTTACAACATCAAATAATCAATTTCTCCTTTCAAAAATCACTCTTTTTAGATTTTTTACACATGTGTAAATATAACAGATTTACACATGTGTAAATGGCAAACTTACACATGTGTAAATTTTCTTTATTTACGAATTCACGTAAATTTAAACGTGTAAATTAAATTTATAACATTGTATTCGAATAATAATGATAAGTGTAGAAAAAAAATTTGAATTTGATTCGTTTTTGACCAATTTCTCGCGGTTTTTTCATTTGTTCTCACGGTTCTCACAATATTTAGCGTTCTCATTTAAACCCTCCCCTATATATATATATATATATATATATATATATAGGATAGGATAGGAGTTGGCCAGAAAGTCCAAATTTCCTAAAAAGTGTAAAAAGTCATAAAACACCGTAATGTCAATCATAAAACACACCAAAAACCCACAAATAATATGATGAAGATTACTAAAACATCATGTATGTGGGTTTTGTGTTGTGTTTTAGATGTTAAGGCTCTGATTGTGGAATGACAAATATTATTGTGTTTTATGTTGTTTAGCATTGTGTGTTTTATATTCATAGTTCTACGATTGTGTGTTTGAAGTTTCTTTTGGACTATTAGAGTTTGAATATGGTGTTTTAGTAATATTCATTCTATTATTTGTGAGTTTTAGGTGTGTTTTATGCCTGAAATTATTGTGTTTTATGACTTTTTACACTTTTTAGGAAAAACACACTTTCCGTAGGATCCCCACTCAGAATATATATATATATTATTGTCCCTCTCCATTGTTACATGTAAAAACCTTTCGATCGACCAACAGTCATTCGTGCGAGCACTTAACCATGTGTCATGTTTTCTTATTTTAGACTAAGAAAATCAAAATCTGGTACATACGATTATGAATATCGTATCTATATATAGACATTAGATAAGAGTGTATGTATATCCCATCTAACTAAATTATAACAAACAAACTAAATGTAAAATGGACCGATAAACTTGTAAATAGGGGTTTCAAATCCGGATATCCGAAACTACGGATATTCAAAACTTTCGGATACCGGATTTCATTATTCGAATTCGTATCCGAAATTTCGGATAGTAAATCGGATATCCGAAATTTCGGATAGTAAATCGGATATCCGAATATCCAATTTTGTATTTAATTTTTATTATTTTTATACTTTTTGATATTCGGAACCGGATATTTCAGATAGTTTCAGATATCCGAATATAAGTTTTCGGATATTTCGGGTATTTTCTGATACTTTGGATATTTTTGGATATTCGGATATCCGAAAAAAAAACAAAAATTAAGATTTCGGATATCCGAAAAATTTTAAAATCACAATCCGAAAATTCGGATATCTGAATTTTCAGGTATTTCAAATTCGGATATCGGATATTTTGGATCGGATTTTCGGATACGAATATTTTTGAACACCTCTGCTTGTAAATGTATATTATAGGTAAATCTCATACTAGTCGACGACGTGATCAGTGATGTTGGAGTTCATAAGTAATGTATAACATCAATATCATCAACGTGTTTTAGCAAATTGACTATGGATGATAGAAGAATTAACTTTGCAATTAAGCATGCTCAATTAAGGTAATCAAAACTCAAAAGGCTGGTGACCTCATGGTAAGTCTCATCTCAAGTAGAGAAAAGACTAACCGTAAATTTTAGTATTTAAGACATACAATATTGATTGGTATTCGAAAGATAAGTGATTGATATTCAAATGATAAGATGTTACAATCTATGTACTAATCAAATTAATTAATATACAAATCAATAACAAACCACAATTATATTACGGGAAGGGTAACATACAATATTCATTGACCTGCAATGATATGTTTTAAAATTATTGATTCGTGAGCGATACAATGTGGATCGAAAAAGTTTTAGCCGTTCCAACAAATTTTTTTGAATTGGTTATAAAACTCAAAACCTTAATCACGTATGTTGAAAAAACATTATTACGTATGTTTATGATTATTCAACATGCGTGATTAAGTTTTTGAGTTTTATAATGTACGTAATTTCATATCGTATGTTAAAGAATATTGTATTTTACACTTTAACATTATATTACATACATGCATCTTTTGAAAAAAAAAATGGAAAATTAATTTTCGTTGAATACAACTATTTGAAGTTTGTGGTCATACATCACATGATATTTGTGAGCATGTATATATGACTTTGACCGGGATTTTGCGACAATTTTTATCTATGTAAACTATTATTACGTTTCATTTCTACCTATACCCTTATTTATTAAACTTTTATGACGTTTAATTTCTCCTAATAGCATTTCTTAATCAACGGATTAGCGATAATTGTTATTTATGTCGCGTTAACGACAAATCCTACCGTCATAAACCCTTTATGAGTTACAATGTGTATGTTAAGATAATAATAACTATTTAATCCATAGGAAATAAACAATTATGTGAATGAACTCATCACACAAGATTTGGTATTACTTTAAAATTTTGACTAAAACAATTGGCACATTATAAATTATGCCAACATATTCATGATGACCAGGTTCATTCACTTGGTTAAAAAAGGATTAGAATTGAAATATACAATTAATCAACTTGGCTTTCATACTTTCTTTTAAATTTAATATACATAAATTTAATTCTAGTTGTTTATTTTATAAAAAAAAGCAATGTCTATATATCTATACTTATAAAAAAATCTACATATTCAATATTTATTTATAATTATATGTATGAGGTTATTCCTTGATCGTATGATTGAGTAACATGTTGCGTACGATGAATATTGTTACGTAAAATTTTGCTTATATATTCGGTACTTCGTGGGTAAACTAAGCTTTTATGTGTTTTTTATAACATATAAATCTACATATGATTTTTTTTACGGGTGCTACTTTTTGAAAATATTCAGTAAATTAGTATCACTTGTGTGTATGATACGTATTTAAATAATTGGTGTCACATTAGTGTTATATATATATAGATCCGCACCTACTTAGAAATTGCATGCCACTTGCATTTTTCTTGTCATCGTTCTTTCATCTGATTCAAGTTTCAACAACCCCATCATCAATTTGATGGTTTCATTTAAGATTAGAACCACACTTGTTTAGATGATGATTTTAATAAAAAAGGACCAACCGACTCAGAACTTAGGGACCATTAGGTCTTAGGCAGTGGCGGATCTAGAATTCGTTCTTAGCGGTAACGGTTTATAAACAAGCGGTAACGAAATCGAAAAAACGTTAATTTTTTCCAAAATTTATACTAATTTTACACTACCGCCGGAGCGCCAAGAGGTAGCGGGCGTTGCCCCTTGTCTAAACATAGGTCCGCCCCTGGTCTTAGGTCCGATTCCCACAAACAGGGTTTTCCCAGATGTACTGTTTTTCCTTCTAAATTGGTGTATAGTCACGATAATACTCCAATGGTCCAAATTTGCCGTTTGAAAATGTTGGAAATTTTAGTGAAAATGAGTTTTTCACTAAATATTTTGGACATCAATAATATTTATATATGTGTTGTATAAATAATTATTTATGGTTTGTGTTCAAACTATGTCCAAATAGAGCTAAGATGAATGAGATATCGAAGCTTGAAGTTGTATGTTTTGGATTGAGATTTGTCATCTTGTCCCACATAGGTGGAATGACAAAGCTTAAAGTGGTATAGAAGGAGGAGCACTCCTTGAAGGCAAACACTAGTGGGGACCAAAGGGTGCGCCGCACCAGCACATATGCGCAGTATAGATGGCGCATGACCAGGCGGCGTCCTGGTATGCGCAGTGGTATCTATGTGGCGCGCGACTCCACATCACATATGCGCGCATAACATGGGCTATAGGCCTAGTGTGGTGCAATTTGAACTTCGCACACTGTCTTTGTATTTTTGTCCATGAGCGAGTGGTCAGATACATGGCGGGTGGCTGATCTGCCTATGACGCACCCTTGGGTGGCATAGGCGGATGCCATGGCATGGCGCAAGCTCCTTAGACGCGCGGCTAAGACGGAAGTGCATATGGCGCGTGGGCCTGGAAGGCGCATGACCAGTCGGCGTCCTGGTATGCGTAGCGACTTCCAATTAGCGCGTGGCGTAGTGCAGGTTCAACTAAGGCACGCTTGCATGCGTGCTCAACCGGTCAAACCAGTCTACTTACTAGAGAGTTAATGTTAGACGGTTTCCACTAGTGCCATAAGTTAAATGGCAGTTTCTTTTTACTACCACTTAATATCCATTATGTTAGAGTTTAACCCTTTTAATTACAAGATTAATGATCTTGTTTATGACATCATTAAGAGGGTTTAATGAGTATCTCATTATAAAATGAATATGGTTTATTCATTTGAAGATGGAGAAAAACATACTCAATAGTGTTCTCTACATTTCATGAAACTTTAGAGAAGAGTATTCTCTAAAGTATTCACAACTTCTTTCTTGACACCAACAGTTATAAACACCAAATTATACCCGGTGTAATCTCAGGCGCGAGTGCCATCTCCGGCAGTACACATACTGTTCCGGTTGTTGTACCCTGGGAGACAGACCGTCTGAGAGGAGGCGCGGAATCTGTTTTAAGGGAAGCGTGTCGAACACGTGCCTCAACCAAAAGCGTCAACCATATTTTGCTTGTCTTGCAGCGGAGTTTCGGACAAGAAGGTGCGGTGGCAGTTCTTCTAAAGACTCTTGCTTGAATCAAGTTTGGTACAATTATTGTGTATTTTATTTCCGTTCAATTGGTTTATGTAACCGGTATTGTACTTGATGAATTTCCCACAAATAACGAGAGTCTCGTTATTATTTATTTTATTAATATTTTAATAAAAAAGTGAACCTAGTTCCTACAGAAAAAAGGTCAGAACAAAGAGAATATTGACACTTCAAATCTACAAATCAAACTATATATATACACATCAAGTTTTTATCGAATTTAAAGAATAAGTTGTAGTAGCGGGCGTTGCCCTTGTCTAAACATAGGTCCGCCCCTGGTCTTAGGTCCGATTCCCACAAACAGGGTTTTCCCAGATTTACTGTTTTTCCTTCTAAATTGGTGTATAGTCACGATAATACTCCAATGGTCCAAATTTGCCGTTTGAAAAAAGGTCAGAACAAAGAGAATACTGACACTTCAAATCTACAAATCAAACTATATATATACACATCAAGTTTTTATCGAATTTAAAGAATAAGTTGTCACTAATATTATTACATCGAACTCCTTCGACACGTATCGAAATGAAGTAGCCAGTTTTGAAAACAAAAGTTAAGGGATTCATGGATCCATAAATATATACATTATTATTATTACTATATAATAATAAACGAATTGAAATAAATAGTGATTTTAATATTATAATAATATATAGTTTTTTTAATACTTTTATTATTTTAATATTATAATAATTGTTATTTTGTTTACTTTTTAACTTTAACTAGGATTAAGACCTGCCCGTGTTGCGGCGCGGGTACATCGTAAACATTGAATGGATTGGTCCAAACGTTATATGATGCATTAACCATAAGAAAACACACATTTCGGCGTATCCAGTTGAACTCAATGTAACCTATATAAGCATTGTGGTTGGACCAAAAATAAAGTAAATCAAATTCATATCGAACAATCATAACGTATTATATGTGACCTAACTCATACATAGAAAACGTAACGGGTATGAAGGAAAATCTGCACATGTAATCGGAAGGGATTAATTAGAGCTTTCGAAAAAAATGGGAGAAAAAGAAACCATAATTTGACTCCACTCGGTTCGAAACAAACTTTACGAAACATACATAAAATAAACACGAAAAATATTATATTTGACTTGAATCATTTCCCAAAAAAGTTTACGTTGAAACGTAGAACAACTTGAATTTATAGCAAAACGTACATAAAAATATGCACGTAAAAATAGTTTCTTTAAACGAAAACGTATTATATTTGACCTGACTCGTCTATAAAAAAAGTTTACGTCGGAATGTGGAACAAATCATATTTATACCTACCCGTACATAAAATATACACGTAAAAAATAGTTTTTAAGTAAAAGAAGTGTAGGGATAAACCGAAACAAAATATAACTAAGAAATTTAATAAGTTAAAAACTTTCGTAAAACCATGCCAAGTAGCACCAATGCCACAACGGCATCGACTCTCAACATCGTAAAAATAAAATAAATAAAATGGGAAAAATTACACTGAACGAAAAGCAGATTTAAAATCGTTGAAACACGCACAACCGTTACAGTTTGTTAATGCGAAGAAATTAATCAGAAACGTAAAACGTAGAAAATAATAACTTAGTCAATCTAGGACCCGCCCGTTGCGGCGAACTTGTCAAAAGGGAAAAAATGGACACGTTGTGACGGGTCTGTCAAATATGAAAAAATAGAGCCAAAAACGTTGAACCTCACATGTACGCTACGACGTGTTAACTCGCAAAATTTAGAACGAAACGTAAAACTTACGAAAGATAAAAAGTATGGGAGACCAAAGTTGTAAATAATAAAGTGTTGTGTTAAATTATAAAAGATGGAAAACTTTGTGTTAAAAGTAAAAAAATTAAAAGGGGTTAAAATACAAAATATGAAAATGTTTGGGTTAAAACTTAAAAGTGAAAAATCAAAGTTTTTTTTTTTTTTTGAAAAACTCCCCAAGCTTGGGTACAAACCAGAATGTAACAAAAAGTTGTTAATTTATAATATGGAAATCCTTTTTTAATATCAGCGGTTGGAATAAGTTTGGTGTCAACCGGTATCGAACCAGTACTGCTATCGAAAATACCGGTACGGTCCTGTTCGGTATCAGTACATGAAGGTAAAAACCGGCACTAATACAGAAAATACTAAAAGTTGGTGCCGAATTGATATTGAAAATCTTTTGGTTCGGGAAATTCAGTGCTGCTACCCGTTACCATTTGCTCATCCTTGATCACGGTTACCGTACGAACAACGGTATCGTACAACTTTTTTGTTGATTTTCTTCAACTTTTAATTTTTTCTATTTTTTAGTTTCAAAGGTAGGGTTGAGCTCGGTGCCAACCGATACAGAATCGGTACTGATACCGAAAATACCGGTTACGGTACCAATATATGAAGGTAAAAAACGGTAGTGAACCGGTACCAGGAACGCCAAAAGTCGGTACTGAATTGGTACTTAAGATCTTTCGGTTCGGCAAATTTGGTACCGGCACCCAAAACAATTTGCTCATCTCTGACCACAGGTTTCATACAAAGAACATCGTTACCATACAACTTTTTTGGTTGATTTTCTTTCGGTTATCTTTTAGTGTTTTTTTCTACATTTTTTTTATTCTTGTCAGCAGTTCGTTCGCAACACGCTCGTAGTGATTTCAAAACACATGTAAACACAGACTAAGTAACAAAAGAAATTCGCCGCAACGCAGCGAACCTAGTTCAAGGAAAAAATAAACTGATGTGTGTCAAACGTATTACGAAATGAAAATGTAGAACCACTTGAACTAAATTACAAATTTTAGACTATTTCTTTGCCAAATGGTGCCAATATTGAAAATAAATAAAATATCATATTTTATATGCACATTGTCACAATATATCTAGAATATGTGACTAAAAAAGATCAATGATGTTATAATACTCTTTTTCAACTCAATGAAATGCATCGTTTTATTATACTTGTATTTTTTTTTTAACGGCCAACAAACTCAATCCCGAGCACTCTCGGGGCACCCACTGGACAAACGGAGTACTCCGAGAGTAACTCAAGTCCACCACCAATTCCGGGGAAAACCCGGTAACCCACCCGCCCGTAGGCACGACGGTGAAATTACTGGTAAAACCCGTTTGGTTCAAGGATCCAACCCAAGTTTCCCTGGGTCTCCTATCATTGCCCACCAGTGCCTCACTCTCCACCACTTGATCTAGAGATCATTGGCACTTGTATTAATTTATCAAATATCAATATCAATTTCAATATCAATATCGATTACTAAGATATTACATACAAACTTAATCAAAATAACCCATGAAAATATGCTTTATTTTTACACAACAGACAAATTGCACATCGTGTATGAACAGAAAATATTCATAAAAAATGGAACGTTTTAAATACCACCAACATGCATTTGTCCTCTTCGCCTTCGACACCTTTGGATCCCTGGCTCCAGAAGCTATCCGTTTGCTGACTAGGGTCCAACAGGTTGTCCACAGCAGTGGCTCATCGACAGGGGGGCAGGGGTTTGTTTTTAATAGGCTAGGGTTTGCTATCCAGAAAGGGGTAGCGGCGCAGCTTGTTGCTCGCTTACCTGCGATATTGATGTAAAGTGCATTTTGTCGAATTCAATTCTAACTAATATATCAGATAAGATTGATATCATATAATTAACTGTTGGGTAGTATCATAAACTTTAACGTACGCCTACGAAGTAAATTATAAAATAAAAAATTTAAGCGAGCACCTAATAAATAGGGTGCTACTATACACACCCCCTCCCTCCTGATTACACCCCCTCCTCTCACATACTTACAGTTGGGGCCTGCGTAGGACCGACAGTTTTCCTCTCACAAGGGGGGTAATCGTAGAGGGGGGGGGGGGGGGTGTATAGAATAAGCCAATAAATACAACAATCAATATTGAGTGATATGATAGATCCAATGCCACATTTGAATATTTGATGATTGTTAAAAGGGTACTATACAAATTCTTTTTAACATCCTTATAATAAAATATTCTTGATTTTAACTACTTAAAATAAGATAATCTATATTTATATTTTTAAAATCAACTTGAGTTATTATTAAAAGGAAAATAAGAGTGGTTATAGCCCATAGGAAGCTTCATATGGCTCAGCATCTCATTCACAAGGACAAGTCACAATCCAACAGTGTACATAGTTGTAGTATTAAATGAGATACTTATTATCCCCATTACTTGGCTTTTGAAAACATGCCCATCATATGTTTTTAATTAACTATCAACTTGTTTTTAAGGTCAATTTATTAATATATCTATGCTTTTACTTTTGTTATATAATATACACGGAAACCTCATGTATTTTGTTTATAAAGGAGTTGAGAAAGTATTTTATATAGTTTTTAGTAATATAAATGTTTCTAGTTTAAAAGTTTGGATTAAATACAAAATCTCCTAAAAATAAGAAATCATAAGTAGGGTATCAAACCAGTGGCGGACCCAGGAATTTTTCCATGGGGGTGCGGAACATTTTTAAAAATTTTAGGCCCCTAGGTATATAAGTAAAAAAATCGGTTCGTATCGGGTCGGGTCGGGTCATGTAAAACAAACGAACATCAAACTAAATTTATATAATCATCAAAAACATGTCAAACCTTGTTACAAACATAATTAAAACGTCGACGCTCTATGGGTTTTCATTTTTTGAAATCTATCCAAAACATCATCTAAAGCTAATTTCTTAAGCAATTCTTTCTCTATATAACATAAGTTCATCGCTCCATAACATAATGTTTCAATTTTAATTTTCAACTATTCAAGCCCTAGAAATCATAACGTAAGTTGTAATCACCCTAAAAATATATAAACAACATAATCACCCTAAAAATCATCTAAACAAGCATAAACAACGTTAAAACACACAAAATTTCAAACCTATTTAACAACTTTATTACCTTTTTTTCTCCTATAATATCAACCAAAATCATCAAAATAACAAAGAAACTTACCCGTGTTCGGATTCCGGTTAGATTTGGTGTCGAACGACGGTGGTATGGTGGCTGATTACGGTGGTCGCCGGCTGCTGGACTGTTGTCGCTGGGTGATGTTGTTCGTTGGCAGTGCAGGGACGCAAGAGAGAGAGAGAGAGCGGGATATAATTTCTAAAGGTTTTGGGCTTTCATTATTTTATTATAGTTTGAAATATTGTTGGGTTTGTTTAATGAGCTAAGACTTAGTGGGCTAGCTAGTTAGGAATTATAAGTGGGTAAATGTATGGGTATTTGGGTTTAGTTGGTTAGGTATTAAAAGTTATATAATTTAGGTAGTATATTTTTTTTAAATAAGAGTTTACTAAAAAAATTTAAAATATAAATTGATAACACTTTTTACCTAAGGGGTGCGGACGAAAAATTTCAAATGGTGCGGTCGAAAATTCCAAGGGGTGCGGACGAAAAATTCCAAGGGGTGCGGACGGGATTTTCGACGGAATTTAGCTCTAATTTTTTTTCCCTGGGGGTGCGCCCGCCCACCTTGAGGTGGGCTTGGGTCCGCCCCTGTATCAAACGGACTTTGATTGACTTCATTCAAGCGGCATTGAACCGTCCCGTCGAACTCTACAATGTGAAATTTTAGGTTTTTATTTTTAGATGTTTAGCTTGTAGATTTTAGACTTTTTGTTTAATTCATTGTGTTTTTTTATTTATAATTGTGTTTTTTCTATGTTTGCGTCATTGTGTCTTTTGTGTGACTCAATGTGTCTTTTTTCTTCGACATTGTGTTATATTTTTCGGCATTGTGTTATATTTTGTTAAAATTATGTTATATTTTACGATTCATTGTATCTTTGTACACTTCTTATTTTTAAGAGTTTTTGTAGAATAACTTTACCCTGTAGTCTACATAACAAATTGTTTTTTATTTATTTTATTGACTAATAAACTGGCGACTCATTCCTACAGTAAACAAAGTATAACCTAAATTGACATGTTGGATATTATATATTTGAACAATAACTTATTATTTTGTCAAAATGCAAAGTTTGAATTGTATTCTAATAGATTTATATTCATTTGTTTGCAATATTATTTAATAGCATCAAAAAGTGCGTTGTTGTTTTAATTAATACGAGAAATATACACAAAAGTTGGGTACGGATTGGACTACTTAACGTCTAGCTCGTTACTTGTGATACACCGCATCATATAGCGTTTGGATTCACGTATGTTTTATTATTGACGTGTATGTAGATATTAATGGTTTAGACGAGTAAAACATATATTTTTTTCAACGACAAATTTAGATCACTGACGAACCACTGGAATATCATCGTGCCACCAGGGAAACCACCCGATCATATCTATCTCCACTAGTCAATAATGCATATACACCAATTCAAAAGAAAACCCAATAAATCTGTAAAAAAAACCCCTTGTGTGAATCGACCCCAGAAGGTCAGGACCTAATGTCCCTAAGCTTTATCACACCCTCAAGATGTCACTGAGCATATATACAACTAAAAATTCACGTATCACCATACGAGCGAATTTGTTTCCGTCGGCATCTCATCGATCAAGTACTCGTAACACAATTAGAAAAACTTCCTACTTCATAAAATGACTCGAATTGGGCATTTGGGCCTACAAGAAGGTTTGGCATTTATTTGTGATATAGTGATGTGTGAACTATATTAAAATGTGGCCCTACAATTTCTGATCTTCTGCGATTAAGCAGCCCATGCAGGACCATCCTTGGCCCGCGTTTAAACGTGAAAACTTTTTGCATAGTTACATTTACACATAGAGGGTTGATTCTAAACGGAGTTAAAACGGGTTCAAGATAATTGAAAAGAGTTGAAGATAAAGTTTGATTTATTTAGTACCAGGTTAAAACCCCGTGTAATACACAGGTTGAATAAATAAATATAATCGTAAACAAATAGTTTTAAGAAATATAACATCATTAATTTGTTGTTTATAATTATCATGAAATTGATAAATAAATAAATAAGTAGATTATTATGTTGTTAGTAATATCAGGGGCGGATGTATTATGGAACAAGGGGTAGCCTCCGCTACCGCTTGGTCGGAAATTTTTTTACGTTTTTAGTGTAAATTTTGGAAAAATTTGACGTTTTTTCGATTTCGTTACCGCTTATTTATAAAACGTTACCGCTTGGTCGGAATCCTAGATCCGCCACTGAGTAATATCATGGTGAGTGGTACATAAGATTCTTTGGAAGCCCGTATATCACAAAGGTTGAATATCAAAAAAAGAAAAATATGATTTATAAAGTTTTTTAATTAATTATTATACGTGTATTACATGGGTTAACATTATTTGAAATCGTGAATTAGTTAATTATTAAAAGGGTAAATTTCTTTAATTAATTATTAAAAAAGTTACCTTTTTTTACTTTAATATATGACGAACCCATTGCACTATATTACAATTAATAACATATTTCAATTAAATATATCCATTGCTCATTGTGTTATACTGATACGTTAATATTTGTCGGTAAATGGTTGTAAAACAAGGTTTCTAAGGCCGAGTACTCCCCGAGTAGTCGATACAAGGTAGGCTGCCGATGCGACTTTCTCTAACTCCGCCTAATTACTCGGAATCGATCAAACGCGGTCAATTCAGGCCGAGTTTGACTTAAAAAATAATAAAACATAATTTATATGACTTATCATATTAAATAATGAATATCATTTTCACGTATTTTGTTATAAATATTAGTAAATTTATGTTATTAGACGTATATTTAATTTCCGAAAACTAATTTATTTATAATTTAACATGTTCGGGTACTCCCCGAGTACTCTCCGCCTATGCCGAGTACTCTCAACTCCCCGCTCGACCGATTAGAGAATGCCTAGCAACTTTTACAACCATGGGTAAATGTTATAAATATGTAAATTAACTTTCGGGTACTACACAAACATGTGTAATGATCTATAACTAATTAAACTTTTTTAACCTTTTTAATTAATTAATTATTTGGCATAATTATTAATTAATTTTATTATTATGGATAAAGATAAGTGATATTTATGTATTAATTAATTGTTAAAAAAGTTGAAAAAATATAAATAATTTTTATAGAATTAAGTCCTTTATTTAAATTTAGAAGATTAGATTTTGATATATAGATATAGATAGATATAAATATAAATATAGATAAACCTAAATATGAATAGATATTAATGTTTTATTTAGATAACGCTATAATAATTAACTTTAATTAATAATAATTATTCATAATTAAGTAGAAGATAAAGACTTTATTTAAAAATTAAGTAGAAAATAAAGGCGGAAAAATAAAAAATAAATAGCTCCAATGAATGACACATGTCCCTCCATTGATTTACTTTATTATATGTATAGATTATTTAGTTAAGTTATTGGGTCTAGATAAATATTAGTATTTTATTTATGAGATATATTTATCTAGTTTGGGTTTAATAATTACTATGTTATAAACCCATGTATTACGCGGTGCTTTACAATAAAAGCGATATAATCGTATCATCGGTATAAACTTGATGTATTTTTATCATCATATGAGTTCACACAACTGCTTTAATTCTATCACAAAAATCGGCCTATGTTAAATAGTAACACTGAAATACCATAATAGTATGTGTATTACACGGATTAAATATTGAAAATATGTAATACACAAATATATGTATTTTGTATATGACTGGAATTACACATTACATTACATATAATATTGTATACAAATAATATTATTTTTTATTTTTATGTATCATCTAAATATAACTTTTACTTAAAGTAAAATGAAAATGAATTTCTTGGTATGTCACGAATTAGATTTGTCATACTTATTAATAATTGTTATGTGAATTTATTTAATATACCAACATGATCTAAGTTAACGGTTAATATATGCTGAATAAAATATATTCATAATTAATTGTTAATTTACTATGTTACACGATGTGGTCATGATCACCATGACTCTAACCCTCCACATCAGTGCCATGTCACATATTTCTAATCCATCATCCAAAACCACTACCCTAAGGGTCTGTTTGGTATAGGGTAATGGAATGTACAACGGAATGAAATGAATCATTCCATTCCATTGTGATATTTGGTTACTCATATGTGAATAGAATGAATCATTACTTTGTACAAGTTGATAAAAAAGACGAAACAACGAAGCACAACTGCATTAAAAACGACAAAAGTATATTGTCGTAATAATAATAATATTAATGGTAAAAAAATTAATAATAAAAAATTTAATATATATTAATAATATAAATATAAATATAAACATAATAATAATAATAATAATACTAATAATAATAATAATAATAATAATAATATATTTCTTTCCATTCCTTGAAGGAATGAAAAAAAAAACACCCCCTTAGCAAGGAATGGAAATTGTTATATTTGGAAGGAGTTACATTCATTTGGAATGCTCCATTCCATTACCACATGGTAACCAAACATGATTATTTTCCATTCCATCAGAATGATCTATTCCATTCCACCTTCTATTCCTTCATACCAAACGTTACCTAAGGGTGTGGTCATGACTCAAACCACTATTGTCTTATTTTAATTTATTTTTGTGAAAAGGAAATGAAATATTGAATAAGGAAAGGAGGGCCATGGTTGCCATGGTTTAATCCAGTGTTGTAAAAGTCGGATTCCAAGGCCGAGTACTCGGTCCTCAGAACCCCTCCGAAGCGACTTCCTCCTAGGCAAACTCAATTAGTCGGCCTCGGTCAAACTCGGCGCCTAGTCGGACGTAGTCGGAAAGAGTCGGCCTAGTCGGTCTAGGCGGTCAACGTGGTTTGTTGACTTTTAATTAGTCAAAATCGGCCTACTCGGCCTTGTACTCGGACTACTCGGCCTTGTACTCGGACTTGTATTCACAATATTTGAACTTTAAACATGTTTCATTTTAAATTATACTCAGTTGACATGAATTATGCTTATTTTACATATGTATAATATATAACAATTAATTTTCTTTATAGTTACCATGTCCGCGTACTCCCCGAGTACTCTCCGAGTACTCCGATTACTCCCAACTCCCCAGTCGGCCGACTAGACACCGCCTAGCGACTTTTACAACACTGGTTTAATCCATGGGAATCATGGTGGATGAGACAAGGGGGTGGTGTAGCAATCAATTAACGGTCCTACGTGGCGATTGAGGACCCAACCATGCCCCTCACACCCCATAGTGAAAAAGAAATTGATAATATTGAAATATGATTAAGCTACCGTGACAACTCGTATTTCAGAACTTATCTTTGTGCTAATGTAACGTATGTGGATCCTATGTGATTATGTGAACCTTAATGATTAATGAAATGTTATGTTTGTTATGTGTGTATGTGTAACGATTGTATGTATACAAAACGAACCGATCGCACAAGCCTTTGGGCTTTCATTCCACACCATAGTCGGTCCACACTACTTGTACTCGAATCAAGAGGGCAGCCCAAGTTAGGGTTCGGCCCACTCCTCATTCTCCTTTTATTTGCGCACACATATCCATTGTGGGGTTGGTTTTCTCATAAGTTAGCAAACTCAAGAATACACACAAAACCCTAATCTCTCCTTCTCTCTCTCGAACCTGACGGCAACAACATCCATCTCTTCGAAGCTCTCTCGATTCGGATTATTCTTATTTGAAGCTTGATAACCGGTTAGTGTTTTACGATGCTTGTTGTTAGATAATATTATGGTTACCATGATTTTATGTGATAGTTAGGGTTCTTGGTATGAATAATGAATGGTTCTTGATGTGGTAATATTCATATGATTCGGGTTACATGTTATTGATCTAGAACCGTGTAGATGTTAATCAGGCATTATGTTCCTGTTTTCGGAATTATTGTATAGGGAATATTGCATCTTAATGATTAATCAAACAGTTTGGTTCAATAAAGATTAAGTTGGATTGTTATGTTTAGATGAATTGTTAGGGTTCATATGAAAGTGGAGATAAAAACCTTGTTTTGATCGATATATGGTTTGATTAAGAATTGTTGATTGTGTTAATTGATTTTATGCAAATATGGAAACTGTTAAATGATATAACTAAATAGCCTAAGTTTCGGATATTAAAACCAATCGCAAAAGTTTGTCGGTCACACAAGATCAGATCATACAAGATCTGATCTGATCGCACAAGAAGTTCAGTCGCACAAGAAGTTCAGTCGCACAAGAAGTCTGTAGTCGCACAAGACTATTGGATCGCACAAGTTATGTTTTTATTTTGATAACTGTTTGGGCCGTGTACATGTTGGGATTAATTATTGGGCCGGGTTAGTTTCCAAACGCACAACCCATTGTGGATCGCACAAGTCATGCTGATCGCACAAGGGGTTGGGCCGCCTCTTTATTGGGCTTCATCTTTCGGGTCGCACAAGTTTGGTCTTGATGAGTACTTAACTGCTACTATTAATGTGTTAACATGTATTATGTGTTTGCCATGAACAACACATGTTCATAACCTGTTAAACTATGTGTAATCATACGTGCATTACTTGAACCTAGACCTGACTTGTATGGTAACCATGTTAGGACGTGGTTGACCACTTATAGCTCAAGTAACCTTTTCGTGTATCTGCCGAGCTAACCTAAGGTGAGTTCACACTTTCTACAAAGCATGGGATTCCCAGGGGTTGGGAATGGGTTAAGGAATATGGATTCCTCGTCCTTCTTGGGTAGGACAGTACGGGTTCAGGAATATAATTCCTCGTCCTCTTGGACAGTTTAAATTTCACTAGACCAAAACTCTATCACGAAGTCCCTCCTTTTTATATCGACTTAATTGCCGGGCCAATGGCGAGCGGGTCATTAGTTAGATAGCGCTATTTAGGTCTGACAAGCCTCACACCGTGCCGCAGAGGACGAGCGTGAACTAATGGATCTGGGCACGTCAATGATGATAGACATTGACGCTAAGGGCACATAAACATGACTAAAGTCAGTGGTCGATATGGTAACGAGTCTAGTAGTATAAACATGGGGTAGCCCCCACGGCCAAAGAGCCAGATAATTAAACATGGGGTAGCCCCCACGGCTGGATTGCCAGAGTAAAACGGGAATAAACAAAACACGTTTTCAACTATGGGGTAACCCCCACGGCAAGGATGCCAGTTAAAGGAAACTACGTTTTTGGAATAACTAAAACAAACACCCAACTGTGAACTCGCTCAACTTTGTTGTTGACTCGTTACTACATGCTTTGCAGGTCACTAGGTTTAGTAGGAGCTTGCATGGGAAAGAGTCGTTGTGGAGCATGGACATTGAGTGTTCATGATGAACTTAAACATTATTAACTTATGCTTTGGTTTTTGACATTATGCTTCCGCTTGCAACTTAAACTATGTTTTGATTTGGACACCAATTATATTGTGTTGGGTTTTATGCTTACTTACATGCTTGTTCAATATGATTGGTGGCTTGATCCTGGTCAGTCACGCCTCCAAGCGGTGATACTCCATGTGTGGATTTTGGGGGTGTGACAAATTGGTATCAGAGCCATTGGTTATAGTGAACTTGGTTTTAATAATGGAAAAAGTTTTTGTTAAAACCAGACTATAACCTGAACAGTGCTCAACGATCCACAACGACGCTTCGCTCCACGTGTAAGACTCGACATTCTAGGTGATATGGTTTATGTTATATTGCATACTTGCTAGTTACATAGAACATTGCTCATGATATGGTTAGATAACATAGTAGCCATTGTTTGCAACAACGTGTGCTTGCTCCCTTCTGTCACTTCACACTTACACACATTCGCGACACCTTTCCTACTTGTGTTTCCTTCGATGTGGAGATCATGAATGGACGTGTGAACCTAACTCAAGCCCAGCTGACGGCTCATATCAACAAACAAGTTACGGCAGCACTTGCAGCCGCTCAGGCATGAGGTATAACCTGCTATTACGAACCTACCCTAGGATGTTAGATCCTACTCTCATGACTTAACTCTCGCGCTTAACCCTGTCTTTTCTTCCTCGCGCAACAAGGTCAGAACGCTCAGCCACCTGTATGCACATTCAAAATTTTCATGGATTGCCGACCTAGTACCTTCAGCGGTACTGAAGGAACTGTAGGCCCCCTCCACTGGTTCGAGAAGCTCGAATCTGTCTTCGAGATGTGTGAATGCCCTGAGGCTCGCAGGGTGAAGTATGCTACTGGTACTCTCGAGGGTATAGCGTTCACGTGGTGGAACGCTCAAGTCCAAATGCTGGGGTTGGTTGCTGCTAATGCCACCCCATGGAACAACTTCAAGGAACTGATTAAGGAAGAGTATTGTAGCCGCGACAACATCCACAAGCTAGAGGTGGAGTTTTTCAACTTAAAGATGACGGGGTCAGAAATCGAGGCATATACGAAAAGATCAAACGAGCTGGCAATATTGTGTCCCACTATGGTAGACTCTTCCATCAAACGTATCAAGCTGTATTCCAAGGGTCTCGTGCCAGAAATTCAGAGTCTGGTGACCGCGGCTAATCTGGGCACCATCCAGCAAGTAACCCGACTTGCTCATCGTCTCACAGATCAGGCGATAGAACAGAACAAACTGCCGAAACGTATTAATGCTGCTACAACTACTTCGGATGCTCCCAGTGACAACAAACGCAAGTGGGATGGAAATTCGAGCAAGGGTTCCACTTCGGTTCAGTCTCAATCCCAGCAGCGAAAGACAGATGAGTACAGGAGTCCCAGTCAGCAATCTTTTGGTAATCGAAGTCAGGGTGGGTACCGGGGAAACCACCCTAAGTACAGTCGATGTAAATTGCATCACAGCGGGCCGTGTAACAAAGATCGTTGTCAGAGATGCAACAAGCTTGGTCATGAAACCAAAGATTGTAGAAGCTTACGTCCTGCAAACCAGAACCGACAACAGCAGCCACAAGCTCCACAGAATCAGCAGCAACAGTAGGGTAACAAGGGATGCTATCAGTGTGGTGCTGAAGGTCACTTCAAGAGACACTGCCCACAGTTGAACCAGAACCAGAATCAGAACCACAACCAAGGAAACGGGAACAATAATGGAGGCAAAAACGGGGGTAATATCGACGACAATGGTGCCAGGGGTCGAGTGTTCGTGATTGGTAAGGGTGATGCTAGGAATGACCCCAACGTTGAGATGGTTTCGACAGCGTTATTGGTATGGATTGGTTATCCCAACACCGAGCAGAGATTCTTTGCAATGAGAAGATTGTCCGTATTCCTCGTTCAGGTGATGAACCTCTCATGATTCGTGGCAACAAGAGGGGTGCTGTTGAGAGCATCATCTCTTTCCTTAAGGCCCAGAAGTGTTTGCGAAAGGGCCACACTGCTATTCTGGCTCTCGTTACTGATACCTCGACGAAGGAGAAGAAGATAGAAGATATTCCTATCGTACACGATTTTCCTGAGGTATTCCCTGAGGAATTACCTGGTCTTCCGCCTCATCGTCAAGTCGAGTTTCAAATCGAGCTGGCTCCTGGAGCAGCGCCCATAGCTCGAGCGCCCTATCGTCTAGCTCCATCGGAATTGGAAGAACTATCTGCGCAGTTACAAGAACTCTTGGACAAGGGTTTCATTCGTCCTAGCTCTTCGCCCTGGGAGCTCCAGTGTTATTTGTGAAGAAGAAAGACGGTACCTTCCGTATGTGTATCGACTATCGCGAACTCAACAAGGTGACCGTGAAGAATCGTTATTGTCACACCCCGAATTTCCACGTATTACCGGTGGGCCCGGTAGGGGAGTATCGTGACGTGGTTGGTAACATAATAGTCAAACAACACAATATTTAAATGCACAGCGGAAGCAAAGTATAGGTTCATTTCAACCAAACAATACTGTAATATTAAGTATCACAAGTAGTTGAATATAAATCCACAGGTAGATCAAAATAACAGGAAACAGTGTTTAGACCGGTTAGTTTTAAAGATACGGTTCGTACGCACGATTTAGCGAAGACCGGATAGAATGTGATTTAGACCCGACAAGTTTGAAGACTTTCTTAATATGGGTATATTATACACATTATGGATTTTGAGATAAAACCGATAAGGTTTGACCCGTTTCGGCTAATTTATGTAAACTAGTTACATAAACCGAACCGAACGCGCATGAAGCGTAACGGGTAACCATAAGAGTCCTAAACAGGTTTCTTAAGTTAACATGCCTTAAATATGTTGTGATATCAGTAGGATACCTTCCATTATGCCCAAAACGAGTTTAATCTCATAATAAGCCCCGTAGGGGTATTTTGGTCATTTTAAAGATTATAAAAGGGATCAATTAAGCTTCTGTGATCCGGGTCTGAATAAATCAGTAAAATAGTTTATTTTAACTTGGTATATCAGTTGGTGTTAAGTCCTATGTGGCAAAATGGTTTTAAACCCTTACTTTGCGCTTAATACGCGTATAACGGCGTTTTAAGCGATTTACGGTTTAAAATAGTATTCTGAGTTTCCAGGTCAGTTCATAAGGTTCAAAACACTTCATTTATTATTTAAAATCAGTAGCAATTGGATTGGTAGCAAAAGGACTTGTAAAACTCATTTTATGGCCGAAAAGGGCATATTCGGTATTTACCGAATTAAGGCGATAATCCTAGCTTATGATCAGTTTAAAAATAATTAAAAATCTTCAAAAATTCCAAAATATTATATTACATCAGTGGGTAAAAGTTTTGGTGTCAAAAATTGGGTTTAGATAGGCTTTACGCTAATGACGCCGTTTAATCACTTATAAGCGTTCTAAATACGTCATCGAGCATAACTCCTAATCTATATGTCCAACTGATGTGAAAATTTACAGACATGTTTAATAATCAGTAACTAAGATGATTGTACTTTCATATTTCCAAAATTCTCGTTGTATGGTCATAAGGGCATTATGGTCCATATTTAAGCACTTAACGGAAACGTCGGACAATCGAGGGTTCAAGTGGTATAAACGCAGAGGGTTGTACCAACATGCAACTAGGTCCTAATGGAACTTTAAGGCATGTCTAAACCTATCTAAACCGGGTCAGAACTGAGGTCAAAGCAAAAGTCAAACTTTTGCGTCTTTCGGTTCCGAATCGGTTCAAAACAGAAAGTTGTCGAATCAAACAAGCTTAGACAAGTTCTTATGCTTATTATCAAGTTATATGAATGATAAAATAGGTTACACGCCTTTTACATTGTTAATCATGCGTTTAATGATTCTGTTGACTTTTTCGTAAGAAGTTTGACTCGACAAACGACCTAGTTAGAACGGGTATCAGTGGGTGCCCTTTTAAGGGTTTAAAGCCCACATAAATACCAACTTATAACAACTTTCATTTTGAAAAAACACTGGACCGTTCGCGATTAATCGCTAAGTCAAACCGTAATTACGACGGTTTGACTTCTAGGCTAAAAACTAATCAAAACTTAATTAAGAAGGGTCAAGGGTACTTACACGTGTCTAATGGATGATTAGGAAGGTCGTGTGTCTGCTGTTGTGCTCCTCAAATGATCAGAAGTTGAAGTGTGGTTGCATGTTGCAACATAAGCCTTATATAGTGACTTTGATCTTCCTAGATTGTTGCCAAATGAGTCTACAATTGATCATGGATCTTTACATGTGTCCTCTATAGTCTAAATACCATCTTAGGCAGCCCATGGTATCAAAGGAATGCATGTAAGTCGGTTAAAACATCAACAGACAGCTGTCTGTTAGTTTCTGTCGCTGGTACCTGTCACGCGGCCCGCGTACGATATTGTTAAGTCTTACGCGGCCCGCCTGGACCTCCTGTTCAGGTTTTGAAGTTTTCTTTAATTGCACTTTTGGCCCTTGGTCCCCCGAAAGGTCGCTTTCTCATGGTTTCTTGCATTCTAAGCCTTTATATTTGACATATGGGGGCTTTAAGGCTTATACCATCTTTTTTAAGTCATCGGGTAACTTTGTGATCACCCGAAAAGCCCTAATTTTCAATGTTGACGATTCTAACCCTCACACACGAATTTTATCATAATTTTCTCATACGGTAACGAAACTTGGTGAAATTTTTATGGTGCATTCTAGTGAGCATAATTAATCGTTACAAGGCTTCGGGTTTGTTAAAAGGTCACTCAGAGGTATATCTTAACATGTTGACACATTTAACCCCCGTAGTTTGTAATCTCTCACTTTCTTTCACAATTCGCTTCGTATGATCCATGATCCATTTGTTTAAGGTTATAAACATCATGTAGGGTTATTGTAAAGTATATTTATTCATTGTTGACACTTTGAACCCTTATATTTACATAGTTTCATTGTTTGTCAACTTTAGTCCCTCGAAAGTATTCTTTCACACGTTTAAAGGTTATGACACGTGTCAAGACATTATAGAGCGTAAATTTTCGAGGTGTTACATCCTCACCCCCTTAAAAGAAATCTCGACCTCGAGATTTACTGAAATAGATAAGGGTACTTTTCTTTCATCGTGGACTCAACCTCCCACGTATACTCGGGACCTCTACGGGCATCCCATTTGACCTTTACAATCGGTACATGCTTCCTTCGAAGCTTTTTAACCTGTCGATCCTCGATCGACAATGGTTTTTCCACAAATTTCAAGCTCTCATCTATATGCACATCCGTATGTGGTATGACCAGTGATTCATCAGCGAAACACTTTTTCAGATTGCAGATGTGGAATACATTGTGAATTCCACTGAGCTCTTCTGGTAAGTTTAGCTTATAGGCAACTGACCCGACACATTCGATAACCTCGAAAGGTCCTATGTATCTCGGGCTCAACTTGCCTTTCTTACCAAACCGCATCACTCCCTTCCAGGGTGATACTTTAAGTAAGACTTTATCACTTACTTCGAAGTGAAACGATTTACGCTTTGGATCTGCGTAACTCTTCTGCCTATCCCGGGCAGCCTTGAGACGATCACGAATCTGGACAATCTTGTCCGTCGTTTCAAAGACTATCTCCGGTCCTGATAATTGGACATCTCCAACTTCTGCCCAACAAATGGGCGATCTACACTTTCTACCGTATAAGGCCTCGAAAGGCGCAGCCTTAATGCTGGTGTGGTAGCTATTGTTGTAGGAGAACTCAATTAGTGGTAGGTGGTTATCCCAACTACCACCCAAATCAATCACACATGCACGAAGCATGTCTTCCAACGTTTGAATAGTACGCTCACTCTGACCGTCTGTCTGAGGATGGTAAGCCGTACTGAAATTCAAACGCGTGCCCAAAGATTGTTGGAAGCTTTTCCAAAAATGTGACGTGTATCTAGTATCTCGGTCAGAGATAATAGACACAGGTATGCCATGTAAGGCTACAATCTTATCAACATACAACTGGGCTAACATGTCGGAGCTATAAGTCTCCTTGATGGGTAAGAAATGTGCTGACTTTGTCAGTCTATCAACTATCACCCATATTGAATCATTTCTTTTCCTTGTCTTAGGTAACTTGGTGATAAAATCCATAGTTACCATTTCCCACTTCCACGTAGGAAGTTCAGGCTGTTGTAGCAAGCCTGGCGGCTTTTGATGCTCGGCTTTGACTTGCGCACATGTCAAGCATTTAGCTACATAGGTGGCTACAGACTTTTTCAAGCCTATCCACCAATAATTTGCCCTTAGATCCTGGTACATTTTATCGGCCCCAGGATGAACGAAGTATTTGGAACTATTGGCTTCCTGGAGGATGACATCTCGAAGTCCTCCATAAATTGGAACCCATATCCGTCCATTTAATCTTAGAATTCCGTCCTTGCTAAGAGTTAACTGCTCCTCAGTTACCCCTAGCTTTTCGTTAGGATAGTTAGCTTCCAACACAGCTTCCTTCTGTGCAGCTAACAACCTTTCATTCAAGCTATTCCTTACCTCAATGCTCTTGGCATTGATTCGGATGGGTTTCACCCTTTCCTTCCGACTCAAGGCATCGGGGACTACATTCGCCTTGCCGGGATGGTATCTTATTTCACAATCGTAATCATTAAGAGTTTCCATCCAACGGCATTGCCTCATGTTCAAGTCCTTTTGATTGAATAGATGTTGAAGGCTCTTGTGATCAGAATAGATCACACATTTTATTCCATATAAGTAGTGCCTCCAAAGTTTTAGTGCGAATACAACGGCACCCAAATCCAAGTCATGGGTGGTGTAATTCTTTTCATGCACCTTTAACTGGCGTGAAGCATAGGCAATGACTTTGCCTTTCTACATAAGCACACATCCCATCCCGGTGTGTGATGCATCACAATAAACTACAAACTCCTCAACTCCATCAGGCAATGTCAGTACTGGAGCATTGCTCAACTTTTGTTTCAGAATATCGAAGGATTCCTGCTGCTTAGGACCCCAGTCAAACTTAATCTTCTTGCGCGTCAGCGAAGTCAGGGGTGCAGCAATCCTTGAGAAGTTTTCAATGAATCGCCTATAGTATCCTGCCAAACCTAGGAAGCTACGTATTTCCGTAGGTGTCTTTGGCTCTTACCAATTCATGACAGCTTCAATTTTAGCAGGATCTACTTGGATACCACGTTTACTAACAACATGTCCGAGAAATTGGACTTCTCGAAGCCAGAATTCGCACTTCGAAAACTTGGCATAGAGCTTTTCTTTATGAAGTAGTTCCAGAATGCAGTGAAGATGCTTCTCATGGTCAGCTTGGTTCTTCGAGTAGATGAGGATATCATCGATGAAAACGATGACGAATTTATCTAAGTGCGGCTTGCAAACGCGATTCATGAGATCCATGAACGCGGCCGGTGCATTAGTGAGCCCAAAAGGCATCACTAGGAACTCGTAATGACCATAACGAGTCCTAAATGCAGTCTTGTGTACGTCTTCATCTCTAACCTTCAGTTGGTGATAGCCTGGCCTTAAGTCAATCTTAGAGAAGAAACTTGCCCTTTGAAGTTAATCGAACAGATCGTCGATTCTGGGCAAAGGATACCTATTCTTGATAGTGACCTTATTAAGCTCACGGTAGTCGATGCACAGACGCATCGATCCATCCTTCTTCTTGACAAATAAAACTGGTGCTCCCCAAGGAGACGAACTAGGTTTGATAAAACCTTTGGCTAGCAAATCATCTAACTGCGTTCTCAATTCCTTCATCTCTGTTGGTGCCAACCTATAAGGCGCCCTTGCTACTGGTGCTGATCCAGGAATAATGTCAATTCTGAATTCTACTTGCCTATCTGGTGGCAAACCAGGTAGTTCTTCAGGAAAAACTTCATGGTATTCTGAAATGACGGGGATATCCCCAATCTTGGGCTTCGGCTCATCAATAATCACTTGTGCCATGTAGATGACACAACCCTTCTTTAAACACTTAGAGTCCTTGAGCATTGACATTTTCTCAGGCAGCTCATACTGGGTATCTCCCTGGATAGTAAGTGATTCACCAGACTGAGTCTTGATCACCACTTGCTTCTTATTGCAAATAATCTGGGCCTGGTTATGAGATAACCAGTCCATACCCAAAACTATGTCGAAACCGGCTAGTTTCAAAGGAAGTAGGGACAAAGGAAAAGAGTGGTTCTTAATGGATATGAAACATCCATCTAATAAGGTTGAGGCGGTTTCTAAAGTGCCGTCTGCTAGTTCCACCTTATACTTCACAATTAAGGTCTTAACAGGTAATTTCAATAATTCACAAAACTTATTATCTACGAACGACTTATCAGCGCCTGAATCAAATAACACTCTCGCATAAACATCATTTACGAGAAAGGTACCTGTTATCACATTGTCGTCCTTGACGGCTTCTTTAGCATCCATCCTGAAGACCCTAGCATTGGTCTTCTTAGCCTCTTCAGGCTTCTTGGCGTATTTTGGGCAATTGGTCTTGATGTGCCCCTTTTCATTGCAGCCGTAACAGGTCGCATCCTTCATCTTTTTGCAATCCAAGGTCTTGTGTTCCTTGGACTTGCACAACCCATATGCAAAAGTTTTTTATTGTGAATTTGAATTCGATTCATACCTGCACTTCCCAAAGTGCTGTCTCTTGCAGATTTTACATCTGGGTTTTTCACCCGTCTACTGACCATCCTTCCTAAATCCTGACCCCTTCTTGTGGTCATTGTTTCCCTTATGCTTCTTGTCTAAACGTCGTGAGTTGTCATCCTCACGCTTCCTCTTTTTGGTATCTGCGTTCCTCTGCGATTTCTGCTTGACCGCATCCAAGGTAAGAGACAATGATATGTCCGCTGCGGACCGAAAAGTAGCTGGTCTGGAGGCCTTCACACTTGCCTTGATCTCCGGGGCCAAACCCCCAATGAATCAGGCTATACGTTTGGGTTCCGGAGTTAGCAAATATGGAACCAACCTTGACAAGGTGTTGAAACTGGTAAGGTAGGCCTGACAGTCTAGGTTTCTCATGATCAGCGACAAGAAGTCAGCTTCAATTTTCTCAACCTCATGCTGAGGACAGTAATTTTCCTTTATCAGTGACATGAACTGTTCCCAGGTCATATTGTACAACGGGACTTTCCCCGTAGCTTGGATCAAAGATCTCCACCAAGCTAATGCTTCTCCCTTAAAAGACTGAGACACAAATTTCACAATATCCCTATTATTGCAACCACTGATATCCACAACCGTATCCATCTCGTCTAACCAAGTCATGCAATCTACTGCTCCTTTTTCCCCAGTGAAATCCCTGGGTTTGCACGAAACGAAGTACTTATAGGAGCAACCCTTATTACGGGGTTCTTGATTCTGTATGACTCTTTGGGATGGAGCACTCCTCTGGTTTGATGAGTGGTGAGAATTGCTGTTGTGGGCAGTGTGGGTCCTGGAGGGTGTTCTAGAGTGTGGTGCAGATTGGGTCCTTGTATGGGTACCACCAGATTCATGGAGCTGTCTATCCATAGCTCGATTAACGGCGTTATCTATCATTGCCTGTAATTCTGCACCCGCTACATTTACTCGGGCATTATCATGCTCTCTCCTGGGGTGACTGTTGATCTCGTTTGAGTCAGCCATGTAGCTTGAACTGTTACATATTGACAATAATTTATTGGTGAGTTTATTATAGAATTGTCTTTTATGGCAATTTATTAACCGTGGTAAACGTAGACCATATATGGTTAATTTATTACTCACATTTATTTAGGATTTCTAATATAATTTATCCTAATCATAAAACAAGAACAGTTTTATTAGCACATAAGGCCTAGTCACAGGGACAAATTAAATCATAAGCTATGATTTCAGAGAATCAAGGCTTTTAAAGTTTGAACATAGTTCATTACCTTTATCAGACAGGGTCACAGACTATTACTGTCTTTTGTCTCATATGAAAATGAGAAGGGCCCGTAGGCATTCTATTACCAATGGATGGTAAAAAGAACTGATCATATTTATTGATGATTTAACCCATGATTCAGAGATCATTTAGTTGGGTTAGGAATCTTTGAAAAGATCCTTATATAATAATAACACGTGTGATTTTAACGAATCATGTCTGCCAGGAGTGTTAACATGTTTTCAGATGTTAACTGGGATTTGAATCTTTTTTTAACGGGTTTTACCATCTTGGCCAGGTCTTAAATTGACATGCAGGCTAGGTTATACCTTTAAGATCCTTAATTAAAAATTTAAATTAGGCAGATAGATTTTTAAAAGGAATGATTCCAATTTATTTATTTCATATATAATTTAATTATGCATAACATAGCAAAGATGAAATTTATAAACTTACATTCCATTAAAACTTAAACGTAGTACACTTTGCCCTAAACGGGACTTTTCACAGAAACACTTGCCCTCGCAGGAGCTATACTGGCAATACAAGTCCTCGCAGGGACTGTTTGCAAAAATAAATGTCCACGCAGGGACAATAAAGATAAGTCCTTGTAGGGACTAAGTACAAAGATAGATGTCCACGCAGGGACTACATACATACTTTAAAGAAATGTCCACACAGGGACTTGATTTAAACTAGGAAATACAATAATACATATTGGGATTTAACGATCCCGTTTCTTCTTTCCTTTCAGCAAACTTGCTAAGCCACTCATGAATCCCTGATTCTTCCTACGTTCTCTCTGGAAGTCTCGTTCAACCCTTTCCAGCCTTTGACGGAGATCCTCCTGCTCCGGTGGGGAAAACCGTGGTGGCTGGTGTTGTAGTGGTGGCTGAACAGGTACTTGATACCCTCGAGCTGGGCGTCCTATTCCCCAAGGTGTTCCATAAGGTCCTTCTGGGTGAAAGGCATTGTAGTCTGCTGCCACTTGGTAAGGATCGGCCTCGGCATAGTTATAGTTATGGTATGCTGGCGGTCCGTATGGGTTGTAAGCTGCCGGAGCAGTATAAGCAGGGATAGGGTTGCCAAAACCCGGTGATGGCGGTGCAATAGGTGCCGAATTCACCTCTGAAACTGGAACTGAAGGTTCATCCTCCTGTGGATCTTCATATAGTGGCGGGTAGTGGCTGCCACTAGAGTGTTGAGGGGTGCTGAAATGAAAATCCCATCCTCGTGCTGACATCCGTGCGCCAGTCCTCCTACATCTTGGTGGTTCTGGAGGTGCTAGATGAACTGGCGGCGGTGGAGGCGGTGGCGTGACTGCCTCGAAACGTGGATCCCCAGAGGGATCTTGCTGCTGCTGTTGCGGCTGCTGGTGAGGCGATGAATGGTAAGATGGTGTAAAGTACCACTCACACCGGTCGAACCGTGCCTGATGACTATCCGGACCTTGGTATGGTGTTCCGTGAAAAGACGAACCATCAGAGATCTCAACAGGATGGTTCGGGGTTCCGGTTGCAGGCTCGACGGGATCTGTGTCCTCGTCCATGTCCATCGCTTGATCACCTGAAAAATGATCCTCCGGTCCTAGTGGGTTAAAGCCCCCTTGTTCTGGTAGGTAGTCCGCCGGGTTAAACTGGCCCCGAAAGACAAGAGTAGGGTCGTCGAAGGAACGTTGCGATGATGATCGTTGTAGAGGTATGTATGAAGGTTGCGGGTTATTGGGCTCATTCTCGGACTGAGGCCCATAGGAGTGATGATATGGAGGTGTTGAGCTATGCGACGTAGATCGTCTGGAAGGCTCCTCATAAATCCTCCAAGGTTCTTGCGGATCTGCACTCCTTGTAGAAGAAGGAGTTCGCCGGCGCGAAGGCCCGGCCTCGTGGTCGTTAGGGGCGCTGATTGGCCCTTTTCCTCGTTCTCCTCGCCTGAATCTCGGCGGCATTGCTAAACCTGTTAATATAAACAAGGTAATAACAAGGAAAAATAAAGGACAAAATTTAAATATATATAAAAAAACATTTTGGATTATTCCTAAGTTCTTTGTCTAGACTCGAAGATTTAGGAATGTGCAATTGTGTCATTGAGATTAAACACAAAAGGCTAGTGTTTAATTCACTCAATGTTGGCTCTGATACCAACCTGTCACACCCCGAATTTCCACGTATTACCGGTGGGCCCGGTAGGGGAGTATCGTGACGTGGTTGGTAACATAATAGTCAAACAACACAATATTTAAATGCACATCGGAAGCAAAGTATAGATTCATTTCAACCAAACAATACTGTAATATTAAGTATCACAAGTAGTTGAATATAAATCCACAGGTAGATCAAAATAACAGGAAACAGTGTTCAACAGTCTATGACATCCAAGCTTGCGAGACTTATTGTGGATGCTAGGAGAAAAGCCAGCCTATTACGCGTAGTACCTGCACTTAACCTTTTTGAGAAAATACGTCAGTTTACACTGGTAAATACAATCAACCGACTCATTTTGAAAAGAGTTTAAGAAAATGCATTTAAGGCACAAGGCACAAATAATATTTTATAACTTGGGATAATTATTTGAATATAATTCTTGTAAAGGATTTACATGTTTCTTATGCGTTCAGTAGCCCGGATCGAGCCGGGTTAAAGATCAATAGACACACCACATTATGTATATGAGACATCGACGGGCGTACGCCTACGCCCCGTCCTTAGGTCGTGGCCATTTCGTAAAATGATGCCAGGGATATCCGGGACATGGTCATTAACCCCCCAAAGGCTTTAAGCTAACAAAACAATTTAAACGAGACATATCAATACTTTAACTATCATACAATTAAAGATTCAATGCCCGACCAAGCGGTATTTTATATACCGTACCCCAAGCCCGTATAGGGAAATAAGTTAAAAGTATTTACCTGAGCAAGTATAAATCAAAATCAGCGAGTGCAAGTATCTTTTACCGGGTCTCCTATTCTGGAACGAAGGTTTATAATAACCTATTAGAATCCTAACGGGTCTTTAGTTAAGCTTAAGCTTAGACCGGTTAGTTTTAAAGATACGGTTCGTACGCACGATTTAGCGAAGACAGGATAGAATGTGATTTAGCCCCGACAAGTTTGAAGACTTTCTTAATATGGGTATATTATACACATTATGGATTTTGAGATAAAACCGATAAGGTTTGACCCGTTTCGGCTAATTTATGTAAACTAGTTACACAAACCGAACCGAACGCGCATGAAGCGTAACGGGTAACCATAAGAGTCCTAAACAGGTTTCTTAAGTTAACATGCCTTAAATATGTTGTGATATCATTAGGATACCTTCCATTATGCCCAAAACGAGTTTAATCTCATAATAAGCCCCGTAGGGGTATTTTGGTCATTTTAAAGATTATAAAAGGGATCAATTAAGCTTCTGTGATCTGGGTCTGAATAAATCAGTAAAATAGTTTATTTTAACTTGGTATATCAGTTGGTGTTAAGTCCTATGTGGCAAAATGGTTTTAAACCCTTACTTTGCGCTTAATACGCGTATAACGGCGTTTTAAGCGATTTACGGTTTAAAATAGTATTCTGAGTTTCCAGGTCAGTTCATAAGGTTCAAAACACTTCATTTATTATTTAAAATCAGTAGCAATTGGATTGGTAGCAAAAGGACTTGTAAAACTCATTTTATGGCCGAAAAGGGCATATTCGGTATTTACCGAATTAAGGCGATAATCCTAGCTTATGATCAGTTTAAAAATAATTAAAAATCTTCAAAAATTCCAAAATATTATATTACATCATTGGATAAAAGTTTTGGTGTCAAAAATTGGGTTTAGATAGGCTTTACGCTAATGACGCCGTTTAATCACTTAGAAGCGTTCTAAATACGTCATCGAGCATAACTCCTAATCTATATGTCCAACTGATGTGAAAATTTACAGACATGTTTAATAATCAGTAACTAAGATGATTGTACTTTCATATTTCCAAAATTCTCGTTGTATGGTCATAAGGGCATTATGGTCCATATTTAAGCACTTAACGGAAACGTCGGACAATCGAGGGTTCAAGTGGTATAAACGCAGAGGGTTGTACCAACATGCAACTAGGTCCTAATGGAACTTTAAGGCATGTCTAAACCTATCTAAACCGGGTCAGAACTGAGGTCAAAGCAAAAGTCAAACTTTTGCGTCTTTCGGTTCCGAATCGGTTCAAAACAGAAAGTTGTCGAATTAAACAAGCTTAGACAAGTTCTTATGCTTATTATCAAGTTATATGAATGATAAAATAGGTTACACACCTTTTACATTGTTAATCATGCGTTTAATGATTCTGTTGACTTTTTCGTAAGAAGTTTGACTCGACAAACGACCTAGTTAGAACGGGTATCAGTGGGTGCCCTTTTAAGGGTTTAAAGCCCACATAAATACCAACTTATAACAACTTTCATTTTGAAAAAACACTGGACCGTTCGCGATTAATCGCTAAGTCAAACCGTAATTACGACGGTTTGACTTCTAGGCTAAAAACTAATCAAAACTTAATTAAGAAGGGTCAAGGGTACTTACACGTGTCTAATGGATGATTAGGAAGGTCGTGTGTCTGCTGTTGTGCTCCTCAAATGATCAGAAGTTGAAGTGTGGTTGCATGTTGCAACATAAGCCTTATATAGTGACTTTGATCTTCCTAGATTGTTGCCAAATGAGTCTACAATTGATCATGGATCTTTACATGTGTCCTCTATAGTCTAAATACCATCTTAGGCAGCCCATGGTATCAAAGGAATGCATGTAAGTCGGTTAAAACATCAACAGACAGCTGTCTGTTAGTTTCTGTCGCTGGTACCTGTCACGCGGCCCGCGTACGATATTGTTAAGTCTTACGCGGCCCGCCTGGACCTCCTGTTCAGGTTTTGAAGTTTTCTTTAATTGCACTTTTGGCCCTTGGTCCCCCGAAAGGTCGCTTTCTCATGGTTTCTTGCATTCTAAGCCTTTATATTTGACATATGGGGGCTTTAAGGCTTATACCATCTTTTTTAAGTCATCGGGTAACTTTGTGATCACCCGAAAAGCCCTAATTTTCAATGTTGACGATTCTAACCTTCACACACGAATTTTATCATAATTTTCTCATACGGTAACGAAACTTGGTGAAATTTTTATGGTGCATTCTAGTGAGCATAATTAATCGTTACAAGGCTTCGGGTTTGTTAAAAGGTCACTCAGAGGTATATCTTAACATGTTGACACATTTAACCCCCGTAGTTTGTAATCTCTCACTTTCTTTCACAATTCGCTTCGTGTGATCCATGATCCATTCGTTTAAGGTTATAAACATCATGTAGGGTTATTGTAAAATATATTTATTCATTGTTGACACTTTGAACCCTTATATTTACATAGTTTCATTGTTTGTCAACTTTAGTCCCTCGAAAGTATTCTTTCACACGTTTAAAGGTTATGACACGTGTCAAGACATTATAGAGCGTAAATTTTCGAGGTGTTACAGTTATCCTCTTCCACGTATCGACGACTTATTCGACCAGTTGCAAGGGTCGAGCTTTTACTCGAAGATTGATTTGAGATCGGGATATCACCAGCTGAGAGTCCGAGAAGAGGACGTCTCCAAAACAGCCTTTAGAACTCGTTATGGACACTACGAGTTTTTGGTCATGCCTTTCGGGCTGACAAACACACCTGCGGTTTTCATGGACCATATGAATCGAGTGTGCAAGCCCTACCTAGATAAGTTTGTCATAGTTTTCATCGACGACATCCTGATCTATTCTAAGAGTCAGGAGGAACACGAGCAGCATCTATGACTTATTTTGGAACTCCTTCGAGCAGAACAGCTGTACGCCAAGTTCTCGAAATGCGACTTCTGGCTTCGCGAAGTCCATTTCCTAGGCCACGTAGTGAACAAGGATGGGATTCATGTTGATCCATCTAAGGTAGACTCGATTAAGAACTGGCCTGCACCTCGCACACCAACGGAAATTCGTTAATTCTTGGGTTTGGCAGGTTACTACAGGAGGTTCATTAAGGATTTTTCCAAGATTGCACAACCTCTCACCTCACTAACGCAGAAGGGCATTACTTATCGATGGGGTAATGCACAAGAATCGGCATTTCAGCACCTAAAGGATAGACTTTGCAGCGCACCTATTCTTTCATTGCCAGAGGGCACATACGACTTTGTGGTTTACTGCGACGCATCAATTCAGGGTCTTGGTTGTGTATTGATGCAACGGGATAAAGTTATTGCGTACGCCTCACGCCAAGTTAAATTTCATGAAAGGAACTACACTACACACGATTTAGAGCTGGGAGCTGTTGTTTTTGCACTTAAGATATGGAGACATTACCTGTACGGTACCAAGTGCGCCATTTACACCGATCACAGGAGTCTCGAGCATATCTTCAAACAGAAGGAGTTGAACATGCGTCAACGTCGATGGGTCGAGCTAATGAACGATTACGAATGCTCGATCAGATACCATCCGGGCAAAGCCAATGTTGTGGTCGATGCCCTCAGTCGAAAGGATACTACACCTAAACGCGTACGAGCTTTACAACTCACTATCCAATCTAGTCTTCCTGCACAGATACGAGATGCCCAGGTAGAGGCATTGAAATCAGAAAACGTCAGGGCTGAAGCCCTACGCGGCTCAAGGCAACGGTTAGAACAAAAGGAAGACGACGCCTACTACGTTACGGGGCGCATTTGGGTCCCACACTATGGAAACTTACGCGAGCTGGTGATGGATGAAGCACATAAGTCTCGCTACTCAGTACATCCTGGTGCAGATAAGATGTACCACGATCTCAGAACTACGTATTTGTGGCCTAGCATGAAAGCTCACATAGCAACTTACGTTAGCAAGTGCTTGACTTGTGCGAGAGTCAAAGTCGAGTACCAGAAACCCTCAGGCCTACTTCAACAACCAGAGATACCACAATGGAAATGGGAGCAAATTTCCATGGATTTCGTTACTGGCCTGCCTAGATCTCAACGTGGAAATGACACTATTTGGGTGATCGTGGATCGACTCACAAAGTCTGCACACTTCTTGGCTATCAAGGAAACGGATAAGTTCTCCACTCTAGCAGACGTATATCTTAAGGAAGTTGTCTCGAGGCACGGGGTGCCCACCTCTATTATTTTCGATCGTGATGCACGTTTCACCTCAGAACTTTGGCAAGCGATGCACAAATCCTTTGGCTCACAATTAGACATGAGCACAGCTTATCACCCTCAGACGGATGGGCAGTCTGAGCACACTATTCAAACTTTAGAAGACATGCTTAGGGCATGTGTGATTGACTTTGGCAATGGCTGGGAAAAGCATATGCCACTTGTGGAATTTTCGTATAATAACAGCTACCACACCAGCATCCAAGCCGCTCCGTTTGAGGCATTGTACGGGCGTAAATGCCGATCACCTCTTTGCTGGGCAGAAGTTGGCGATAGCCAAATCACTGGCCCAGAACTCGTAGTTGATACTACAGAAAGGATTGCTCAGATACAACAACGCATGGCGACAGCTCGCGACCGTCAGAAAGCATACGCTAATAAGCGCAGGAAACCGCTCGAGTTCCAGGTTGGGGATCGAGTGCTACTCAAAGTTTCACCCTGGAAGGGTGTGGTTCGTTTTGGTAAACGAGGCAAACTTAACCCGCGATACGTCGGACCATTCGACATCATAGAGAAAATAGGCAAGGTGGCCTACAAACTGAACCTGCCAACAGAACTCAGTGGAGTTCACAACGTTTTCCACGTGTCGAATCTGAAGAAATGTCTGTTAGATGAGACCCTCATAGTTCCTTTGAAGGAGCTCACTATTGACGATCAGTTGCGATTCGTCGAGGAACCAGTTGAAATCACGGACCGGGACGTTAAGGTCCTCAAGCGCACTAGAATTCCTCTCGTTCGAGTTCGTTGGAACTCCCGTTGTGGCCCAGAGTTCACCTAGGAACACGAAGATCAAATGAAACAAAAGTATCCCCAATTGTTCGCAAACAGTACAACCACTACTGAGGCTGAAGCTACTGTGGAATTCCAGATCAACGGGGGGAGGATGTGACACCCCAGGAAAACCATGCAACTTAACTAGCTTCTTCAGTGAGTATGTGCTAAATTTCGGGACGAAATTTCTTTCAACTTGGGGATAATGTGACAACTCGTATTTCAGAACTTATCTTTGTGCTAATGTAACGTATGTGGATCCTATGTGATTATGTGAACCTTAATGATTAATGAAATGTTATGTTTGTTATGTATGTATGTGTAACGATTGTATGTATACAAAACGAACCGATCGCACAAGCCTTTGGGCTTTCATTCCACACCATAGTCGGTCCACACTACTTGTACTCGAATCAAGAGGGCAGCCCAAGTTAGGGTTCGGCCCACTCCTCATTCTCCTTTTATTTTCGCACACATATCCATTGTGGGGTTGGTTTTCTCATAAGTTAGCAAACTCAAGAATACACACAAAACCCTAATCTCTCCTTCTCTCTCTCGAACCTGACGGCAACAACATCCATCTCTTCGAAGCTCTCTCGATTCGGATTATTCTTATTTGAAGCTTGATAATCGGTTAGTGTTTTACGATGCTTGTTGTTAGATAATATTATGGTTGCCATGATTTTATGTGATAGTTAGGGTTCTTGGTATGAATAATGAATGGTTCTTGATGTGGTAATATTCATATGATTCGGGTTACATGTTATTGATCTAGAACCGTGTAGATGTTAATCGGGCATTATGTTCCTGTTTTCGGAATTGTTGTATAGGGAATATTGCATCTTAATGATTAATCAAACAGTTTGGTTCAATAAAGATTAAGTTGGATTGTTATGTTTAGATGAATTGTTAGGGTTCATATGAAAGTGGAGATAAAAACCTTGTTTTGATCGATATATGGTTTGATTAAGAATTGTTGATTGTGTTAATTGATTTTATGCAAATATGGAAACTGTTAAATGATATAACTAAATAGCCTAAGTTTCGGATATTAAAACCAATCGCACAAGCTTGTCGGTTGCACAAGATCAGATCATACAAGATCTGATCTGATCGCACAAGAAGTTCAGTCGCACAAGAAGTCTGTAGTCGCACAAGACTATTGGATCGCACAAGTTATGCTTTTCTTTTGATAACTGTTTGGGCCGTGTACATGTTGGGATTAATTATTGGGCCGGGTTAGTTTCCAAACGCACAACCCATTGTGGATCGCACAAGTAATGCTGATCGCACAAGGGGTTGGGCCGCCTCTTTATTGGGCTTCATCTTTCGGGTCGCACAAGTTTGGTCTTGATGAGTACTTAACTGCTACTGTTAATTAGTTAACATGTATTATGTGTTTGCCATGAACAACACGTGTTCATAACCTGTTAAACTATGTGTAATCATACGTGCATTACTTGAACCTAGACCTGACTTGTATGGTAACCATGTTAGGACGTGGTTGACCACTTATAGCTCAAGAAACCTTTTCGTGCATCTGTCGAGCTAACCTAAGGTGAGTTCACACTTTCTACAAAGCATGGGATTCCCAGGGGTTGGGAATGGGTTAAGGAATATGGATTCATCGTCCTTCTTGGGTAGGACAGTACGGGTTCAGGAATATAATTCCTCGTCCTCTTGGACAGTTTAAATTTCACTAGACCAAAACTCTATCACGAAGTCCCTCCTTTTTATATCAACTTAATCGTCGGGCCAATGGCGAGCGGGTCATTAGTTAGATAGCGCTATTTAGGTCTGACAAGCCTCACACCGTGCCGCAGAGGACGGGCGTGAACTAATGGATCTGGGCACGTCAATGATGATAGACATTGACGCTAAGGGCACATAAACATGACTAAAGTCAGTGGTCGATATGGTAACGAGTCTAGTAGTATAAACATGGGGTAGCCCCCACGGCTAAAGAGCCAGATAATTAAACATGGGGTAGCCCCCACGGCTGGATTGCCAGAGTAAAACGGGAATAAACAAAACACGTTTTCAACTATGGGGTAACCCCCACGGCAAGGATGCTAGTTAAAGGAAACTACGTTTTTGGAATAACTAAAACAAACACCCAACTGTGAACTCGCTCAACTTTGTTGTTGACTCGTTACTACATGCTTTGTAGGTCACTAGGTTTAGCAGGAGCTTGCATGGGAAAGAGTCGTTGTGGAGCATGGACATTGAGTGTTCATGATGAACTTAAACATTATTAACTTATGCTTTGGTTTTTGACATTATGCTTCCGCTTGCAACTTAAACTATGTTTTGATTTGGACACCAATTATATTGTGTTGGGTTTTATGCTTACTTACATGCTTGTTCAATATGATTGGTGGCTTGATCCTGGTCAGTCACGCCTCCAAGCGGTGATACTCCGCGTGTGGATTTTGGGGGTGTGACAGCTACCATTTCCTAATTTATAAAACTTTTTTTAATTAGGGTCGCTTCAATTACTCTTTTTACTTTATAAAACATTTCTTTATTAGGGTCATGAAGAAATATGGATGAAAAATATTGATGAGGTAAATATGCTAAAAAGAAAATATGTATACACTACAAAGAAAATATATATACACTACAAAGAAAAATCAGTGTTCTCCTATCCCTACAACCGTTCACCACCCTACACCACCTGCCACCGCCACCCCACACCACCAGCCACCACCCACACCCTTGATCTCTTTACCAATTTTCACATGCTTTAACACAAACAACAACAATATTCTCATATATCATCCTAATCCTAATCCTAATCCTAATCCTAATCCTAATCCTAATCCTAATCCTAATCCTAATCCATCTATCTCTAACCAGATATGTGAAACAAACACATTTAATAAACACACATATTTCATCAGATTTGCAAAAACCAAACGACGGTTAAATCGGCATCCTAAACGGGGTTTTTTCTGACCACGGTGAAGGAGTGCTACATGATTGGATGAAGAGTGGTGGTGATGCGTTATTCCGACGACGATGAAGGAGTGCCGGAGAAGAAGATTGTGTCGTCAGATCTATTTGGGGTTATGGTTCCGATGGTGGTTGCAAGGGGAAGCGTCGGTGGAGTTGGTGTTTGCAGTGGATGAGGTGGTGGTTGGATGATGAAGACGACAACGGTTGCAGGGGAGTAGGCGGTGGTTGGAAGGTGAAAACGGTGGTGGCAGAGGCATATGGTGGTGTTCGTGAAGACGGTGGTGGTGGTGGCAACATATGGTGGTGGTGAAGACGGTGGTGGTGGTAGGTGAAGGGAGAGAGAAGGGGATGGTGGAGAGATAAATATCTGTATTGTTTGTTATACACAAACACACACACACACACACACACACATATATATATATATAGGGGAAGGTTCTATGCAGAACACTAAATATTGCGAGAACACGCAGAACAAAATGAATCACCCATTTTTTCAATCCTAAAAACCTAAAAAGTAAAGGAAAATGTTACAAATGGAAGATTTATTGTTTCTCACACTAGAATTTAAAACAAAATATGAAAATTTTTCATTTTTTTATATAACCTACACATATGTGCATTCTGTGTAGGTTAAATTACCTACATGTATGTAGGCTAAGTATAGGTAAAAATATAAGGTTTTCCAAGCATATATAATATACATACAAATGTAGGAAATATAAAATTTAAAAAATATGAACTTTAAATCATAAAATCTAGTGATTTAGAGTTGTTCTTTTTGTTCTCGCATTATTTAGTGTTCTGTAATGATCCTTATCCTATATATATATATATATCTTTGCAATATTTTTTAAAGAATAAATTACAAGTTTTGTCCTTTAAATAAGTAAAAAGACTAAATTACCCATGTGTAATAAGATTTAACAGAAAAATTTAACTGTGTTAGGCTCAAAGGACGTAACTTGCAACAAAATTCTCTATAAAGGGTAAAACCTGACAATGTTAGGCTTAGAGATGCACAAAATAACCGGTTAATTAACCGTAACCGGTTATTAACCGAAACCGTAACCGGTTAATAACCGATTTAGGAATAACTGGTTAGTGGTTATTTTTAACCGTAGGTTAGTAACCGGTTATAAGTGTTTAGTATAATAACCGGTTATTAACCGGTTTTTTTAAACCGGTTTTTTAACCGATAGACTGGTTAACCGAAAAAATAACCGAAAAATTCAAAAAAAAGGCAAAAAAACCGGTTAATAACCGAAAATAACCGGTTAATTAACCGAACCGGTTAAAGTAATTAACCGGACCAGTTAAAAAAATAACCGGTTAAAGTAATAACTGGTTAAAGCATTAACCGGTTAAAGTCAAAAAGTCAAATTAACCGGTATAACTGGTTAACCGAACCGGTTATTAAAATTAACCGGTTTGTGCACCTCTAGTTAGGCTCAAAGGATGTAACTTGCAACAAAATTCTCTATAAAGGGTAAAACCTGACAAAATTCGTTGAAAATGACACCGCCTGAAAAGGGGTACATGAATAAAGGACAAAACTTTTAATTTTTCCAAAATAAAATAAATTTACGGGATGTTTGGCAACCTTGTGTTAAGCCATTAAAAAGTCCTGACCAATTAACAGATAACTTTTTAATGGGTCAACAAATTTCTATAACTTGCTCATTTTAACCATTAAGAGTTCAGATGTAACCTTTTAATCTGGTTAGCCAAGATCTATAATTTGGGCTGGATGGGCCTGGGTCTTGCTTAAACGTTTCTTGTTGGGTTCAGTTGGAGGTCTTGCTTAAACGTTTCTTATTGGGTTCAGTTGGAGATATTTAACACAACGGAAAGCACATTGCAAGATGTTCAACTTTTGATTTTTCTCTCCAATGGTAACTATAGATTTAGATGACATACAAGTGTCCCTTTTAAGTAATAAATCTTAAACATTGAATCTATATAACTAAGATCGCCAATGAGGTAGTGATGGAGTGGTTGGGGAAAGATTTGGTATTCCTTGTGACTCAGGTTCGACTCCCACTCTCCCCATTATTTTCTGCGACATCCAGGTGAAGAGCGAATACGGATGACGCCAGTTCTTCTTGGATGAGAGGCAAGATTTTACCGATTATTCCACTGTCGTGCCTTCGGGCGGGTGGAGGTCGGGTTTCCGCGAATCTGGGAGAGCCAAGGGGCTAGCGGCGGTCGAGTAGTCGACCTTGGCCACTGCGCCCTGTGTCACGGTGATCGGCACGTCGTTTCTTGTCGTTCAAAAAAAAAATATAACCTATGATCACGTCGCATAAAAGTATCTACATATAGTTATTTTTCGTAAAACAGAGTTTTATTTTATTTCTTATTTTTTTTAAATGTAACAGAACCACATTGCTTGGTAAAATCAAGGTTTTACTACGTTTTAAGAAACAAATAGAGTTCGGCCTCTTATCATAAAATGGGTTCTATTTGATTTTTAGACGCCAATATAATAATTAAACACTTTAAACGAGTTATCTTTTTTTTTTTTTTTTGAAACGAGAACTTCGTTAACACACGCCGAACCCGAAAACCGGGACGACAACACAACAACAACACAACTTACATATTAACAAATTTACACCAATCCCCCCACTCAAACAATCCCTTCTTAGCCCTATGTTTAAACGAGTTAACTTTGAGAAAACATATATTAACAATGACTGTAGTAACCGAAGATGTTCAAATTCTATTACGACACGTTTTTTTTTTTTTTTTTGTATTTTCTTTTATTTGCAATTTAATCTAAATTAAAATATCGAATGACGAGAATAATCCAATAATAAACAAGCATAACATCTAGACTTGTTAGTCTCAACAATTGTTTTAAGTTAAAAGAAAGAAACATGAGACAAATGTAAATGATATTTCATTATACCACTCATCACCTACTTGATTTAGGGTATGTTTAGTGATAAAGCAAGGAACGTTTTATACGTAACTATTGAGATGCGATGTCTAGGATCAACCCAACCATTAAAATTTAGTCTTAGCCATCTTTATTGTCGTAGAAAACAACTAGAAACTTTGGGAATCCATAAGAGTTGCCACAAGACTACATGGAGACACATATGCCATTATAACTTATATTACATGTGTGCATAAGATAATATATAATAAGAATCAAATAATACTCAAGTACAAATAAAAGTTTAGAAAATAATATGTAAAAAAAACATTTCAAAATGTTAGTTATAACATAATTGACAATTTTAATAAGGTCGGTGATGCTCTCCAATGTGGCGTATTTGGTCACTCGGACGATTTTCATGTTATAGCCCCAATAACATGTGGCCTCTTCGGCCCAATAGTATCACGAAGGTAGTGGGCCGTCTATTGATCCAAAACCTAATTAACCCAACCCAAGTTGACAATGGTAAGGCTAAAGTTGAAGGAATAGATGATGAGTTTAGACTTTAGAGATTAAGAAAAAGAAGAATAGAAACCGTAAGCCTAAGCTTGTCTTTGTGGGCCTTCAGAAAGCCCAATCTGAATCTTGGAGGTTGCTTCAGGTGGGGGTTCTCGGGCCAATAAGAGAAAGCCCACCAATGATCAACCAAGGCCCGGTTGCTAAGCCTACTTTTGGCCAAGTTAAGTTGAAGTCTAAAAAATAGTTGTTTCCAATGCCTTTGAGGCTCTAAATGATGCAAATGACAATTATGATTATGTGGATACTTATTATGATGGTGCAACCCCCCCTCCCCCGGGGCGCCCTCTTAATTTATTTTTGTCATATCATTTGGTTGTATGATGTCTTTGGTTTATTTCTATTTCGTAGCCTTATTAATAAAGTTTGTGACACTTCGGGTTTTCCTGCACAATTATTGTATGATTGTAACTATGAGATTTAATAAACGAGAAATAAATTGATTGTTAACAGATTGATTATGTGTTAAAGTATGAGTAAATGTGTAAACCAAGAATTATACATATTATTTTAAAGTAGTGATGAATAGTAAAACTAAAGGTTTAATATTATATTTATTTTGATTTTTTTATTGAAAATGAATACCGTGTCGCTATTGTACAAAATCGAACCGAAACCGACAATGGTATTTAAAATGGATACCGTGACGCTATTGTACCATATCGAACAGAAACCGGCAATGATATTTATAATGGATACCATGACGCTTCGCAACAAATCGAACCGAAACTGACAATGATATTCAATTTTTTTTTCTATTGTAAACTATACAAGCGCCGATAAAAATATAAAAAAAAACACATATTTTTTTTGTATCGTAAAGTATACGAGTATAGATATGGGACTTACCAAAACAATTTCAACCAAATAACATTAGTACAAATATCGGTAGTATTGGAACCGATATTCTTTTTTATGGTTTTCGATTGATATTATTCTATTGTAAATTGTAAACTATACAATAAGTGCCAATAAAAATATAGAAAAAGACATTTTTTTTACATAAACTATACGAGGGTTGATACGGGACTAACTGAACCGATTTCATTTTCAACCGAACAACATCGTTACAAATATCGGTAGTATCAGAACTGATATTTTTGTCTATGGTTTTCGATTTATATAAAGCGCGTATTCTTTTGGGCATATCACGACTTTGTTTTATTAGTTTTTTCTTTCAGCTGCTATAGCAAGTGTCAGTACCAGAACGAACCGAACGGATACAACTGAGTTCCCGGCGCGAAGCGCGGGAGAAAACCACTAGTTATAATATAATTGTTATATGTTAATATAAGTTTAGTGGCGTATGTATGAAGTATGAGTCGAAACCTCAAGGTTCCGACCCGAGACTGCATGGTTCCGACTCGGGGTTCCTAGTTCCCAAACACCTCTCTTTGCTGGGTTATTGGGTTGTGTTCATAGACCAGGCCCAGATGATTAGAGCCCACTCGAAACCACCCAAAACCCTAGGAGGGTGCCTGTAACAACTCTTGCCAAAATTATTATTATGTCCAATAGGAAACCCTAATTGAGACCCCCCAAGTAATACTGCATGACCCTTAAAATTTTCAGAACAGTTGAAACTAGGATCAGGGCCCCTAAAACTCAGGGGGGGGGGGGTATCCTCTAATAGACAATTATCCTCACAGTTTGTTGTAGAACTTGTATTTTATCGAACTGTCGACTCACCAAGGCTATAACTACACGAAGCTACCCTACCCTAAAAGTTACCCATCGCGCCACGCGCCAGGACCAGGTGTGTCTGGCGCGCCACGCGACATAACCCATTTTTCAGCATATAAATCAGGGCTTTGGCACTTGCATGAGGGTTTTGTTACGACGGAAAAACTCACTTCCTACGTTTAGTTATACACTGTTTCGTTCAAAATAATCAAAATCCTGACCCTCTGCTGCGACAACAGGGTAATAACTCGATCACTGCTACGATACAATGTCCGATTGATTGAAACCAATCCGATGGATGTTTAAGTGCTGCCCGAATACGGGCTATACTTTGTCATTCGTCGTGAGGGTTTTGATTTCGTGAGCTTATCGTAAACGTTGTATTAAGTTACTGACCTAGTTTCGTGTGCATTGTTGTTTAAATTAGGTTATCAGGCTTATCAGTAGGCTAAACTCTGCCCGTCTAAACTTGCAATGTGAGTCATTCTCTTTTTATGAATGGTTTTACTAAATCTCAAATTATTTTCAAGAGTTATAATTACAAGGATTAAGTCGTGGTTATCTTAAATCACTGGCAAGTGGGGTATTGTGCACATTACTAATCTCTCACGGTTAGGTTCACCAACCTAACAGTGATAATCATCACTACTTGGGTGAAAGGACCCAATAGTGGTATGACCATCGTCACCAGGGTGTGACACGGCGCCATATAAAAATAATATAGTAGCCATTGTAATCGCTCTTATGCTGTAAATTATAACTATGTGTCGTTTTATCAAAATTGAGTGACTCGCCAGTATTTCCCCGCTGATAAAATATTTTTAAACATGTTTCAGGTGACCTACTGTGAATCAAGTAAAAGTGCTACGGAGCACTAATAAAGCTTGAAGTGGTGGCTCAGTAAATAAATAAACATGTTTTGTAAAACAGAGAATTTCCTCGTGAAATTCCTCTATTGTAAATTACGGGGTTTGTTCCAAATTATGAAATAAAATAATTGGGCATTTACAAGTTTTAAAAGATCTTGTTAAACTTCCGCTGTCAACTCAAATAATAAATACCACGGGTTTCTGTCCCGCGGCTCCTGGACCGGGTCACACCGGGACGGGGGCCGTGACAGAAAAATGTGGTATCAGAGCCACTGATTTAAGCCAATTAAGTATTTAAAAATACTTAAAAAAATTTTGATTGCCCTTCTGTGATTCTATTAAAATTTAATTTACAAAATTTTAATTTAGAATTTTGTGTGTTTCTTCATGTATGCTAACAGCATGAATGAACTATCAGAAGCACTTCAAAACTTTACTATCCATACCACAGATATGGATACCACCAGTACCTTCACTGGCTACCAGGCTGATACTGAAGAGCCAATGGTATTCCAAGCCCAACCTCAGGAAAAACCGAAGCCGAAAAAGAGAAGAAGACTCGTAGGCTGGAGGCGTATGCGAAGGAAGAAACCAGCAGTACAGAAAGTTATAAAGACTGAGGATCCGAATGATAAAGGAAAAGAAAAAGAAATCGGGGAAAGTTTCGGGAAAGCCCAGGAAATGCCACCGTGGGAGGAGCTGGACCACCAACTGGCAAATAGCGACCTCATCGGACCTGCCGACGAAAACCTCTTCAATTACCCAGCGGAAGCACAACTTCCAGTTAATCTGGAACCTGCTATCCCAGATCCTATTATCCACCCCGACCTCTACCAGGAGAGCTAGAAGAATGGTGGACAACTGACTGCCAATTTCAGAATCTCTTGAATAACCCTAACACCTTTTTCCCCCAGTTTGACCCTGAGCCTGCACCAAACCCACATATGAGCACAGAAAACCTGGCTGAACTCCGCCACTATGGCGAGGAGCTAGTGGATGCAGGAAATAGAATCTGAGAACTGGGGGAGAGGATATCATGGAAATACGACGAGAGGGAACGTCGTTTCTGAAGTGCCAGCTGACAAGGGATCGTTTGTGGTTGTGTGGCTACATGTTTAATAATAATAAAATATTAATAAAAAAAATATAATCATATAAAATGACTTAAAATAAAACTTTTGTAATATATTTGGTGTGTACGGATGCATACTAAAATATTTAAAACTATGGAAGTCGCAAAGTCGACAATTTTGGCTATACGTGTTGACGTGATTATGTGCGACGTGATCATGTGCGATTGCTTTATTATGCTTGATTATTATTTATTCTATCTTGTGCCAATAATTTATATATTGAAAATTATCATATGGAACCCGCTGTTAATGAACCAGTTAACGAAGTTAACCAATCTGAGCAAAACCATGAAGATCAATTTCTTAATAGGCAAGATATAGAAAACATCGTTGCCCAGGGAATAGCAAATGCTATTCCAGTAATCCTTGCTGCTGCCCGAAATCCAGTTAAACCTCAACCAATTATTCCCAGCAAACGTACTCACGGCGACAATTTCAGTAATAGTGTAAAGGGTTAACTTTGTACAATAATAACCAAGTTTCAAGAGTGTTCTAATTAGGTCACTCATAATTTTTTTTGTTCCAATTAGGTCATTCAAGTTTCATTTGATGTTTCAATTGTAGATATTTTACCTAAATAGAAGGTAATCCATCCTACATGGGATTTCTTTAGGTTTTTTATTTAAAAATTTGTTGACATGGCATATAAATGCGAAATGGATTAGAAAAAAAAATGCGAAATATGTTTAAAAATTTTTTAAAAATTGTAGAAAAGTTAAAAAAATGCGAAAAAAATTAAAAAAATGTGATTTTTTTTTTCAAAATATCTAAAAAGTTATAAAAGAAGATAAACAACTAACGATAAAATAGAATGCCAAAACAAGTCTTAATACACCAAATACGTCCAAACGAGTCAAAATAAACCAAATACGTCCAAACGGGCCAAAATACACCAAAATACGTCCAAACGAGTCAAAATAAACCAAAAAGAATATGTAACAAGCGAACCCAAATGAAAATGTCTTGAGCATGTATGGTTATCATTTAGTGATTTTATTTGAAAAGAATCCTCGCCTGGAATCCAAGAGGCCCAAAGCCTAAATGGACACTTCCACACTTTCTTTTTCCCCCCCTTCCCATCGTCTTCAGTTTCTTCTTTCCCGCATATTACTAACAACCTGTTGTAGTCGTTTACTGTGAACACTAATTGGTAACCATTTGCAACACCATAATCAATCAACATGTCTTTCAGATGTGCAGGACTCTCAAATTTCATTGCTAGTACGGGCTTCACCAATTTCCAATCCATATTAGGATTATAATAAGGATACACAACATCTTCGTCCTCCGAATCTTCATCCTCACTATCCTTGTCATAATCTTGTTCATTTCCACTCCAATCTTCAACAGAACTTAGATCAACTTCATCTTCATCATTCTTGTCATAACAAAGTAAATTCAAGAAGGGATCATTCACACTAAAATCATCATCATCATCATGTACAATATCTGTCAAGTTAACCTGGCAAACAACAAAAAGATAAATAAAATTAAAAAAAACTCATAGCTAGGTGTGTCCAGCCATGTGGAAGTTTTTAAAAAGCTACAAAGAAAATTAAAAAAAAACCTACATTGAACTAGTCAACCAAAGTCAGTCATGTCACCCAGCCCCCCAGCCCACGCCAGACTCAATGTTTGCCCGGGATGGAGCAGCCAACATTGAACCCAAATCGCCATCCCAACCCACGCCCCACAGTCTAAGGCTATGTCCCTATACTACATTAACTAATGCTCGAAACAATTCTCTACTTAGTCAAGTGTTTCATATATGTTTTACCTCTTTCGACACAACAATCTACTATATTAATAATTTAATACTTTGCACATATGTTCACCTAAGAAACCATAAAAAACATATTAACACCATACTCTGTGTTTGATTAGTGAGACTAACACCCTCTCAAACCCAACTCACTGCCATTAGAAACTATATGCTAAAGACTACTATACATGCTGTATTATAATAAGTGATTATATTTGTATAATAATGATGCACTTGTAACTATAAAACATGTAAATAACCCGTCCTCAGTATGCATTAAGTGTAAATGAAGTTATGATCAGCATGCATGTAGATTAACAAGGAAATAAAAAATCTGAATAAATAGATGAACAAACAACAATTACATGTTCTTCCATTGGTACTGAACAGTCGAACGCTTGATCGACGTTGGTTGTTGAAGATTGTTCTTGATTCGCCATCGTTGAAGCTTTTCCTCTCCACACAAATCGCCGAAACTCCGCCGTTCGAAACACAAACCGGCAGTGCGAATGACGTAGAATCACGTACGAATGAGGGTAGGGTTTACAATTGTTATTTGTTGATTTGATTTGATTCTACGATATATTTGATCCTTTTGAGTTTTTTTTTTTGATTTATTATATTTCTTTTATTTGATCTATGACCTGCTATTCAGGTAAAATATCTAGTATTAGAACATCAAAATAAAGTAGAATGATCTAATTGGAACAATAAATTTTATTAATGATCTAATTGGAACACTCCTAAAACTTCATTACTATTCTGAGGCATATTCCCTAGTGTAAATGGAGGCGGCAACATTAATAATAACGATAATGATGGGATGCAAGCCCCATTCCTTAAGAAAATGAAAGCCGCAACGCCTGGTTGCACCTATAAGGAATTTCTTGCCTTTAAACCTGTCGAATTTGCAGGCAATGAAGGGGCAACTGCAGCACTACGCTGGTTAGAGAAAACCGAAGCAGTAATTAAAATAAGTAAATGTGTCGAGGAAGACAAGGTCATGTACTCATCGCATCTTTTTAAGGAAGGGGCACTAGAATGGTGGAATACGGTGTTACAAGCCAAGGGAAGTGACATGGCCTATGCCATGAATTGGGAAGAGTTTAAGCAATTGGTGGAAAGGAAATTCTGCCCTGAATATGAAAAAGAGCAAATGGCGAATAAGTTCCTGAGCCACCGAATGGTGGATGTTGACTGTCGAGGGTATACTTCGAAGTTCTTCGAGTATGCTCAAATTGTACCAACTCTGGCTTCGCCAGAACCGGTACTTATCTCTCGCTATATTTGGGGTTTAATTAGCGAGATTCGTGATATCGTCAAAGCTGCAAGACCCCGCACAATCGACGATGCGGTGGAGTTAGCTAATACTTTGACCGACGAACTGGTGCGTACACGAGAAGAAAACAGGAAAAAGGAGTTAGCCCAAAAGATAACCCAAGGATTCCGTGTGAGTAATAGTGGTAATTTCAAGAAAAGGGGAACTGGACAATCTTCCACTGTTACATTTTGCAGTACCTGTAAAAGAAAGCATTTTGGAAGATGCAAAGGGTATTGCAATTTCTGCAAAATTCCAGGGCATCAAGAAGAAGATTGCAGGAGGAAGAAATCAACAATCTGCTTCAACTATGGAGAAGCTGGACATTTTAGACCAGACTGCCCTAAACTGGTCAAACCAGCTGACAACAAGGCCAAACCAGCTGAAGGAACTAATAAAAAGAACGCAAGAGCTTTCCAGTTGACTACCCAAGAAGCAAAACTGATTCCCGACGTAATAGCTGGTACGTTCCTAGTTCACGACGTTTATGCAAAAGTATTATTTGACTCTGGTGCAAACCAAAGTTTTATAAATACTTCATTCTGCCAAACTCTTAATATACCATTAACCAAACTTAGGCATATTTTTACGGTAGAGACCGCAGATGGTAATTCTGTTCACATAGATAAGGTTTTGCAAAAAGGAAAGATAGAACTCTTAGGCCATAAATTTTCTGCAAACCTATTACCTATGAATTTAGCTGGATTCGATGTCGTATTAGGAATGGATTGGTTAGTAGCCAACCATGCTCGAATCCTCTGTGATAAGAATTCCATAGAAATTCATACACCCACAGGAGAAATAGTGGTGATTACAGGAGATAAGCCACGTAAACCAATGAAATTCATCTCAGTAATGAAAGTGGCCAGTTATTCGAGAAAACAAGGAATAGTGTATATGATTTCGGTAATCATTAGCACTAAGGGTAAGGAACTTAAGGAAATTCCTGTAGTATCAGAATACCCGGATGTATTTCCGGAAGAACTGCCAGGATTGCCATCCGATAGGGAAGTGGAATTTAGAATTCACCTAATTCCTGGAACAACACCCATAGCTAAAGCACCCTATCGATTAGCACCCACCGAAATGTTAGAACTAAAAAAACAATTAGATGAATTGCTCAGTAAAGGATTCATACAACCTAGTTCATCCTCGTGGGGAGCTCCAGTGTTGTTCGTGAAAAAGAAAGATGGTTCGATGCGAATGTGTATCGATTACAGGGAATTGAATAAGGTTACAATTAAGAATCAATGCCCATTGCCTAGGATTGATGATCTTTTCGATCAACTTCAGGGAGCTAGATATTTTTCTAAGATAGATTTGCGCTCCGGATACCATCAGTTGAAAGTACAAGAAGAAGACATACCTAAAACTACCTTCAGAACTAGGTATGGTCATTACGAGTTTACAGTCATGCCCTTTGGACTAACAAATGCTCCTGCAGCATTCATGGACATGATGAATAGGATTTGTAAACCGTATTTGGATAAATTTGTAATTGTATTTATCGACGATATACTCATTTATTCCAAAGGTCAGGACGAGCATTGTGAGCACCTACATGCACTCTTAACTTTGTTAAGAAAAGACAAGCTTTACGCTAAATTCTCAAAATGTGAATTTTGGCTACAAGAAGTTAAATTCGTAGGACACATGGTGAATCACGAAGGTAGTCACGTAGATCCCTCCAAAATAGAAACGATCACCAAATGGAAGGTCCCCCAATCAGCTATGGAAGTTAGAAGTTTTCTAGGGTTAGCCGGATACTATAGACGGTTTATTAAGGATTTTTCTAAGATAGTTGTTCCATTAACTAAGCTAACCTGTAAATCAGTTAAGTTTGAATGGGGACCTAGGCAGGAAGAGGATTTTAGAATTTTAAAGCAAAGGTTAACAAACACCCCAATTCTTGCCTTACCCGAAGGAACAGAAGATTTTGAAGTTTATTGTGACTCTTCTAAGCTAGGATTAGGATGTGTGCTAATGCAACGCAAAAAGGTAATTGCGTATGCCTCAAGGCAATTGAAAAAGCACGATGAAAACTATACGACACATGACTTAGAATTAGGGTCGATAATTTTTGCCCTTAAAATTTGGAGACACTATCTGTACGGAAGTAAGTTTACTGTTTATACAGATCATAAGAGCTTAAGATATATCTTTGGGCAAAAAGAATTAAACATGAGACAACGAAGATGGATGGAAATTCTAAGTGACTACGACAATGATATCCAATATCACGAAGGAAAAGCAAATGTAGTCGCAGATGCTCTAAGTCGTAAGTATCATGAAAAGCAAAACGAGTTCGTGCTCTTAGATTAAATCTACAGTTAGATTTAATGGAACAACTGAAGAAGGTTCAAGTAACAGCAATTGAGAATGATGCTGAAGGAATGAAAGGAAGAATAAAGGAATTAGAGCAAGGAGCTGATGAAATTTGGAGAATTCACAAAAGAAGGATTTGGGTACCTAAGCAAGGAGAGTTAAGAAATAAGATTTTAGAGGAAGCCCATAAATCTAGATATACCATGCACCCTGGAAATAATAAGATGTACCAAGATTTAAGAAATAATTTCTGGTGGATAGGAATGAAAAAGGACATAGCTAGATATGTTTCTAAGTGTCTTACTTGTTCCCAAGTTAAGGCAGAACACCAGAAACCTTCAGGTCTACTACAACAATTAGAAATGCCTGTATGGAAATGGGAACTAATAACCATGGACTTTGTTACTAAGTTACCCAAAACCAGAAAGGGTAATGACGCGATTTGGGTAATTGTGGATCGATTAACCAAATCAGCTCATTTTCTACCCATGAAGGAAACCTTTAGCATGGAAAGATTAGCAAAATTGTATGTAGACGAAGTAGTATCTTTACATGGAGTCCCACTCTCTATTGTATCGGATAGAGATAGTCGTTTCACTTCACATTTCTGGACGAGTTTCCAAGAAGCAATGGGGACACGATTAATTTTAAGTACAGCCCACCATCCCCAAACAGATGGACAAAGTGAAAGGACGATCCAAACCCTGGAAGACATGCTCAGGGCATGTGTGATAGATTTTGGAGGAAACTGGGACAACCATTTACCTTTAATTGAATTCTCCTATAACAATAGTTACCATTCAAGCATTGAAGTTGCCCCATTCGAAGCACTGTATGGACGAAAGTGTAGAACTCCAGTTTGTTGGGCAGAAATAGGAGAAAGTCAATTATCAGGTCCCGAAATCGTACAAGAAACCTGTAACATCCCGAAAAATACAAATGCTTAAATTTGCAATTAAGTTGCAAATAAATTAGTACAATAAACTAATTAATAATGGCACTAACCTACTTAGTGTAACACTTATGAGTAGTTAAAGACATTAAAACAAAATAAAAGAAACTAGAGGGACCAAAGTGTCAAACTTGAAACTAGTTTTAAGTTAACATTTTAATAAAACACAAACTCAATAAAATTGAGTCTGTGGATCGACCAGAAGCCAGGGAGGGGCGACCAAGCTTCTCCAAAACCCTAACAAGCACAAATCTCATAAATTGAAGGTGATAATCTGGTCCAAATCAAAATCCGAACATAGATTAGTAATCCTCATCACAAGGGGGTTATAAGGTATGTAAAATTTGGTGTTAATTCTCTGTTTGAAATTCTCATGAAATTGAGAAATCTGAAATTAGATGATGCATGTTTGTGATTTGGTTAGCTTAGTTTAGTGATGAGATGGTGTCTAGAAGTAAAACCTAGACAACTACATGTGAAATCATGTCCAAATTCAGGAAATTCCATGAACACATTGAATGTGGGTGATGGGTTTTACAAGATAATGATGAACACTAGGGTTTAGAATGATTATTCTAGTGTAATTTGATCATAGAAAGTGATTTCAGAAAAAGTATGATGTTTAGGGATAAACCCTAAATGATTTCTTGTCAAAATCTTGCATGATACTTGTAGGGTTCATAATCACCATTGTAGGTGATTAATAAGTCGTAGAAAACTTGGTAAACACTAAGATCATGATTCTTGTTCTAGTGTAATCTGAGTTTTATGAGGTACTTTCTGAAATTTGGAAGTTAAAACATGTGTAAATGTGACTAATTGAAGTTGATTTAGATGATTATTACAAGTCATGAACTTGGTTTTGATGATGTAAAAATCTGACCCGCTAGGTGTTTGTTAAAATGCCTAAGTGGGGATTAAAATGTTAAAAATCAGATGAAAACGCAGATTTGATTATTATAGAGAATGATGCGTTAATGATTATGAAAAGAGTTCTAAGATGATTGTGAATTGAACTCTTTAGGCAAAGAATCTGGATCGTCAAGCGGACAAGCCGGAGCGGATACACGTTTGAAGAGTGTGCTCTAAAGGTACGCGACTTGTCGTCTCGTTACATTTACGTAGATAAGCCTAGTCGTAAATATGTCTAATGTTGTTATAGCGAAAATAGTTGCGTTTGGTAAGTCTAAGAAGTGATGGAATTCACTCGACAAACCAAACGGGTCAAAAGAAATAGTTGAAATAGGTATGATGTCGAAATAGTGAAATTGAAACCCTTTGGTAAGTCTAAGAAGTGATGGAATTCACTCGACAAACCAAGCGGGTCAAAATAAATAGTTGGTTAAATATGTTTATTGATAATACCGCTTAATTAGTCATAATGGGATGTAAGTAAAGTGATGTAATTCACTAGATGAAGAATGTGTTAAAATAATGGTCGAAATGGTAATGTTTGGAGTGACTCGAACGTCACTCGTTAAATTGAGTTATAAAAGCATAAACCGAGGATTATAAGGGATACGCTAAGGTTGACAAGCCCGGGAATGGGTAATTATGATTAGAAAGCAATGTCGACAAATTATGAAGGTATGTAACTTAACTCGGTACATTCGATATTTCGATAAACTAGCATATATGTAGTTGAATTGTAGAATAGAAGTCGAGTTGAAATAAAGTGATAATGATCGCTATGTTGAATAATAGATAAATAATCATTTAGATCGCGTTGGTAGTTATCAAAATGGAGGATTCCATAAATAAGCCAAACGGGTCGAATAATCAATTAAGACATGGATAATGTTCCGTGATATGATGGATGGATTCCTTGTTATTGGATAACTGGTTGATATATCAGAAGTACGAGAACCTAACATGTTAGCTGTTAGAATGGAAATCCGAGTATTTAGTTTTGACAAAACAAACAAGAAAATCAGGCAAATAATAGACTTCCAGAGTCTACCGTAATTTACGGTAGTACCGTAATTTACGGTGGAGACTAAAAGTTTACGGTGGGTTCCCCCTGAGTTACGGTGGAACCAAAACTTTCCAGGAGCCACCGTAACTTACGGTATCTACCGTAAGTTACGGTGGGGCTTTAAAATTTATGAAAAAGTTGTATTTTGTTGTTCACTCGAATCAGTTTTGAACGTAGTTTCGAATATGTACTATTTCTAAGTATTCTAATACTAATGTTTAATGTAAACATTTCAGTTTTTAGGTATTCAAGGATTACGGATGACGGTCAAGCTAGCTTTTGAAGAACCGAACACAAACTTTGAAGCTTCCGCATTGATAAATTCTGTCTAGATAATGTTGAAATGAATCAGTTTGCTAAATAACTTTAAATGCTTAAATTAGTTAGTAGTTAACAAATGTTTGTTACCCTAGATCTTTGTTTTTTGGAACTTATGTTTTAACCAAATCATCAATTATATATAAACTATCGTGAATTATTCCTAATTTCAAGTAGAAATTTTAAGGGTGTTACAAAACCACCGACAAGATAACTCAAATCCAGGAAAGTCTAAAGACGGCCCGAGATCGCTAGAAGAGTTATGCAGACAATCGACGCAAGTCGTTAGAATTTCAAGTCGGAGACAAGGTACTCTTGAAAGTTTCTCCTTGGAAAGGGGTAGTTCAGTTCAGTAAAAAGGGAAAGCTAAGTCCAAGGTACTTAGGACCATTCCCAGTAATCCAGCGGATAGGACCAGTTGCCTATCGTTTACAACTACCAGAAGAGCTAGTCGGGGTACATGATGTATTTCATGTATCTAACCTCAAGAAATGTCTATCAGACGAATCCCTGGTAGTACCTCTTCAAGATATAGAGGTAAATGAGAAGTTAAAATTTGTGGAGAAACCACTTCAAATAGAAGACAGAAAAGTCAAGTTTCTCAAGCACAAACGACTAGTGCTGGTTAAAGTCAAGTGGGATTCAAAGAGAGGACCGAAGTACACTTGGGAACTGGAATCCGAGATGAAGCGAAAATATCCTTACTTGTTCCAGTAAATCTCGAGGACGAGATTTTAATTAAGGTGGGGAGGATATAACAACTCTTGCCAAAATTATTATTATGTCCAATAGGAAACCCTAATTGAGACCCCCAAGTAATACTGCATGACCCTTAAAATTTTCAGAACAGTTGAAACTAGGATCAGGGCCCCTAAAACTCTGGGGGGGGGGGTATCCCCTAATAGACAATTATCCTCACAGTTTGTTGTAGAACGCGTATTTTATCAAACTGTCGACTCACCAAGGCTATAAATACACGAAGCTACCCTACCCTAAAAGTTACCCATCGCGCCACACGCCAGGACCAGGTGTGTCTGGCACGCCACGCGACAGAACCCATTTTTCAGCATATAAATCAGGGCTTTGGCACTTGCATGAGGGTCTTGTTACGACGGAAAAACTCACTTCCTACGTTTAGTTATACACTGTTTCGTTCAAAACAATCAAAATCTCGACCCTCTGCTGCGACAACAGGGTAATAACTCGATCACTGCTATGATACAATGTCCGATTGATTGAAACTAATCCGATGGATGTTTAAGTGCCGCCCGAATACAGGGTATACTTTGTCATTCGTCGTGAGGGTTTTGATTTCGTGAGCTTATCGTAAACGTTGTATTAAGTTACTGACCTAGTTTCGTGTGCATTGTTGTTTAAATTAGGTTATCAGGCTTATCAGTAGGCTAAACTCTGCACGTCTAAACTTGCAATTTGAGTCATTCTCTTTTTATCAATGGTTTTACTAGATCTCAAATTATTTTCAAGAGTTATAATTACAGGGATTAAGTCGTGGTTATCTTAAATCACTGGCAAGTGGGGTATTGTGCACATTACTAATCTCTCACGGTTAGGTTCACCAACCTAACAGTGATAATCATCACTACTTGGGTGAAAGGACCCAATAGTGGTATGACCATCGTCACCAGGGTGTGACACGGCGCCAGATAAAAATAAGATAGTAGCCATTGTACTCGCTCTTATGCTGTAAATTATAACTATGTGTCGTTTTATCAAAATTGAGTGACTCGCCAGTATTTCCCCGCTGATAAAATATTTTTAAACATGTTTCAGGTGACCTACTGTGAATCAAGGAAAAGTGCTACGGAGCACTAATAAAGCTTGAAGAGGTGGCTCAGTAAATAAATAAACATGTTTTGTAAAACAGGGAATTTCCTCGTGAAATTCTTCTATTGTAAATTACGGGGTTTGTCCCAAATTATGAAATAAAATAATTGGACATTTACAAGTTTTAAAAGATCATGTTAAACTTCCGCTGTCAACTCAAATAATAAATACCACGGGTTTCTGTCCCGCGGCTCCTGGACCGGGTCACACCGGGACGGGGGCCGTGACAGTGCCACATCTTAGGAAGGGTATAAAAACCCTCTCAACAGCCGACATAGGGAATGTTTTGGCAAGCAATCATTCCCTCATCAATCCTTAAAAACATTCCCCTCTCTCTCTCTCATACTTTCTCTCTCTAAAACCCTAAATCACACACACTCTCCTCCCCTTTTGTTGATCAAGTTGACGACAACCTTCATACCTCAAAGGCAACCGTCATTCGTCATACTTGGAAGCTCCATTCTCCTAATCTCTTTGCACCCTAAATCCTTCGGTTAGTGTACATACACGACTTGTTTTCTTTGCGTATTAATATGTTGATGAAAAGTGTTCCCAAATGCATGATGATGACTTATTTTGTGTTAAACAAGCTAGAGTTTATACACTGCAAAAAGTATTGGTAGTAAAATGTGATAAAGATGCTAACTTGGTAGACGATTCGAGTAGTGGATGATTCGGATAACACAACTTGTTTGTATCTTGCTGTTGTGTGATGACGATGCATGATTAGTAGGTATATTTGATATTACGATGAATGTGTTAGTGTAATTTAATGAAACAGTATTAGATGATATTGTGGTAGATCTGTTTAGGAGGATAATGTTATGATGAAACAGTGATGAATTGTTTGAATGTTCTAAAAATAGTTGAAATAGTGTGCATTTGATCTGATTTAGTATTTGTACGGAATAAAATAAGTGTTAATGAAATTTGATTGGCTTATTCTGAAAATGGATAAGGTTATAGTGGTTTCGACAGTGATTGCGAGTCATTTCCTCATGGTTGCGACTCGAGATCTTATTCGGTTGCGACTCGAAACCAGACACCACATATAAAAGAACTCGAGACCAGCATGGTTGAGAGTCGAGACCTATCCGGTTCCGACTCAAGCCTGACTCGAAACCACGAGGTTTTGACTAAGGATGTATAACTCGATACCTTCTGATTCCGGCTCAAGATCCTTTGGTTGCGACTCGGGATCTCTTGATTTCGAGTCGAGACCTCACGGTTTCGACTGATGTCTTCTTATTTGGACCCACTCACAACACACTTGGTTAATGGATTGATTGAATGGGCCTCTTAGCTTATTGGGCCACACACTGTTGGGCTATTAATGTTACTGTTTAGATTATTGGATATAGAAATTTGTCCGTATGTTTTTACTATATGGTACATGATCTCTATGTGAACAACTGTTAGTTATGTGTACACATATGTGAACTATTTGCAAAGAAATCTGACCAATATTGGTAACCAAAATAGGACGTGATTGATCAACTGTTTAAACAAGTAAATTACCTGCCGAGAAAACCGAGGTGAGTTCACAACTTTTACTAAAAGCATGCGTTCCCGGTGGTTGGGAAACGGAATAAAAAACACTATCTACTTGTGTGGGATACAAACAACACTATCTCCTTGTGTGGGATACAAACAATGCTATCTCCTTGTGTGGGATACAAGTAAATTTTCTCCCTTTGTGTGGGACGCTCAGTTAATTACTATTTATATTAGATGCAACAAGTGTACTAAACGAAACTCTATCACGAAAGTCCCTACTTACGATACCGATTAGTCGTCGGTGCCAGGCGAACGGGTTATTAGTTAATAGCCCTATTTAGGTTTCACCAACCTCACACCGTGCCTTTTGAGGACGGGCGTGAACTAATAGACTTAGGAAAAACTGTCAATGATGATAGACATTGACAAAACGGGGCAAACAAACATGAGGTCGCAGAGTATTCGGTATAATGCAGTTTAGTAGCTTACATATGGGGTAGCTCCCCATGGCATGATATAAATGAGTAACATAACTACTTAAACAAGTTTTATGGAATTAAAACTGGACAAACTCGTCAACTTGCCAACTTTATGTCGACACCCTATTGCATGCTTTGTAGGTACACATTGACTTAGGAGCTTGCAGCTTGGGGAATTGCAGTGGTCGCTTTAACCCGTGTGGGGTTCTTTTAATAATTATGAACTGTGAACTTATGTTTGAACCACTTTACTTATGCTTCTGCTGTTCTCTTAAAAACACTGTTTTGAACTTAAAAACTTTGGACTTAAACTTTAATTGTCACTAATCATATTGGTTTGATGAAACTATTTTACTATTATTATAATTGTACAATATGATTGGTGGTTGTATCCTGTTCAGTCGCACGCCTCGTGGTAGTACTCCGCATGTGGAATTTGAGGGTGTGACAAAGTTTGCCTAGGGTATCGCCCCCTTTCCCAAAAAAAAGTAGCGTATAGTCGCTTCAAAAGTTATAAAGAAGTTTATGCTACATGCTTAGAAGACTACATTTGTGGTTGAACATGGTTTCATATTGGTGATCACATTGTGATGTTCAACACAAGGAAGGCCCATTATTGATCGAGGATTAGCATGATCATACACAACTACACAAGGGATATTGATAAGTATCAAACTTGGCAGTAAGAATAGAAGGAAGATGAGAAGATCAGAGTTAAATTGGAAGTGTCCTTTGAACTTTAGATCATTTGAGCATTTACTAGTCCGGATCCCAAATGTTAGAAAATATTCCCGTTTGCGAACTATCGTTCAAAAGCTAACAAGTGTAGAAAGAAAAGATGTCACAGTATCTATTATTGAACACGGTTTCATATTGGTAACTTATATTTTAGATACGGATTGCATTTTAAATACAGTGTTCGCTATTATATAAATAGGGGTGTGTGTATATGTTTTTTTTGTTTATCTATTATGCACTTGATGATGATAAAACCATTATGCACGGATTGCATTTTAAATACAGTGTTCGCTATTATATAAATAGGGGTGTGTGTATATGTTTTTTTTGTTTATCTATTATGCACTTGATGATGATAAAACCATTTTTTTTAATTGAGAGTGATTAGAGCAGAATGTAAAAGATGTGAAGAAAAACATGCAAAAATGTAAGTAAAATATATTTTAACATATATTAATAAAAATATAATTTAAACTAACAATTAAGAAAACGTGGTTTTCTATAAATTAGAAGTAGACAATTCTTATTATTTAAAATATAGAAGGAAATGTTTAATTGAGTATAAGAACACACTATAATTATAACAAATATGGAAGGAAATGTCTAATGAAGTAAGGTGACAAATTCTTGTTAATATGCATGGATTATTAATATGTATTAAATCCATACAACATCTTCTTCAACCTCATTTCAACACCAGTACAACACACACTCTCTTCTTCATTGTTCAAAGTGCTAGAGATTCTCTTCTTCATTCTTTTTCTGTGACTAGATTACATTCAACATGGTAAGTGTCTTAATTCTCTTAATTATACACATGATTAGTGAATCTAACATCTTTTGCCTAAGTAATTCTTTCATCAATGTATGTATACCAATGTGTGTCTACATTCTACAACCGCATGTATTTTTTTTCTTTTGGTTAAAGGGGATGGCACCCTAATTAAATTTTATTGATATGACCTTCCCAATCCCCCCATACATTGTGAGAATTTAAGTGGTCTAACTCGGACCATTTGTCGATAGTTTTAGGGGTGTTCAAAAAAATCTGAATCCGGAACCGAATCCGAAATATCCGAAAAACCGTATCCGAATTACCTGAAAATTCGGATCCAAAAATCGGATAATCCGAAAATTCGGATTTGGATTCGGATGTGAATTCTAAAATTTTTTGGATATTCGGATTATCCGAATCCAAAAACCCAAGACCTCTCCTACCAGCCCATCCATTTAACTGTTTCCAGGATACTCACTATCCGACCCATTATCACTGACTTTAAAATTCCAAACATCAGCTGCCATCAAAATATTCATTGACTTTTTAAAAGTCAAACCCATCAACCTTAGTTTAACCACATCCCTTATCTAATCACATATAACCTACAACACAAATACAAATGTTTAAATGAGTTGAACTGAGTTTCATCTTGACATAAACAGCCCCTGAATTTAGTTGGGTGTTTTGAAGCACCTTGACATAACAACCCCTGAACTCAGTTGGGTGTTCTGAATCAATTCAAGAGCTTTATTGTTGAAATTGAAATTGTAAACATACAAGAACGAAGGTAAACTACAATTGGTTTAAATGAATTGAACTGAAATCATCTATAGAAAAGATGCCTAATTGAAACCCTAACTTGTGCTATTAACGACTTCTAACAACCCAACTTTCATCTTGACATAACAGGCCCCTGAACTTCTGTTTTAGTTAAAGCCTCTATCTTTCTGTCACTTTACACTTTCAACCCAAACATTACAAACATCAACACACATTGATTGACTCACTTTGTTGACTTTATTGGTGTTGACTATCGTTGACCATTTGAACAACCTAACTTTCATCTTGACATAACAGGCCCCTGAACTTCTGTTTTAGTTAAAGCCTCTATCTTTATGTGACTTTACACTTTCAACCCAAACTTTATAAACATCAATACACATTGATTGAATCACCCTGTTGACTTTATTGGTGTTGACTATTGTTGACCATTTGATTTTCCTATCTTAAGAATCAATAGGTTTCGATTTGCATGCCCCATTGGTTTTCTATAAATTAGAAGTATACAATTCTTATTATTTCTAATATAGAAGGAAATGTTTAATTGAGTATAAGGACACTCTATAATTATAACAAATATGGAAGGAAATGTCTAATGAAGTATGGTGACAAATTCTAGTTAATATGCATGGATTATTAATATGTATTAAATTCATACAACATCTTCTTCAACCTCACTTCAACACACACTCTCTTCTTCGTTGTTCAAAGTGCTAGAGATTCTTTTCTTCATTCTTTTTCTGTGACTAGATTGCATTCAACATGGTAAGCATCTTAATTCTCTTAATTAATACACATGATTAGTGAATCTAACATCTTTTGCCTAAGTAATTCTTTCATCAATGTATGAATACCAATGTGTGTCTACATTCTACAACCGCATGTATTTTTGTTCTTTTGGTTAAAGGGGATGGCACCCCAGTTAAATTTTATTGATATGACCTTCCCAATCCCCCCATACATTGTGAGATTTTAAGTGGTCTAACTCGGACCATTTGTTGATAGTTTTAGGCATGTTCAATAAAATCTGAATCCGAACCGAATCCGAAATATCCGAAAAACTGTATCCGAATTATCTGAAAATTCGGATCCGAAAATCGGATAATCCGAAAATTGTGGATTCGGATTCGGATGTGAATTCTAAAAATTTTCGAATATTCGGATTATCCGAATCCAAAAACCCAAGACCTCTCCAACCAGCCCTTCCATTTAACTGTTTCCAGGATACTCACTATCCGACCCATTACCACTGATTTTAAAATTCTAAACATCAGCTGCCATCAAAATATTCATTGACTTTTTAAAAGTCAAACCCATCTACCTTAATTTAACCACATCCTTATCTAATCACATATAACCTACAACACAAATACAAGTGTTTAAATGAATTGAATTGAACTGAGTTTCATCTTGACATAAACAGCCCCTGAATTTAGTTGGGTGTTTTGAAGCACCTTGACATAACAACCCCTGAACTCAGTTGGGTGTTTTGAATCAATTCAAGAGCTTTATTGTTGAAATTGAAATTGTAAACATACAAGAACGAAGGTAAACTACAATGGGTTTAAATGAATTGAACTGAAATCATCTATAGAAAAGATGCCTAATTGAAACCCTAACTTGCAGCTATTAACGGCTTCTAACAACCCAACTTTCATCTTGACATAATAGGCCCCTGAACTTCTGTTTTAGTTAAAGCCTCTATCTTTCTGTCACTTTACACTTTCAACCCAAACATTACAAACATCAACACAAATTGATTGACTCACTTTTGTTGACTTTATTGGTGTTGACTATCGTTGACCATTTAAACAACCTAACTTTCATCTTGACATAACAGGCCCCTAAACTTCTGTTTTAGTTAAAGCCTCTATCTTTATGTGACTTTACACTTTCAACCCAAACTTTATAAACATCAATACAAATTGATTGAATCACCCTGTTGACTTTATTGGTGTTGACTATTGTTGACCATTTGATTTTCCTATCTTAAGAATCAATAGGTTTCGATTTGCATGCCCCGTTGGTTTTCTATAAATTAGAAGTATACAATTCTTATTATTTCAAATATAGAAGGAAATGTTTAATTGAGTATAAGGACACTCTATAATTATAACAAATATGGAAGGAAATGTCTAATGAAGTAAGGTGACAAATTCTTGTTATGAGATATATTTATCTAGTTTGGATTTAATAATTACTATGGTATAAATCCATGTATTATGCGGTGCTTTACAATAAAAGCGATATAATCGTATAATCGGTATAAACATGATGTATTTTTATCATTATATGAGTTCACACAACTCCTTTAATTCTATCACAAAAATCAGCCTATATTAAATAGTAACACTGAAATGCCATAACAGTATGTGTATTACACGGATTAAATATTGAAAATATGTAATACATAAATATATGTATTCTGTATATGACTGGAATTACACATTACATTACATATAATATTGTATATAAATAATATTATTTTTTATTTTTGTGTATCATCTAAATATAACTTTTACTTAAAGTAAAATGAAAATGAATTTCTTGGTATGTCATGAATTAGATTTGTCATGCTTATTTTTAATTGTTATGTGAATTTATTTAATATAACAACATGATCTAAGTTAACGGTTAATATATGCCGAATAAAATATTTTCATAATTAATCGTTAATTTAGTATATGATTAAGCTACCATTTCCTAATTTATAAAACGTTTTTTTATTAGGGTCGCTTGAGTTACTCTTTTTACTTTATAAAACATTTCTTTATTAGGGTCATGAAGAAATCTAGATGGAAAATATTGATGAGGTAAATATGCTAAAAAGAAAATATATATACACTACAAAGAAAATATATATACACTACAAAGAAAAACCAGTGTTCTCCTATCTCTACAACCGTTCGCCACCTACAACCACCCTACACCACCTGCCACCGCCACCCCACACCACCAGCCACCACTCACATCCTTGATCTCTTTACCAATTTTCACATGCTTTAACACAAACAACAACAATATTCTCATATATCATCCTAATCCATCTATCTCTAACCAGATATGTGAAACAAACACATTCAATAAACACACATATTTCATTAGATTTGCAAAAATCAAACGACAGTTAAATTGACGTCCTAAACGGGGTTTTTTCTGAACACAGTGAAGGAGTGCTACATGATTGGATGAAGAGTGGTGGTGATGCGTTATTCTGACGACGGTGAAGGAGTGCCGGAGAAGAAGATTGTGTCGTCAGATCTATTTGGGGTTAGAGTTCCGATGGTGGTTGCAAGGGGAAACGTCGGTGGAGTTGGTGTTTGCAGTGGATGAGGTGGTGGTTGGATGGTGAAGATGACAGCGGTTGCAGGGGAGTAGGCGGTGGTTGGATGGTGAAGACAGTGGTGGCAGCGGCATATGGTGGTGTTGGTGAAGACGGTGGTGGTGGTGGCAACATATGGCGGTGGTGTGGTGGTGGTGGTATGTGAAGGGAGAGAGAAGGGGATGGTGGAGAGATAAATATATGTATTGTTTGTTATACACACACACACACACACACACATATATATATATATATATATATATTTGAAATATTTTTTAAAGAATAAATTACAAGTTTTGTCCTTTAAATAAGTAAAAAGACTAAATTACCCATGTGTAATAAGATTTAATAGAAAAATTTAACTGTGTTAGGCTCAAATGACGTAACTTGCAACAAAATTCTCTATAAAGGGCAAAACATGACAAAATTCATTGAAAATGACACCGCCTGAAAAAAGGTACATGGATAAAGGACAAAACTTGTAATTTTTCCAAAATAAAATATATTTAGAAGATGTTTGGCAACCTTGTGTTAAGCCATTAAAAATGCCTGACCAATTAACAGATAACTTTTTAATGGGTCAACAAATTTCTAAAACTTGCTCATTAGTAGGCTCCATTAACCATTAAGAGTGTCTTTTAAGTTAACCAAACACACTATACCTAAGACTGATTCACATCCTTTTAATCTGGTTAGCCAAGATCTATAATTTGGGCTGGATGGGCCTGGGTCTTGCTTAAACGTTTCTTGTTGGGTTCAGTTGGAGGTCTTGCTTAAACGTTTCTTATTGGGTTCAGTTGGAGATATTTAACACATAGGAAAGCACATTGCAAGATGTTCAACTTTTGATTTTTCTCTCCAATGGTAACTATGGATTTAGATGACATACAAGTGTCCCTTTTAAGTAATAAATCTTAGATATTGAATCTATATAACCTAAGATCGTCAATGAGGTAGTGGTGGAGTGGTTGGGGAAAGATTCGGTGTCACGGTGGTCGTCACGTCGTTCCTTGTCGTTAAAAAAAATATATATATAACCTATGATCACGTTGCATAAAAGTATCTACATATAGCTTTTTTTAGTAAAACAGAGTTTTATTTTATTTCTTATTTTTTTAAATGTAACAGAACCACATTGCTTGGTAAAATCAAGGTTTTACTACGTTTTAAGAAACAAATTAATTTAATGAAATAGAGTTCGGCCTCTTATCATAAAATGGGTTCTATTTGATTTTTAGACGCCAATATAATAATTAAACACTTTAAACGAGTTATCTTTAAGAAAACATATATTAACAATGACTGTAGTAACCAAAGGTGTTCAAATTCTATTATGATGTTTTTTTTTTGTATTTTCTTTTATTTGCAATTTAATCTAAATTAAAATATCGAATGACGAGAATAATCCAATAATAAACAAGCATAACATCTAGACTTGTTAGTCTCAACAATATTGTTTTAAGTTAAAAGAAAGAAGGAAAATTGGTTTTTAATAAACCAACATTTGTCCCGTTCAAAAATAATAATCTTACCTACGTAATTGGTATACAATAATCCTATCTATCAACATGTTGGTACTCAATGAACTTCCGTTAATTTTTTTTAACTGAAGTTAGTTTTTAAGTTTTATTTATTACACAAACAGTCCCTGTAGTTGTAATTTACTAGTTTTAACTATTTTAAAACTAGTAAATTACAGTCCCTTGAGGTTTTTTTTGTTTTATAAAATAGTTAAAACTAGTAAATTACAACTACATGGACTTTTTGTGTAATAAATAAAACTTAAAAATTAACTTCAGTTAAAAAAATTAACGGAAGTTCATTGAGTACCAACATGTTGATAGGTAGGATTATTGTATACCAATTACGTAGGTAAGATTATTATTTACCAACGGGACAAAGGTTGGTTTATTAAAAACCAATTTTCCAAGAAAGAAACATGAGACAAATGTAAATGATATTTCATTATACCACTCATCACCCACTTGATTTTGGGTATGTTTAGTGATAAAGCAAGGAACGTTTTATAAGTAACTATTGAGATGCGATGTCTAGGATCAACCTAACCATTAAAATTTAGTCTTAGCCATCTTTATTGTCGTAGAAAACAACTAGAAACTTTGGGAATCCATAAGAGTTGCCACAAGACTACATGGAGACACATATGCCATTATAACTTATATTACATATGTGCATAAGATAATATATATAATAAGAATCAAATAATACTCAAGTACAAATAAAAGTTTAGAAAATAATATGTAAAAAAAAAACATTTCAAAATGTTAGTTATAACATAATTGACAATTTTAATAAGGTCGGTGATGCTCTCCAATGTGGTGTATTTGGTCACTCGGACGATTTTCATGTTATAGCCCCAATAACATGTGGCCTCTTCGGCCCAATAGTATCACGAAGGTAGTGTGTCGTCTATTGATCCAAAACCTAATTAACCCAACCCAAGTTGACAATGGTAAGGCTAAAGTTGTTGAAGGAATAGATGATGAGTTTAGAGATTAAGAAAAAGAAGAATTGAAACCGTAAGCCTAAGCTTGTCTTTGTGGGCCTTCAGAAAGCCCAATCTGAATCTTGGAGGTTGATTCAGGTGGGGGTTCTCGGGCCAATAAGAGAAAGCCCATCAATGATCAACCAAGGCCCGGTTGCTAAGCCTACTTCTGGCCAAGTTAAGTTGAAGTCTAAAAAATAGTTGTTTCCAATGCCTTAGGCTCTAAATGATGCAAATGACAAATTGACAATGATGATTATGTGGATACTTATTATGATGGTTTTGTTTGTATGATGTCTTTGGTTTGTTTCTATTTCGTAGCCTTATTAATAAAGTTTGCCTAGGGTATCGTCCCCTTTCCCAAAAAAGCAGCGTATAGTCGCTTCAAAAGTTATAAAGAAGTTTATGCTACATGCTTAGAAGACTACATTTGTGGTTGAACATGGTTTCATATTGGTAATCGCGTATAACTTTGCGATTGCTTCTAGTACGACTGGTTTAACTTCTGCTGGAAAGATATTGGAGGTGTGGGAAGCACGGCTGCGTTTACATGTCTTGTCATAGCTGTCAATTTGCGTCTTCTTATGATGTGCAACACAGTTACAAGGTGGCACAGTATAAGTGTTGGTGGCAGCATTTTAGCATGGTTCATATTCATCTTTATATACTCTCTTGTTTTTGTTAATAAGGTACGCACCGCCTCTTCTTTACTTTGTTAATGTCTGATTGTTATTAACATCTAATCTAAATACTAATAAAAGACTCCAATTAATGGCACATGTCAATCTCTCCTTTAATCTCACAATTTTACTTTTAATTTATTTAAAAATAATTTTGTTATCATTATTATTATTATTATTATTATTATTACTATTTACTTAATTATCCAATAAACATAGCATCCATTCCTTCTTAATTATTTAAGATTCCTCCATTATGGCAAACATAAATCAACACATGAATTCTTAAAAATTAATGATATTTTAAACTATAAATAATATAAAAAACTGATTATAATAAAATATATGAATGATAAATCAACATAGTATCAATTATTTATTATCTATTATTATATGATATTATCTATTATCTATATATATTAATCATTTATATTTATATTTATTAATTTCTAACATTTGAGAAATAATGTCTATTTTTTTGGGTTGTCCTTTGCTAATGTTTTTTTTTTCTATTTTTTCTTTTGGTGAACTATAATATTATTTAATTTTAGATAGAGTAAATTACGTTTTTGGCCCCTGTGGTTATATCACTTTTACTATATTAGCCTAAAATAAGAATTTTTAACATATATGCCCCATGGTCTCTATAACTAACCATTTTGGCCCCTAAGTCTAACCATTTTGGCCCTCATGGTCTCTATAACTAACCATTTTGGCCCCCCATGATCTCTAGACTTAGGGGCGAAAATGGTTAGTTATAGAGACTATGGGGGCAGATATGTTAAAAATTCTTATTTTGGGCTAATATAGTAAAAGTGATATAACCACAGGGGCCAAAAACGTAATTTACTCTTATTTTTATTATAAAACTTCGGATCTTATAACTTTCCCCATAGTTAAAGAGTTAAATACCCGAGTAGTCCCTGTGGTTTGGTCTTTTTTCACCTTTAGTCCTTAACTTTCTATAATTACAGTTATAGTCCTCAACTTTTTTTAATTTCGTTCCCGGATAGTTCCTGCCACAGATGGAGGTTAGTATTTTCAATAAGTGGGTGTGAAATGACCTAAATACCCCTACTATTAAAAATAAAAAAATAAAAAATGAAAATAAATTAGGGGTTTTCTATCTACACACCCTCCTGTCTATCTACACACTTTTTGAATTCAATACGCATCGTATAGGCCTATACGATGCGTATTGAATTAAAGTAAAAAACATGGCAGACTGACAGGTGCAGGTTGTGTCTGGCGGCGGGTTTGATACGCATCGTATAGGCCTATACGATGCGTATCAACCCCCTGTTTTTTTGAATTTATTTTTTGTTGTGTTGTGTCGAATGCGAACCCGAGAAACGAAAGGGATTTCGAGCAGTTGGTCGATGATATGATTGATAAAGATCTCGACACGATTATTTCCATTTTCAAGTATTATTAAAACCATTCAAGCCAACCAGTCTACAATGTGGTTCCCAATTTGCGGAACTTAATCTCAGATTGTCTAAAGAAACACCTTTTCAAGTTTGCACAGTGGGAGAAAAGATCAGCACCTCTGTCAGTATTGTCCTTTATATTCGCATAAACATATATTCGTTTCATAACCTCCTCCTATAAATCAACCACAACTCACCCGATACGTCTTCTCTGGATCACACATGATAAAAGCGCTTCTTTAGACAATCTGGGTCACATATCCGACAATAGGGCCCACGGATCTTATGCCCACCCGAGACTGACCTCTGGATCACACATGATAAAAGCGCTTCTTTAGACAATATGGGATTATGTTCTGTTTCTTCAAGATTTACGTCTGATGTCCAAGTTTGATCACATGATAAAAGGGGAAATCTAATGGAACACCTGATTGAGAGAAACTTCTTCGAGCTAACCGCCGATATCTCATCCTTCTATTGTTTAGTACTTCCGAGATAATTCAAGTTATTTCAGTTATTTCTGTTGATTCAATACTTCAACGTATTTTAGTTGGTTTCGAATATACCCAAAGAGATCTGAACCAACCGAAATCCACTTCCGAGACGATTCAAGTGAGTCCTATGAAGCAAGTGTCGGTCTATTCAATTGAGAGGGAACATTGCATGACGTGAACGAGTCAAAGTTAACATTCAGATTCAAATTTTGTTCTGTTTCTTCAAGATTTACGTCTGATGTCCAAGTTTGATCACATTTGACTTCATCGGCGGCAGTCCAATGACTTTCTTGAGTCACATATCCGACAATAGGGCCCACGGATCTTATGCCCATCCGAGACCGACCTCTGAATCATCATAGCAGACGTGTCGGGTTCTTCTGCTAGTGGTCGGGGCTTCCAATACTCACACAGGGTGATAAACAACGCTGATATCATCATAGAAGCGTTGGGATTCAAGGGTTTATGAGTCAATGTTAACATTCAGATTCAGATTCAGAAAGCAGATGATTTTGTACTTGGTTTATTCTCTTTAATCTATTAGAACGATATTTGTTTTGTCACGTACATGCGTTTAATTCTCAACAAACGATAACTTTATAACTTTATAGTGTGTGATTTGACCAGGAAATGATTGGAGGTGATTGCTACTTTTAATAAGATGTCAGAGTTGTCAAATTCGATTTCAACAAATCTTTTCCTTTTCCTTCAATTTCTAGAACATTCTCCGTAACATGAAGACGTGTCGGGTTCTTCTACGGAAACGGTGGCTATGCGAAATACAAATCGCAACCGCAACCGGTTTCTAACTTTATGCTTGCATCCACCACAGTGAATATTATCTATCTATGTGTGTGACATCCATCCTGTTATAGCAATCGATATGATTAATTTTGGGGAAATCTATTTCGACACCCCATTTGTCTATCTACACACCTTGCATATTTTTTCCTAATTAGCGTTGTTAACTACCAAAAGAACGCATACACAAATAGTTCTAGTGGACGAAGCAAAGAGACCGCCTTCTTAACAAAAGTATGTTGTTCCAAGATCAATTCCAAGATATCAGCGTTCTTTAATCTATTAGAACGATCCTTGTTTTGAGAACCTGATACTGTTATAACAGCCGAGACGATTCAAGTGAGTCCTATGAAGCAAGTGTCGGTCTATTCAATTGAGAGGAATCATTGCATTACATCTCTGTTGAAAACAAGTGGTTGTAATGATGGAACCCTTTATTTGAAAAAACATTTTTGAGAAATTTATATTTCAATACGCATCGTATAGGCCTATACGATGCGTATTAATCGATGATTTTACTGAAATACCCCTGGTTTTCTGATAAATTCAGGGGTATTTTTGAGAAAATTCAAAGTGTAATAAGAATCGTATAGGCCTATACGATTCGTATTATGCTGATATACGATACAACATAGGCCTATACGATCGTATATGGCATTATTTCAAATTTAATGTTATCATGTTTCCCTCAGTTCGACGCGTATACGTCTCGTTTTTTGCCGAACTTTCGCATATTTTGTCATTTTATTACGCATACCTTCAACATAAGTCGTTTCGGTGCCGTTCGGTTGCGTGCGAATATCTTATTCTATGATTACGTACGGTTTCTCCGTCGCTAATTTCTCCACTCACCGTGAAATCGAACAGTTTCTTCGTAGATTCCGTCCGGTACTATTTGTGTATGCATTCTTTTGGAGAACTTATCGTGTGTTGCAGTTTGGAAAGATGACCGGATAGAGATTTGAATAACAAACTGTGGAGAACTGGTTTGCGTTATCCATCAACATAAGCCCGAAGAAACCAAATTCGCAACAATGAGTCTGAGTCCATTGTTGTTCGTGAATGTTTTGAATCATCATAGAAGACGTGTCGGGTTCTTCTGCTAGTGGTCGGGCTTCCAATGCTCACACAGGGTGATAAACAACGCTGATATCATCATAGAAGCGTTGGGATTCAAGGGTTTATGAGTCAAAGTTAACATTCAGATTCAGATTCAGAAAGCAGATGATTTTGTACTTGGTTTATTCTTTTTAATCTATTAGAACGATCCTTGTTTTACGTATTGAATTAAAGTAAAAAACATGGCAGACTGACAGGTGCAGGTTGTGTCTGGCGGTTGAGAATAAAGAAGCGGTGAACGGTTAACTACCAATCATTACAACCTGCACCTGTCAGATGTAATGTTTACATAGTTAATGGTTAACTATGTAATCATTACAACGCTAATTGGAAGCCCGACCATTAGCAGAAGAACCCGACACGTCCGGATAATAGGTTGCATCCACCGCATTTGAAGATCCTTGCATTAGACACAATTTGTTGTAATTTGTGGATCAACAGAAATAACTGACTGTGGAGAACTTGTTTGCGTTATCCATATTAAATCAAACGTTCATGTATCACAAGGAATGACAGATCTAAGGCAGAGAACCTGATTTAGATACACAAATTCGATTTCAGTATGGTTAAAAGATGTAGAAGAGTTTGTGTAGAGATCTTTACAGTATGGTTTCTCGACAAATAAAGTATTAAAAGATGTTAGTTTCTTGACAGTATGGTTTCTCGACAAATGAAGTATTATCTGACAAAACTCAAAACAATTGTACTTGCTACGTCAGATGTTAGCTCGGAAGTTCTATAACACAAAGTAATCTATTAGAACGATCCTTGTTTTGTCTACGGAAACGGTGGCTATGGGAAACAAAAGTATAGATTTTGCCAAGACTGAAGGGAAGAATCTGGCCATAAGCATTGTGGATTCTCAGCGTTATTCGAATGTAAGTGGATCGAGGGATACGCTTATCTATACTGGTCAAGGTGGGCATGGTTTGTTCGGGAGTAAATCACCACCCAAAGATCAACAACTTGTGATTGTCGGGTACTGCTAGTTATTCGGAATGTTTCGAATCATCACAGAAGACGTGTCGGGTCCTGCTAGTTATTCGGAATGTTTCGAATCATCACATAAGAAGTGTCGGGTTCTGCTAGTTATTCGGTTTGGAAAGTGGTCGAAGCAAAGAGAAACTGATTCTGTTGTTCAGTACTTTCGTGTGCTAAATACAAAGCCGATTTCAACTTCCATTGATCAAATAATAAAAACCCTAAGAATGCATACACAAATAGTTCTAGTGGACGAAGCAAAGAGACCGCCTTCAAATAATGTTTCCTAGATGTTTGAAGACCAACAAATGTCCAAAGTGCTGCTTCTTCGTTCGCAT